>VZTZ01007936.1:0-61282 GCA_013400955.1 Drymodes brunneopygia | reverse complement strand
CCAACAACGCGCGCGCTGATTGGCCGCGCGCCCTGTGTTGTGTCCCGGCAGCNGGGAAAGGGAGCTGAGCTCGGGGCCGCCCCGATCCCTCCATGGGAAAGGGAGCTGAGCTCGGGGCCGCCCCGATCCCTCCATGGGAAAGGGAGCTGAGCTCGGGGCGCCCCGATCCCTCCATGGGAAAGGGAGCTGAGCTCGGGGCCGCCCCGATCCCTCCATGGGAAAGGGAGCCGAGCTCGGGGCCGCCCCGATCCCTCCATGGGAAAGGGAGCTGAGCTCGGGGCCGCCCCGATCCCTCCATGGGAAAGGGAGCTGAGCTCGGGGCCGTCGCCATCCCTCCCTGGGAAGGGAAGGCTGAGCTCGGGGCCGCCCCGATCCCTCCCTGGAAGAGGAGGCTGAGCCCGCGGCCGCCGCGATCTCTCCTTGGGAAGCGGTAGCGGAACCCGCGGCCGCCGCGATCCCGCTTTGGAGAAGGGGCAGCCGAGCCCGGGCCCGCCGGGATCCTTTGGGAAGGGGAGGCTGAGCCCGGTGTTGGGGATACGTCAGTCGAGCCAAATGAAGAATTCCGCTCCTGTTATTCCCTGCAGTTTTTAATTTCTTGTTGTTTCTTGACCGATTTGTTGGTTGTGGAATTTTGCAGGCGGTGGGAATGGCTGCTCCTGGCTGACTTCGGCCGAGGAGGGAGGGTGGGACAGGACTTTCGGGTGGTATAAACACATTATTCTCCCTGTGAACATGTATGTCAGACCAGACATCCATTATTTTTTTCCATGACTAATTCAGCAGCAGGGTTTTTTAGAGTGCGTGTGCCTCCACGCGTGGCCTTATATAACTGACATTTTGACTAACGTTTTAGGCCAAAATCACAATAAAGCCTTTAGTTACAGGGAGCGGATATAAAAGGGAAATATTCACAGATGTATCAACTCCTCTTGCATGGGAATATGTACATTTTGGAATTCTCTGGAGATTACAAAGGAACTGAAGAAAGATAATATTTTAAGAATCATCATTATAATTCTTCTAAACTTAAAATGTAGGGCCTGGTCTTACAGATAGTGCAGTTGGCTGTGGAACTCACATTGGAAGCAAGGTCAGATATTGAGAACAGTTATTGTCTAAATTTTTTATTTGAAATTGATGGGGGGGCTGTAGTGCAACACGATTAGTTACTTTGAACAGTATCTCATAGGTTAAGCAAATACAAAATGAAATTCAAGCACTAAGTTTTATTGTATAATGAAAAGCATGTTTAGCAGATATATAAGTAGCACTTGGTAAATTACAGGCTGTATTACGGTTTTTTCCTAAATCTGCATTATCTTAGCACATGGAATTTGTGTGCCTGTGATTTACCTGAAAGGCTAGAAAAACAACCTGCAAGAATTTGATTATATGATAAATCAGAAAAGCCAGACAGAATAATTTCTAAGGTGATTTTTCATGGCATAGAAGTTTGATTTGCATTCATGACATTATAGGTAAAGAATACCAGTGAACTAATTTGGTTTCTGGGTTTTGATTTTGTGCTGTTTTGCAGGTTTTGTGTTTTAACTGTTACGGATTTTACAGATTTCATAATTAGTAGCAGTAAATCTTTTCCTTCTTTTTATAAACACAAGCTCCTTACCAAGGCTTACAGTTATTGAATAAAAAGAAACCCAGCAAAAACCAGCTCCAAGTACAATATTGATGAAGCATTTGAGAATAACCAAGAATAGTCTATTTATGGAGTTATACTTGTCTCATGAAGCAGAAAGACCAAATTCTTAGTATTTAGTTGATTTGAATTGTTAGATTAAAGTTTCAGCTGAAAAATGATAAGGCAATTCATTGAATATTTTTGAATTTTATAATTCTATTTTTCACAGGTTTCATTTGAATTTTTTTTACTCTGTTATTTTAGTGTTTGTAGTCTAACATCTGCTAATATTTGCAATTCACAGCAATCTTCTTACAAGAAATATACACTTTTTTTCCTGCAGATTTGGTAGCAGTAGCTGCAGTGAGGATTCCAAAATGGTTTCTACTGATATCCCTGCTTTTGTAGATTCAGCTGAATCCCTGGATGTGGAAGGTCCTTAACCCTAGACTTGAGTGGTTTGGGAAAATAAAGGAAATTATGATGAACATGATTGAAAAATAATTAATTTAAAAATAAGTAGTTCTAATTATATAATACAAAGGGATGGGAGGAGAAAGATTTTTGTGAGCTCAGTTTAGGTGTTTGAAAAACTGGGAGTCAGTATAAGGTAATATTTGAATTAAATAGCAGTTTGAGAAGCTTGCTAGAGGGTAGCTACTCCAGAAGGTTGTGAAATTTGAATTCATTAGTGACCTAAACAGATCACTTTTTAAAATTTTATTTTAGCCTATGTTGCACTCTGTTGTCTTACACATTGAGAAGAAAATATAACCAAGTGAGAATTGCCAAATTCTAACAACTGTGAATGAGTGTGTCCTTTAGGAGCATGTTTTCCAGAAAAGTAAACTCACAGTTTGTTACCTTAGGAATGATGAGACAAGACATTTGAGAGGTGTTTTATTATTTAGTGGTACAGACCATGTAGTTATTGGATAAAACTCGTAATTATTCTGTATTCAGTAAAACAAATATCCTTATGAATTTTTAATGCATTTTAGGTCTTCTGCTTGAACATTTAAGTTATTTATCATTTGACAAATAACATTGTTCCTACCATTTATGTGATGAACTCTTGACAGATCAGGGAAGGTGACCATTTCACAGGTATTAAAAATGAGCTGTTTTTCCCAATCAGTCAAGGCTTTCACTGCTGTAACATATTCACGTTGCAGGAGGAATTCTCTCTGTGACTGAATGGCAGAATCCTCTGGTGCCCTAAGTCAGACTGAGCTCCCAGGCTGAAGTTGTGAGGTGTGGGTGAGCCAGGAGCTGGCCAGGCTTGGGCAGACACAAAGTCCACACTGAACTGCTCGCCCTGACCTTGAGCTGCCCTGTTTGCCAGTGATCCCTGACACAAGGTCCATAATCTCCTTTAGAGTGTAATGCCAGGCACCTGGCATTTCCTCCAGGTCCCCATCTCCCTCCTGGATATTTTTGGTTTTGTGTTCTGCATTCAAACTACTTTATAGTTCCCCCAGGTGTTCGTGTTTGATGGCTCCTGCCTGGCTTGGCCATAGCTTTTCTTAGCTGAAAAAAATCCTCTGCATTTTCCCTCTACCATGCACAGCAGCTGAGGAGTCCTGGAAGGAACAGGCAGTTCCTGCTAATTTATTTTCATACATTGAAACACTTGTGTTGTTCCCAAGGTGCATTTGAGATTTAGAAAGAGATTTAGTGGGAGAAAAAGGTATCGAGAGGGGTTGGAATGCAGCCCCTCCAAAAGGAAAATCTGGTGAACTTGGGTACCATCACAGATTTCTGTCAGAGCCAAGCTGTAATCTCTGCTTTAACTGCACAGTTCAGAGCCAGCAGCTGCCAGTGCATGGCCAGCAATAACTGAGATGAGGGTTTTTTGTTTCTTTCGCATTTTTTGAAATTTCATCTTTTTGGCTAAACATTTATCATTGTTTCTCCCAGGTTGTAGTTAAAGTGCTTCTGTACTGCCTGCCGAGCTTGTTGGGAAATTTGCTCAATCAAATGCATTAGCACAAGATCGTTCATTAATTCTCCTTCTAAGGAAAGAAAAAGAGAACATCTTGGGTTCATTTTGCAAGTTGGGTCCATGTGTCCTTGAGAGAAGTAGTGTGGATTTTTTTTTTTTTTGTCTCATCCGGGTGTTTCTTTGTTTGCCTATGACAGTAAAAATTTGTAGCAGTGATCAGGGATAATTTGTAGCAGTGAGCAGTAACATGGGCAGTGTGTTTCCTTCAAAAAGAACACATGAAGACTCTGGCTTCAGACTCAGTCTTTCTGAAAAAAGTAATTTTTCAGAAGCTAAAGTTTTTTTGGTTTTTTTGGGTTTTTTTTTTTTGTTTTTAGAAGAAAGGGTGGTCATTTAAAAGATGGTCATACATTAAGATATCCAGTGTTTTTATCAGGCTGTAATCTGCTTTAAGGTGCTGCGTAGGCTCCGAGGTGTGATCAAACAAGGCTGAAATCTGATTTCTGTTACGGATTATGTGGCAGATCAAAAGTCTGGTTTTGAAGGAAGAAAGATACTGATGTTACCCAGGATGAAAGCTTGCCCTGCTACATGCTGGGGAGTAATACCTCAAAAACTGCCTTTTTTGGGGTGAGAAGAGGACAATGTTTTCTTTCTCCTGAGCTTGTTTGTGTGTCTGGAGGTGCTCTGGCCCTGGCTGTGTTCCCCTCTCATCAGGCAGGCTTGAGGCTCCTCAGTGAGGCTGTGGGTGCCTCCCTGGGAGCTGCTCTGGTGCTCAGGCTCTTGGGGAGAGAGAAATCTGTAATTTCATTCTTCCAACTGCATATGCTGCATAATGCAGCTGGAGTGGGTTGTGAAACCAAATGACCTCTCAGCCACAGCTGTGTCAACTCCTAAAATATTTCTCTATTGTAGTGCAGGCAAAGAACCTGCATCAGGGTCACCTGTGTTCTGGACAGCCCCTAGTGATTGTTCAGTATGGTTTTAAAGTCTCAAGCCATTGCTAATAAATCTTTGAAAGCTTTGTTACCTTAAATGGTTCTATTACTAATGTTGCTGCTTCCCATAGTTCTTATTGAGTTTCAGGGAGAACATGAACTATAGGAATACTTGTGAGAACTGGCCCAGAGGCAGTGGGAGATGAAGGTGGGGGAATTAAGAATCAGTTATTGGCTGATTACAAATAATTATTGTTGCCTTGGTTTATATCAGGCTGAATGCAAAGTGCAACTTCAGGCTTCTGCTTCCCACGTCTAAATAAGCTCTGTCATCCTGAAAGTTACACTGTTTTTTCTCATGTCTGAAAGCGTGACTATCACTATTGTGAAACAGTGTCAAATTGCTGCTGGAGAGCAGGAAAACATTGGGATGAAACAAGCAGGCTGAATTCTGTGATAGTAGAAATCTTTGCAGTTTTTCGTTTTTTCTTAATAATTTCTTAGGAATTCTCATGTAGTTCCAAATAATTAGCTGTACTTGAGAGTGCCATAAATATGCATCCTGTTTATAAAAGGTAGGCCTTGGATTGCCATCTGGATGCCATCCCAAATGGAAATCGTGTTCAAATGATGCCCTGATTGTCTGGTTTTTAAGTTACACAAATTTATTAGGCTTGTACTTGGACTAAGTTTAAAAAGTTTGTTTCTAAGTAGAAAAGAGCTTGTGAGAATAATTATTGTGTATGAGTTGGAATGTAGCTTATGGAGGGATGTGTAAGTTGTACATTTGTAGCAAGGATATAATGAAATGGTATTATCTAAATTCTGTTTCTAATAAAGGTAATAAAAAACTCAGGAGCTCAAGGCTTCAAAATTTCCTAACCAATGACTTGGAAAAGATGAGGGAGGAAGGAAGAGGTCATCAAGATCATCTGGAACACAGTCTTTAAATGGAATGTACCATGATTTCCCCAAATCACACTGATGTGCAAGCAGGTTTATACCACTCCATTTCAGAACCAGGATTTGGGATTTCAAGGGACTGTATCTCTCATGGAATGGTCTCTCTGCAGGGTAACTCATACATTTGAGGTCTTCAAAGCAGTGCAAGTTTTCTTTTAACCCCCATATATGGAGGGCCTTTGGATAATGGGACACTTGTATTACTTTAAATTCCCATCTTCACCTCTCCAGCAGTGCCCCCAGTTCCTGGGACAGCTGCTCTGAGCTTTCAGAACAGCCGAGTGAAATTGGTATCACTCATTCCAGCCCTGCTCCTGCCTATGGATTTAAGCATGGGAGAAAATAAGCCTTCATTTAAGGAGTAAAAAAATAAATTACCTATATTTAGGAAAGTTTAAAAATCCAGCACTGACTTGCCTTTGTTGGCCCCTTAAACTCTGTGTTTCTAACTGTAAACTTTTGTAAACTACAAGCACCTTTCACACACTGTTACTTTATCTCTGTGGGGTTTTTATGTTTGACTTAAAATAACAATCTGGCCTTCATGGTTGTTACAAGTTGTGTTTCAAGCTACTGACTTAGTTCTACTTAAAGCAGATGTATGTAGTTACCTAACAGAATAAAAATTCTTGGGTTATTTGGTAACTCAGATTCTAAAGCGTTCTGTATTTTTTTTCACACTTTCGCATTTTTAGCCACACTTCCTTAGACTGCTTTTCTCAAGTTAAAAAAGTAAAATATATCTAGACCACAGTTGTGGCATTTCCCAGCAAATTTGCTAATGCTGTCTTCAGCTACATAATCCACAGTGGGAAGTGAAGTAAGGCACCAGGCAGCTTTCTATTATTAATCAATTTTTTTTTCAATTGATCAGGGTTGGCTTTGAAACAAGGAGTAACCTTGCAGAAAAGCTGCTTGATATTACACTGCTAATTTTTTTAATTAATCCACTGCATTTCAAAATTATTTTCCTTCTTCCCTAGTAAATACTGTTTTGATTTTCCTGAAAATAGGTTAAAAGTTACTAAATTGCTATTGAAATACCAGATTCCTTGTAGAAATACTTTATTGCATTGGCTTTTCCAGGACTTTCCTAGACAATTTTCTACTGACTCATAGAATTGTTTAAACACTTCTGTGTGGAAGATGTGGAGAAAATGTGGAGATTGCTGTTTTAGAGAAGAGCTTTGAGATAGATTTGGAGGATTTGTTCCAAAATAGGAAGGGGTTGAATTCCTGCAGCGTAGCATAGACACTTTTCCAGAGAGAAACAAGTACTTTTGTTTTTTATCCTTTTTTATCCCTTCAACTATTTTGTGATTTAGAGTTGTCCTTTTGCTCACAGAAGATAAGAGAACAAACTCAATGAGCTGCTGAGTGCTTTACATCTCACTAAATCTGGGTGACTTTTGCTCACATGAATAATCCTTTCTTGAATTCCTTTATGTTCCCTCACATTAAGTAAAAGCTTTATCAGCCACTGTTTCTCTTTCTGTGGTTTCCTGACCCTCCTGTGCAGTCTCCCACTTCAGAGGAGAATCAGGGGTTTATGGTGGATGCAAGGTAAAGTCTATTACTGACTTTTAATGTATTCTTATTTTATTTGCCTTCTACTTGAACCATCTTTATATTTAGGGAAGTCTCTAAGTTCTTGTAATAAGAATCTTCTGTACCTCTTAATCTTTCTACTGCCTTTCTCTAAGTGTTTTTTTTTTTGTGCATCATCTTTTCAAAACCATTCGATCAGAATTAATATGAATAATATTATATCATTAACTGTACTAAACTTTTAAATTGCAATTTACCATAATTTTGCATTGACTGTTTATTTTACTTGAATTTTTTACAGGGAATGTCTTACACCAAGGGCTTATCTGCAGATGCCCCATGTAATTTATTATGCAGTGGTGAACAGGCACATTTAACTTCAGGAGTGTGCACACAAAGTTTTGATAGCTGGTTTATTCATGGAGGACATGCAGGCTCCATGTGAGTGTGACTGTGAGCTCTTTTCTTAAATTGAGATCTCCTTTGGAAGGTGACTTGTGTTTGTCAACTCTCTGAAGGTTCTCACATCACTTCATTACAAACCTGCAAAATAGCAAAGAAATTTTATATTTTATTAAGTAACTGTTTTGTGTATTTTTCAAATTACCAGAAAAGAAAACCATTTGTAAGACTGGAGTGTGTTTATTTTTTTCAATTTGTCAAACCTTTATTTTGTCATTCCTGCCAAGAGCCTTGCACAGATTGACAGGAATGACTTTGTTCTGAAGAATTCTCACCAGCCTACACTTGCTGTGCTGAGTTCCTCAAGGAAATGTTACAGCAGACTGACTTTCTGTTTGGGTTTATTATCACTTATTGAAACAAGACTCAGTGGTATTTCAACATTTGTAGCTAAGAAATTAGACAATGTCTGACCACTTTCTAGAAGTATTTACTTGTTTTTTATACACTTTCCCCCTGGAAAATCACAATATTTATTTGGGTCACTGCTGCCTGAGAGTTATTTAGGATGAAGCTTTCTGAGCACTTAGGAGCTTATCATGTGTAAAGAGTTAATTCTGTTGTTACACTTTGTTTTCAGAGTTCTGTGAGAGCTTTTGATTGACTATGATTAATGCTGCAGAACTTCAGAGAGGCACTGTTATTAATGTGCTGATTGACATAAAGTTATTCTAGTGAGAGTATTATAATAGCTGAAAATCCATCATCTTGATTATTATTGCTGCAAAATGCCGTGGAAATGAGTAGTCAGCTATACATTATTCTAACTCGTGTTGAGAGCCAGATGCCTCACTTGATTCTCCTCAGATAACAGATCTCGTTTTGTTTGGCAGTCCATCAGAAACAATTTGACTGTTGAATGGGAAAGGCCTGGTGTTTGTAAAAGTGACTCGATTCATAGAAATTTTGGGAAATTTTCTCAGACATCACCATTATTCAGGGCTGAGTCCAATGCAAACTTCCATATGTTGCTGCCAGTGAAACTGCAGACTGTGGAGGTAGTGAGCAGTGGTGTAAAGCAGCTCAGTGCAGTGGTAGCTGACCTGGCTAGCAGGGGATGGGGTTCAGAACATTCAAACACCTGCCTTTGCCATAGCTGGATCCTCAGCCAGGTGTTAGAGTTGTCTTGGGCTTTTCCCAAGGAGTTGCTCTTACCAAGTGGCAGTGGGTGAGTTGAGGAAATAATGACCTTTCCTGCCAAGTGTTCCCTTTCAAGTTGCAGGTAAAGAGCAGCAATTCCACTGTTACTGATCTTACAGACCCTTGTCAGGGATTGCAAAAGCAAAGTGGACTTTGTGCAGAAACTTAGCTCACAGCTCCCAAACCCTGAGCTGCTCAGTGTCACCCTTCGCTCTCCCCACTCAGATACCAGAGCTGGTTATATTTTCTGGTTCCTTACCTGCAAATTAAATTGTCCAAGTTATGTTACAGTGACATTTTATTTCTCTAGTCTGTTTTGGTTGATATTTTATACTATAAAGAGGTGTGTGCAAAAAACTTCTAGAACTTTAACCCATTTGGATCAAATTAGACTTTCATCTTGCATGTAGCACTTAACTGAGCAGGAGACAAGCACATTTGTGCTCTGAGATTTGTTTTCACTGTTTGAAAAGTGGGAGAAGTTGCTGTTCCCTGTAGTGACTTTATGAGCCTGTGACCTTTCTTGGAGTCACAAATTAAGCAGATAGCAATTTGCTCTTGTCTGGTTTGGGGCATATTATAAATTTAGAACTTCTGTTGTCCATCTTGTTAACATGAGAACCAACTGTTGCTGTTGTCCTGTAGCACAGTCCTTTTGAGAAATGGACTGATTGGGCAACTGGAGGATTACAGTTCCTTTGGAAATATAATTCAGTGTATCTCATGTTATCAGAGAAGGCTGAGAAGCCTTTCTCTAAGAAAGTATCAGTGGGCTGGGGCTGAAATGAATGAACACTTTGTTTCACCAAGGAAGTGAAGCAAATCTTCCACAATTTCCCAGCAGATAAAAATTATTTGGTGACTGTATTGTACATTATAATGATGAGTTTGCATAGTAATATTTATCCTCATTTATCTACTTCTGTAAAGGACCTGCAGTGATATTCTGCCATATGACCTTGGATTTGTCACTCTGAAGCTGGAATGAGATGAGTCTTTCCAAATTTAACAGATAGAGAGAAGCAGAGTTTTCATGCAACAAATACATTTTGACAGGAGCTGGTTATTAACAATTAATGTTCCTTGTTAGGTTGGAAACCCAGTTGAGAAAATGCTGTAATATTTTTAATGGAGAGTGATGGAAAAACACTTCATACTTACTGTAGTAAGTAGTTGGTTGTACTGAAGAAATATGTAAAGGTTAAAGGAAAGACATTTGGAAATGGATGTAAAAGAGTGGGTGAAATACATTTGAAAACACAGAGTGGTGATTTTACTGGTACTTGTTGGAGAAAAAATTCTGAGAAGTGCCATGTTGCAGATGTGATAAACATAAATGACCTGGCAGATTTGAATAAAATAAACAACAGGACAGATTTGTGTGAGTGTAAATGCAGATGCTGAGTGTGACCTTGTAGCAATTCTGAGGGGTTGAATTTTATCCAGGGGAGCTTTAGCGCGGTGGTGGCACTGTCCGGATCCTGCGTCTGGGAGAGCCTTTGCTCCTGTTTCCTCAGCACTGGGGACTCCAGTTACAGTAATCCTGGGGCTCCTGTTGGACACAAAGGCAGCCCTGTTTCCTGGCAACTCTAGCCTTTGTACAGCTGTGTTCTGCAGGCAAAGCCATCGGCCCTGTCTGGACAAACGTTTGGATCCATGGTTCGGGTCTGGTTTTCCACGCAGTGACAGCTTTTCACTAACTTTGTGTGAGTTCTGTCTCACAGAGAGGCAAAACTGTTCTGGACAGCAGGACACCACCTTGGTCAGCTGTGTGTGAAGGGCTTTTGAGACTGCAGTGGACTCAAAAGTCCTTTTTTTCTATTTTTTTTTTAAATGTCACTTATTGGTGTGATTGCTGCTGGATTGGAACATATCTGGTGTGTCAAATAGCAGAATAAAATGGCAGGTAAAGGCTTAAGTAGTTACTTTTAAGGATAACTTAGTTGAAACCCCAAATATTTTTTTATGTAATCCTCTCAAATCTTCAGTCATTCAAATAGGGCCATGACAAATATTTGGGTTATTTATTACAGATAAAGGCAGACTGATGTAGTAGTGATCGTTTTAAACTTGCTGGTACAAGTAGTTGTATGAGGTCTTTCATTTGCATTACCTTGCAAATGCTGCTGTCAAAATAGGTGATATTTCTTATTATATGAGGGTAACTTCATTTCACAGACATTTTGGAGCAAGTTCTGGTGACTGGAAGCAACATTTTCTGGGCTTAGATAAAAGCTCTGAGTGGTTAAAGCAGAGATTTAAATTTAGACATTCTCTGTATTAAATACACAATTTGGGTGTTCTATTTTTAACTGATTTTTGTATAAAAACTGGCTAAATATAGAGAACAGTTATTTCTGGCAAGTGTGTGTGCCAGCTGACATTTCTTTTGCTGTTGCTTTTGTCTTAATACTTATCAAAACAAAAGCTCATGGAATAGAAGTACAGAGAAGAATGTTCATCATATTTTCTGTCCAGGGCTGGCTGTGGGAACTGTGGCAGCCATGGAGCAACTTGGTAGGAATTTGTAGTGGATGGGGGGAGGCTGTGTGATTAGGGAGGGTGGGAGGCAGGAATCTACCAGGAGCTGGAGTGATTGAGAAAGTCTAGAGCAAATCTGGTCACGTATTTGTGTCCCTTTTCTACTGTTTGAGAAATAATGGCATGAGGGCAGAAAAAACTTTTTCAAATCTTTCTAAGATAAAAGCTCTACATTTAATTATTTTTACTTAATTGTTCCATCACAACTCTTGTGTGGGTTAAAATTGCATGGACTTAAACCCTTGTTTGCCATGCCTTGTAATTGGTGGGTGACATTCTGGACTACTTAAGTCATTATGAGTAAGTCTTACAGTCTATAAATTTCAGACTTCCTGGGATATGAACTCAGGTTAGTCAGAAGGCAGAACATGTTGGGGATTGGAATGAGATGCTGCAAGAGTGGATGGCATACTGTGACAGACAGGTAATATAAACTGGTTTTGTCTCTTGTCTGGTAGAGAGTTATGGTACATAATTTAATTTACAAAACGTAACTTGTATGAAGAAGACTGGAGATAGCTCATAGTTCAGCTTGTAGGGATTGGTGTAATACCACACATTTAATACAGGCTTCCCACACAGAATTTTTCACCAGTTTTTAAAAATCTGTTTATCTGAATTTTGTGAACAGTATCAGATTTTCTAATCTCACAATCTCCGTATAATGGCAATATATTCTCTTCTGCTTCTTGCAAACTGTTGGGTCATTTCTTTCTCTTGGCATGGCACACCTGTGGTGCCATCCTCCCATTTCTTGTACAGACTGTCATCATTCCAGAAGTCTGTGGTGAGACACAGTAACATGATCATCAGTGCTATCATTAAAGTGGAGCTTTTGCCAAACATTCGCAGAAATTGGTGTTTTAAATAGCCCAGCTCAGAATTTTCTTACGCTTTCCATGGCAACAAGTTCATCTGTTATGCAAATGTCACGTTAACAGTCTCTGTCAGTGCATGGCTCTGTTCCTTTGCTGCAAAGAGTGCTTGGTACAAATAGTTTCATGCACATGCACACTCTGTCTTCAGGTGTCCTGAAACACCTTCCTAAGGTGAGATTTCACTGCCCCTTTGATATTGTGGTTGGAAAATGCAGTGATTAAAATGAGCTCTTTGAGAGTGAGGTGATGGTTCATGGATTATACAACAGACAGTTTGGTATTAATAGAATTACTGTGAAGTTTGGCTTCCTCTTTCTCCTGCTCCTACTGGGTAAGCTTGAAAGTGTCTTTTTATGGAAGAAGAGATGCAAGTTCTGCTGGAAAAAATGACAGAGAAACTTTTGCCCACTGCATTTGCCCATAATCTGTGGATAATTCACAAGACCTCTCCATTTCTTCCATACTATATAGCTGTATGTATTCTGCCTCTCTAACTTTAATATTATCAGATACATTAGGCCCGGGGAGACTGATGATGCAGAACCATGATCTTTTGCAGCTCTGAAATATCCTGGTTCTCAGGAGCTGGAGGTTAAAATTCTGTTGTGATGGTCTTTGTACAGTGTGAAACAGCTCGTGTCAATTTAGTGTTTCATTTGCTTAACAGTACCTGAAGTGATGCCTACACAAACTGGGTGTATCTGATGACTTTATAATGGTGTTGCAAGAAGTGTGCTCCGCCAATTACTTACAATGATGACAGACTGAAGGAAAGAGGGTCATGAAAGCATTTACATTTTGCCTTTTTCTGCAGGTTTTCATAGCTACATGACAGCATCGTTGAAATAGGCCTCGTAATGATACTGTGTGTGGAAGCCATTCATATTTAATTGACATCCCTTTTAATGAGGTGTTTGTTTCAAAAATTGATCTTTGGCTTGAATTTCACCCTTAGAATTGCTGGAATATGATTAAAATTTTGCTGAATTTGTCCCCCTCCCCTTTTTTTTTTAAATAATATTGAGTTTTAGAAAGATACAGTATGAAAATGGAGGTTTCCATGTGTACGTACCCACCAATGCTTGGGATGATCTGTAGCCAAAGTGGGGCATGCTCCCAGTGCAGCATATCTATCTTACACTGACAAAGAAATAAAAATTAAAAACTTTTTCTGGCTTGTAGGGGAAAAAACCCAATTATCACCAAAGATATTCTGTGGTAGCATTGGAATTTCTGAGCCATGGGCTCTTGGGAAGCCTCTGTTTGAGTTTTGTAGCCTGGTTTGTTACCAGTACAAGGGTGTTTTTCTCCAGGGAACTCGATAAGCAGAGGTTTCATGTGTTGTTTGATTTTAAGTTGGGAGTTTCGGGGTTCCATAGCCATTCCCTCCCCAGGTAACGAGTGTGTCTGTTCAGAGGTACTTGGAGTGCCTCAGCTAAGCTGGCTGGAATCTTTTCAAAGCAGTACTTAAAAGGAACTTTGATATATTGTTGTATTAACAGTAATATTGTGGAAGAAATATTGGAAGTCGATGTTACAACATTTAAGCAGTGTTTGTTTAAATAAGGCAGAATTGTTGAGGCTTTTTCTTTCAAGGTTGCAATCTTTTTATTCCTAGACTAATAATAGGGCTTTTACTAGTTTTACTCTCTCTTCCTTTTGCTCCAGTAATTGGCAGTGTGACATTTGGAACCTCAGCTATCCTAGATCACTTAAAACTTTGGACAGCAAATTAAAAAATACTTAATTAGCACAGTCTATGATCTGGTGGATGCTGTGAGTGAGATAGCTGGAACTGTAAGGCTGTGGTGCAGGATGGGCAGCAGTGACCCTGTGCTGTCTCCTCTGAAATGTGGCTCTTGGCTTAGATATTGGAATAAAATATTTACATAACTGTGGGTTTGAGGTCATGTTTTTGGCAAATTTCTGTAATCCCCATGATTATATGAATAATCCTTGTATACATTTATTTTTATATATTTTCATATATCTATATCTATGTATATCAGGCATGTTGTGCCTACCAGCTTTCCCTAAATGTTGGGAGTTCTTGGCTGGCTCAGTGGCTCAGAGCAGCCCTTGTCACACAGCTCTGTTGCCCTTTATTTAGCCAGGTGGTTTTTAAGTTGGCTTTGATGTGTGAGCAGGTGCTGGTAGAAAATAATGAAAGATTTTGTAAATAATGGAAGGACGAAAAAAAGGAAAAACAAAAAGCAAAATGAAGACACTTAAATGCAAGCAGAGGAACGTATTAAAAGAACAGCCTTGGTATTCACATCTTAATAATGAGCATTTTGAATTAAACAGCTTTTTTTGGTGCTTAGTTACCTTACTGTTTGATCAGTTCAACTTATTAAATATGTAAGGTCTTAACACCCATGTGCAGTGCCACTCACAATTGAACAAAATTCTAAGAAGTCACTGCAACATGTTTCTGCATTTTGTCGTGCTCCTCCAGCCAACACAACTTGGATTTAATTTTTTGAAGCAATTTCTGCTGTTCTTTTGGGTTATGGCATTCTGTGTGTGAAAAAGGCATTCATGTATTCTGGCCTGTCTGCAGAACAAACAACTACTCAGATTTTTACTGATGCCTGAAGGATTAAGGAATTTATTTTGAAAAACATGACATCAACCAGCATTCTGGATACAGGAACAGATGAATTCTGGTGCACAGCAAGCTGTCTCTCAAATTAAAATTCAAGTTGTATCAGTATGTTAGAATTCATTAATCAAAAGAATATGGAAATGATTGTGCAGTTGTTTTCTGCTGAATTTTCCAAACAACTGTTTTAGCTTGAATAATCACTTTATCTTTATTTCATTCTTTCCAATGCCAAAGTACTGATTTTTTTCAATAAGAGAAAATAATTAGAAGTTGTTTTATAGAACAGTAGCAACTATTGCATGGGGTTGATGCAGACTTTAATCTCAGACAGTTCCAAAGGGGTAAGTAGTAAGTTTATGTGATTACACTGTGATTTGCAGCATGAAGCTGTGTGGCATTGTCAGAGTGCCAGTTTGTCTTTCCCCTTCAGCCACAGCCTTGCCAGGTGCTGCCCTTGTCTGTGCTTTTAGAATGCTTTTCAGGGGGTCTCTGAGGGAGCTTCTCCACTGTTTTTTGGGAGACTTGAGATTTGTGGTACTTCCCAGCAGCAGCACTCATGGTCTGGGTGTGTTACTGGGCTGCAGTTAGTTGTTGGCTACAGATGTCAAAGAAGTAAAAGTAATTTCAGCTCATATCAGTTATTCTTTTGCCTTATTCACCCAAGAATTTTGGGGAGGCAAATGTCCACGTTCTGTATTTCTGTAAGAGATTGTAGCAGTGTTTGAGCTCAGGTGTGAGTGTCCTTCTTACTTTATGATCTTAACTGTGAACATGTTTAGTGCTGCACTTAAAGGTTATTAAAGACAATGGCATCTTGTACAGTTAAGCAATATTTAATTATAGAGTTCAGCTCCAAGTGTACAGAAAGACTGTGTTAAACATCTTCCTTCCCAGCTTCTGAGTATGCTCATCCCATCCCACCAGAAATAACTCAGTAGTTTAAGAGTCCCATTAGTAGTTTGGTTAACAACAAAAGCCTGAGCACAGCTAACTATAGGTTCCTCAGAGATGTCTTGGTTTTATCAATAGAATGAAGTATGGGCAAATAAAGATTGCTTCTCTCTTACCCTGTTACTCTGTTGTTATCTGAACTCCTCCAGAATTAGTGGGAGTACTGATGATCTGGACATTGGCAGTAGCATGGGCTCTCCTGTGCCTGTTGCAGTGTTATAAAGGTGTGAAGGCTGAGCTATCTTACAGCAGAAGTGGAGAGGAGAGAAAAAGGAACCCTACTGAAAGTTGCAAGACAAATTGCAAATTGGTGAATTCCTCTTTTGATCTTTATCACTACAGACAAGTTCCTACTTTCCATCTGTTTATTTCATTCATTTTCCTTTGCATCTTTCTTTTACAATTCTTCTAAAGCACATACACATATATTAAGTTCTGCCCTTCATTTATTCTTTTGTCATTGTTTCCATTTCACTTTCCCTGTGTTTCATTCCTGTATCTTTCTTGTTTAGACCAAGTGGAGGATCCAGCTGGCCGTAGCAGCCATGTAGGACCCTTCAGGAACCTGATGGTAAGTGCACGTGTGTACTTATACTCAGGCTTCCACCAGGTTCTGTGTTCAGAGGCATTTCCTCCCTCCTGTGGGCTTCTGTTCATTCCTGACCTCTGAAAGAGTAAGAAAACTAAGGGGCAGACCTTGGACTACTCATTGATACTCTTTATATCAGAATAGTAGGTTGTGTTTTTATTGGAAATCTGCAGGAAGAAAATTATGCAAATCTTTCAGGTTTATATGGATTTTAAAAGCACTTTGAGAACTCATGGGAGAGAGTCTTATCAACAGCTGTTAAATGTCTTCAAAAGTTCCTGAACTTCAAATATATGAAAGCTGGGAGAGCATATCAGAGAAGTATCACCTATTACTCTGTTCTTAAATCCTCTTCCTGGGCATGTGCTGTTGAATGGTCAGGGCCATGAAATGATGCATCTGGGACAGTCATTGTCATGTTTGAGTATAGTGAATTCTTTGAACCTTCTCAAAGAAAGCTGCCACCTAGAAGATGAACAAAACTAAAGCTGGCAGAGGAGATCATCAGCAGCAGTTTGGTGTCTCTCATTGATGCGTGTCAGAAATTGATCTCGCGCATCTGAAATATTGTCTGTGCACAAGAAGTTTTGTTCACTGTTCAGAGAAAGGGCGAGTCAGGTGCTGGGTGAATCCTCTCTTCAAATACATCGGTGCTTAAAGGCCAAGAACTTGAAACATCTCCATCTGTATCATGGAGCAGGTTACATCATCAGCGAGTTGCATCTCTTTTTAGAACTGTGGCAGGAGAACTTGCAAATCCTCTGCTTTCCATCGGTAGCATAAGGTATGTGACATAGGTACGTTGATTTTGTGTGAAAATCCTGCTGTTGTAGTGATTTCTCAGATTATAATTGGCACTGAGGTGCTATAAATTTTATATTCTCTAACTGGATGACACTTTGAAACATTTCTGCATGCTTAAGCACTTGAGATTTGTGTTGGTGGCTTTTCATACTTTACCTCACCCTTGAAAGAGTGTATTGCCAATATTGTTAGAAAAAAGAATTAATTTGGTCTTGGTTTGAAGACTTGGACAGTAACCTGTAGTTATGCTGAAATTCAGGGCTGTTGTAGAGTTTGATGCAGAATTGCCCTGTGACTTCATCTGCAATACATCAGAGATTGCATCATGGGGGGAAAAGTGTCTCTGAGCATGGCCAGGTTTGGCAGGTGAGAGGAGCCTGTGCACCAAACTTCTCATTCTTGTTTCCAGTCTCACCTGTAGAGAGACATGAATCAAGAATTTTGTTGTTTTTAGGTCAAGATACTGATAGTGGACTTAAGATAAGTGGTCTGCAAAGAGATTGAGAGCTTTTAGGGTTCTAGGAATTAGGTATGATTTGTTATGTCACTCATAAGGTGTATTGTGGTGCATGTTTGATTACTAGGGATGTGTTGAAATCTTACATTTCCACCTTTTCCCTAGAAATGGACCTGTTTGATTGTGTTACTGGACATTCCCAGAGCGATTTCAAGTGACTTGGGAGTTGCTTCTGGAAACTTCTTTGATATCCTTCATACTCAGATCTTGGTAGTGTTGGTTGTAATTTTGAGCCTTAGAGGAGCTGATAAAAAAATCGTGTTCAAATTGGACATTCAGTAGCCTGTCAGGTAAAGAAAGATGTGCTTAAACTTCCTTAAGCCTATGTGAACACCCAAATATGTGCTAAATCTTCTGACAGTTGCAGGTGTTTGGTATAAAATCAAAATTGAATTGTTCAAACAATCCAGTATTGGTCCTTTATGGCAGGTTAGACATGGGCATCGTTACAATAATTGCAGATATTCAGAGAAAATTGCTAGTTCACTTTGGGAAGGATGTGTGTGTCTTTTCTAAAGGTGACAAAAAGTCAATCTGAATGACTATTGTCAGGCTATAAGACTAAAATCTGTTAAATTACATAAATTTTAAAATGTTTATTACATACATAAAACTGAAACACATTGGAATTTGGGGATGGCCTATGAAATCTGTGCACCTTGAGAGGAAATACAGATAATTATTTAGATAGAATGTACAAATCAAAACAAGTGTTTCCTTTTAAAGCTGAGGCTGTTTGAGCTGTTCTCTTGGGGTGGGGGTATGTACTTGGAACTTCTTGGTTTGAACAGAGGAACATTTTTTTTAAAAGACATTTCAGTTTCTTGGCTCAGGATGTGAAAAATATTTTCAAGGGGTAAAAAGGAGGAATTTGTTCACAGGATTGTGACGTGAAAGAATATGCTTCTAACTAGGAAATGGATTTAGGACTGCAGTGGACATTTCTGATCGGGGGGAATGGGCAGTGTGTTATAAAGTTGTATTTTCTGTGTTAGAGGCTGCAAAGGAGGAATTTGGGTTGCTTCTTCTGGACAGTTCTTCCCAAGAGCTGTGTGTAGAACTGTGGTGTTTCAGTGGTGTTGTCTGTATTCTGTGTGGAGAGTACACTCCGTGCAATGAAGTGAATCGGAAAACCAAAAACATTCATTTGTTATTACACATCCCTTATCATAACTTCTGTATGTTATAGACCTGAATGTCCAAGATTAATGGCAAAAATTAGCAGTACTTTGTACAGTGGAAAATGAAGTTTTTAGTGTTTTTGCATCTTACAGTACCGGTCAGCTCTTTGCATATAATGCCCTTTTGTGTTCATCATCCTCTGCAGCTAATATATGCTGCTTCATTTTGGTAACAGAAAGTGATAACTTGAAAGTGGTGTTTGTGTCAGGACACAATGAAATACCTTCATTGTTTGCTGTTACCCAGTTCCATCTCATTTGGTTGTGTTGCCTTTGCCATGTTGGCCAAGCTCTTGCTGCTTTCAATCTTCTCATGATGTTATTATGTCATTGCTTTCATCATAACTCTCCTCATCATTCAGAATGTTTTTACAACTAGAATAAACCTCTGTGGGTTTTGACTTTGTAAGGTCTTCAATTAACATTAAGGATTAATAGTATATGAAGAGATTTCTTATTTTCCTTATACTTCTGTGAGATACAGGAATTTAGTGGCCATGTTAAGGCGTTGGGTAACTGCACCATATGAGCTGCTTGACCCTGGACAGGTAGTTTGTTTTTGCTTTGAAAGTCAGGAAAATACTTCAGCATCTGAGGTTTTTTACCTGAATGCTGTCTGTTCTCCTAATTGGTTGTTTGTATTCATCAGGAAAGCAGAGTCTCTACAAGAGTTTATTATACTCCAAAGCTGAGGGTTTAATTCTGCCACTCATATGACAAATAAAAATTATTGAGCAGGAATAATAAATGCTTTTTTTTCCCCAGGAAAAAAGAAGACTCAGGAAGGTAAAAACAAGGGAAAGAAAGCAGCAGATACAAAACAGAAAAAGACTGATTTGGATTCTACTTCTGCAGATATGAGGGATTCTAAAGACGGTGAGTTCTCAAGTGTCTTAATTTTTTCTTCTATCTTTTTGAATCTAAGGCTGCTTGTCAATGTTTAGTACATTAGCAGGTTATCTTCCTATAGCAAAGTGGACATGTTTATATTGTTTAGCCCAATTCTTTCACTAGTTAGGAACTTGGCTATTAGAAGTATGTCATTAAACGTACAACTCTGACCACAGGAAAAACTAATGTGCTGCAAAATTTAAACCCAAACTCCTTAGAAGAGAATAGCAGAGGAAAGTCCTTATTCTAAATAGTGTCTTTGGAGCTTAGTTACATGGTCATTATTTATTGCTAATTAACAAAGTCAGTACCAAGAAGGAAAAAATACAGTAATAATTCTTTTGACCAATAACTCTTCCATTCATTCTCTCTGTTGTCCCTTCTGCTTACACAACTCATGCACCACTGTTCTGGTGTCTTACGGCCCAGCTAAGGAATGGAGAAGGATTTTTTGCTCTGCAATGCACACACTTAGGCAACATTGTGGGGACTGGCAATAAAGGTGTTTTCCTAGAATCATCACAGAACATTTTGGGTTGGAAGGGACCTTAAAGCTTATCTTGCTCCAATCCCTTGCCATGATGAGGTTTCTCAGAGCCCCATCCAACCTCACTTTATTTTATTCAGCAATGGATATACCTGACAACAGATAAGTAGGACTTGCATGCAGAGATGAAAACATCCATCCACACCAGTAAATGAGAAGTGGTGGTTTTGTGTTGGGTCAGGAAGGTTGGATATATTGTGCTAGAAGAAAAAGGAGAAGCAAGGTGTAGCATATCCTGAAGTGGTTGGTAAAAATATTTCACGTTTTTTTCTTTATTACACCCTTGTGTTCCAGGTCATAAAGAGGAAGATGAAGCGCCTTCTGTTTCTGCTGTGCTGTCTCTGGAACAAACAGCTGTGATTCAGGAAATGGTAAATCAAGATGTGCTTCCAAAGCTGATGATCCCGAGTTCGACCAACGAACCACAAGTGGTAACTGAAGACAAACAAGCAGAAGCGATAAACTGTGCATCAGATGATTTAGATGATGATGAAGAGGAGGATGAAGAAGAGGAAGATGAAGAGGAGATAGAGGATACCAATATGCCTAAAGAAAACTCTGGAATGCCTTTGGTATGTGAAGAAAAGTTGGACTCCATGGAAGAACAAAAGAGTACGTCAGAAGAATCTCCAGAAAGCTCTCCAAAGAAAAAACTCGTGGTGAAAATTCCAAAAGCACAGGGGGAATCCAATGGTGATGTTCAGGAAACATTCATGTTTCCCTGCCAGCACTGTGAGAGGAAGTTTACAACAAAGCAAGGACTTGAGCGCCACATGCACATCCACATCTCCACTCTGAACCACGCGTTCAAGTGTCGATACTGCGGGAAAGCCTTCGGCACTCAAATCAACCGGCGGAGGCACGAGCGACGCCACGAGGCCGGGCCGAAAAGGAAACCATTCCTGACACTGACGTCATCACAGCACTTGGATAACGCTGCTGATAACCAGGTGATTGTGGATGATGGTCTTAAAGATGACCTGAACCTTTCCAGTCTTGTGCAAGACTCTGTTGTCTTGGATTCTGAGAAAGTTTCCCAGGAAATGTCAAACTCTGTGTTTGCTGAGGAAAATAAGGAGCCCAAAGAATTGCATCCGTGCAAATACTGCAAAAAGGTTTTTGGTACTCACACCAACATGCGGAGGCATCAGCGTAGGGTTCATGAGCGGCATCTTATTCCCAAAGGTGTCAGAAGAAAAGGGTTCTATACTGAAGAGCCACCGCTCCCCTCAGAGCCAGCCCCAGCAGTCCAGAGTGTGTACATAGCCAGCACAGAAATAGAAGAGGAAGGTGAAGGAGATGATGTCTATCTTATGGATATTTCCAGCAATATCTCTGAGAATTTAAATTACTACATTGATGGTAAAATTCAGTCCAACAGCAGCACTAGCAATTGTGACGTGATTCAGATGGAGTCCAACTCTGCAGACTTGTATGGATTGAATTGTATAATCAGTCCGGTCACAGTGGAAATTTCCTCAAATTTAAAGGTTACACAAACACTTGTGAATGAACCTCCTAAGGAACCCTCTAGCAGTGGGAGCAGTGAATCCAAAAAGAGAAGAACTGCCAGCCCTCCTCTTGTACCAAAAATAAAAACTGAAATAGACCCAGAACCTATAACTCCTACTAGTTCTTTAAATCTTCCTCTTAGCATTTCAACAGAAAACTTAACTTTTCATAAAGAAAAAGGGGTTTATTTGTCATCAAAATTAAAGCAGCTTCTTCAGACACAGGACAATAAGAAGATAACTCCATCAAGTGAAATCCCTAAAATAGGACCTTCTGTTACATCATCGCCTATTTTGCCTCCGGTACCCAGCAGATTTAAAAGAAGGACCAGCTCTCCTCCCAGTTCTCCACAGCACAGTCCAGTGCTTCGAGACTTTGTCAAATCAGGTGAGGGGAAAACGGTGTGGAGTGATAATATTCGGAGTTCAAAAATGCCAAAGTTAGAAAGCCACAGCAACTCACCTGCTTGGAGCTTGACTGGAAGGGAGGACAAAGAGAGTTTGAGCCCTCTTTGTTTTGAAGAATATAAAGTATCAAAAGACTGGACAGCAGCTCCAACTTTTGGCAATGTGTGCAACCAGCAGCCGCTGGATTTGTCCAGTGGTGTGAAACAAAGGTCTGACGTCAAAAGCAAAACTCAGGTTCCCTGGGAGTCTGTTCTGGATCTAAGCGTGCATAAGAAACCTTGCAGTGATGCTGAAATTCGGGAATGCAAAGAAAATTCCACACAGCCAACGTGCAGTGGTGTTAAGAAGAAGAAACCCACCACTTGCATGTTGCAGAAGGTTCTGCTGAACGAGTACAACGGGACGGATGCAGCCCCGGACAGCGCGCTGGGCACAGACAGCGCCGCCAGCCCCAGCAAGGCCCCGGAGCCTCCAGCAGAGCCCAGCGCGGATCCCGCTCTCTCAGCACCATCTTCCACTGACACTCAGCCCCTCAGCTCCTCTGCTTCCCCTGTGCCACAGGCGTCTGCTGCACCTGCCGTGTGCCAGCTGCCCCCGTTGTTAACGCCCACCAACCCCCCCTCCCCGCTGCCCTGCCCACCTGTGCTAACAGTGGCCACGTCACCTCCACCCCTGCTCCCAACGATGCCCTTACCAATTCCAGATGCCTCTGCCAGTGCCACTAACACTTCCTCCTGTCCCTCTCCACTCTCCAACACTACTACCCAGTCCCCACTACCAGTTCTTTCACCCACAGTTTCTCCTTCTCCGTCCCCTGTCCCTTCTGTTGAACCTCTTATTTCTGCTGCTTCACCTGGCCCCCCTACACTGTCTTCCTCCTCTTCCTCCTCTTCCTCCTCTTTCTCATCCTCTTCCTCCTCATCATCTCCATCTCCACCTCCACTTTCTGTAGTTTCTTCTGTTGTTTCCTCTGCTGATAACCTTGAAAGTTCTCTCCCAATAATAAAACAGGAAGAAGCTGAAAGCGAGCAGCAGAAAGCAAGAGAAGATCCTCATACTTCCAGTGAATCAGGAGTAGTGCAGGAAACATTCAACAAGAGCTTTGTATGCAATGTCTGCGAATCACCTTTTCTTTCCATTAAAGACCTAACGAAGCATTTATCCATACATGCTGAAGAATGGCCCTTCAAATGTGAATTCTGTGTACAGCTTTTTAGGGATAAAACAGACTTGTCAGAACATCGCTTTCTGCTTCATGGAGTAGGGAATATCTTTGTTTGTTCAGTGTGTAAAAAGGAATTTGCATTTTTGTGCAATTTGCAGCAGCATCAGCGGGATCTCCATCCAGACAAAGAGTGCACACATCATGAGTTTGAAAGTGGGACTTTGAGACCCCAGAATTTTACTGACCCCAGTAAGGCAAACGCAGAGCACATGCAGAGCCTGCCAGAAGATTCTTTGGAACCTTCAAAAGAGGAGGAAGATGAAGATCTAAATGACTCTTCTGAAGAGCTTTATACTACTATAAAAATAATGGCTTCTGGAGTGAAATCTAAAGATCCAGATGTTCGTATGGGCCTCAATCAACACTACCCAAGCTTTAAACCACCTCCCTTCCAGTATCACCATCGTAATCCTATGGGTATTGGAGTTACTGCAACGAACTTCACAACCCACAACATCCCACAGACTTTTACTACTGCCATTCGATGCACAAAATGTGGAAAAAGTGTTGATAACATGCCTGAGTTACACAAACACATACTGGCCTGTGCATCTGCCAGTGATAAAAAGAGATACACACCTAAAAAAAATCCAGTACCCCTCAAACAGACAGTGCAGCCCAAGAATGGAATGGTGGTTATTGCTGGGCCTGGGAAGAATGCCTTCAGACGAATGGGTCAGCCTAAAAGACTCAATTTCAATGTTGAGATTAGCAAAATGTCCTCCAATAAACTAAAAATAAGTGCATTGAAAAAGAAAAACCAGCTTGTCCAGAAAGCTATCCTGCAAAAAAAGAAATCTGCCCAGCAGAAGGCAGAAATGAAAAATAACCCATCCGAGACAGACCCTCACATCTGCCCCTACTGTAACAGAGAGTTCACTTATATTGGGAGTTTGAACAAACATGCATCGTACAGCTGCCCCAAAAAACCCATCTCTCCCTCCTCTAAAAAGAATTCTTCCAAAAAAAGTGCAACTTCTTCACCTGCAAACAGTGACAAAGGCAGCAACCAGCGCAGGCGAACAGCAGATGCAGAAATCAAAATGCAGAGCACTCAGCCTCACCTGGGCAAGACGAGAGCACGAACCTCAGGACCTGCACAGCTCCAGCTCCCCTCTGCCTCCTTCAAGTCCAAACAAAATGTTAAATTTGTACCTTCCATGCGATCTAAAAAGCCAAATTCATCTTCATCGTTGAGGAACTCTAGTCCTGTAAGAGTGTCTAAAATGTCCCATGTTGATGGGAAAAAAACTAAGGTGGTTTCTAAGAACAATTCCTCTGGAATCTCCAGCAAAGTGTCCCGGAAATTGCACGTCAGAATACAAAGGAACAGTAAAGCTGTTTTGCCAAGTAAATCTGCTTTGGCGAGTAAGAAAAAGGCAGAGAGGTTCAGTGTAAAATCTAGAGAGAGGATTGGAGGACCGATCACACGGAGCCTGCAGCAGGCAGCAAATGCAGAGGCAGGAGAAAACAAAAGAGATGAAAGCAGTACAAAGCAAGAACTAAAAGATTTCAGGTAAGCATTTAATTTGAAGTTGAAACAACCCAGGAACACGTTGCTTGCTGTTTTGCCAATTTTTTGGTCTTTTTTTTTTTCCTTTTTTTTTTTTTTTTTAATTTCTCATGCTTAAATAAAAAAAAAAAGTTGCATTTCCTGAAACATGGATGAGCAGCTCACTGATGCTGAGGTATGATGTACATACTTGATGAATTTTGTCATGTTATGAAATAATACACGGTTTGTATAGAGAATGTCTTTAATTATAAACTGAATTGAAAACTCTGGAAAAAAGAATGTCAATACCTGAGTGCAAATAAACTTCATGTCATTAAACTCATTGTTATTGGAGACACTGACCTTGTATTTGGTATCTGACATCTAAGGTAGCCCAGAATCATTCTAGATTTATTTATGGTGGTTCACCAAGTTAAAAAACATGACTGCATTCTTTACTCACTAAAATAACTTGCTTTGGTTTGTAATAAAAAGCATTCTCTGCATATATATATATATATATAAAAGAAACAAACCATGACCAAATACTTCAAAAATGTATGTGCATACGGACTGAGATCATTAAATACTTAATATAAGGGAAATAGACATGTAAGAAAAGTTACATGAACATGTAAATTTGTTAGAAGTATCATGCTTTTATGTTTCACTATAAAATTTTATAATTAAAGTTCTATTTCTTTTTGAGAAGAAGCATTTTAATCACAAGAAAGGGTAATACTTCAATAAATAAATAAAAAAATCTTAATCTACGTGCCTGAGTCCCGACTTACATCTTCATGTAGTCTCTCAAATCAGTAGTATATTTTGCACAGTGTTTATAACCTCTGTTACCTTGCTCCTGCTCTGTTTCCCTTGGAAACAGGTGTCTGATCTGCCAAGGAACTTTTCACAAAGCTCACTGGTAATTAAGAGTTCATTTGGGGTTGGTAATTGCAGCGCCCGGCTGTGATTAACACCAGATTTAGGGCCAAGGGTAGGGTTTTTTTAACTGAAGTCACTGCTAGAGGAGGAGGGGGAGGAACTGTACATCAGAACAAGTAGAGCAGGATCTGTTCATTGTCAAAATCCAAACTGTTCACAGCTTGTGTGGCTTGCAGTGAAGATCTCTGAGGTGAAAATAATGAGGACATACTTTGTAAAGTAAAGGTTCGATATAGCAGAATTATTCCCAAGTGCTAAAGGGGAATTTGACTTAAAATAGTCCATACCCAAATTAGGATGTGTTGAAGGAGAAAAATGTTATTGGAATTTGGAGGCTAATGGTGTAAAAATGCCTTTTAGGAACAAGAAATGTCTCCCAGCCTGTTCCCTTGGGACATAAACATCTTCATGTTAATTCTCATCAGCTGCTCTCTTAGTTATGTGTGAAACTGTATTTGAATGATGCCAGAACAGATCACTAGAATAAGAAGCCAAAACACCACATCTTTCCATCTTAATGAATCATTTGACCTCAGCTAAAATAACCAAGTACTTGGAAATGGGTGCATCTGGGAGTTGTTGGGTAGCATTTGGGGAAATAACAGTTGACCTGGGGTAAGGTTTCCTTGGCTGGCTCAAATACCATTGGTTTACTTTGGCTGTTTGGAGTCCTTATTGGTCTAACAAATAGTTACACCAGGAAATTCTTTTTGTTTCTGAAGTAACTTTCATAAATCTAGATTGTCTAGTCAACTTTTTATATCAGTTATATCGTATGAAGATTTTTTTTGCCTTCATACACTAATAGCAGCACAGTTTACTTTGATTCTGCTCTATGTAGGCACTGTTGGGTTTTGATTTTTTTTCCAGGAAATCTTAATATTTTTTCAAGAGTTGCTTTATGTATATTTGTCTGCCAATTTGTTTTTCACCTTTCAGCTTTTCTGTGTACACATACTTGTTCACAAATTGTTTTGTCATTTAGCTTCAGTTTTTGTTTGTTGTTTTGTTTTTGTTTTTAATTTCTGTTTTCTAGGAATCTCCTGTAAAAACAAACAAAAAAAATCCCTTAATGCCACGGTAGAGCTGTTGCATGCTCATCTCTAGGATAAGCACTACACCAAGGGATGTGAAATCCAAGCTTTCGAAACCTGCAGAAGCTGAGTCACAACCATAAAATTGCCTGCAGGCTTCTTGCTCATGCTCAGTGTCAGGCCTCGATTTTCTTACTTTGTGCTTGACACACACAGGATGATCCAGATAACAGCAAAGGGTACTGTTAAAAACAAATGAAACCCACAGGAAATCATCAAAAGAAATAGTGGGAATAACTGAACCAAATCCTCTGCTCTTGATTTTGTACCTTTGTGGATGGCGTTGGGCAGTTCAGTTTCTGTGCTTGGCTTCCTTCAGCCTGTCCAGAAGTCAGTGTAGATTCAGGGCCAACAACTGCTGCACTCCAAGTATTTTTGTCATGTATTAGGTCTCTTCAAGCCTTTTGTCTAAATGAGTCAGTAGAGGCCAACCTAGCACAGCAGAATTCCCTTCCCACCTTCTCCTCACTTCCTGAGTCTTTTAGATGTCCAGTATACAGTGGAAAAAAAGCCTGATTTGGATGTTTTATGGATTTTCCAAGTTCTTACTTACACATGCAAATAAGACTTTATATAGCAGTGATGAATTTCTAAACATCAGATATATAATGGATGCAGTGTATCTTTTTATGGATAAGAAGGCTAGAGCAGGGCTGCAGACCTGCATATTTTGAAAATGAAATATATAATTATTCTAAAAGGTTGTGCACCTCTAATTTAAGACAATGAATTGGTCTATTGTTCATAACAGCTTTTTATGGAAATACTGTTTGTCACATGTTCATAGAGCTTTCACGATTAATGACAGAATGGATGGAAAGTGAATAGTTTCTTTATACAGACACCCCTTTTATTTTTTGTTCTTAAAAAGTAATCTACCTCTTTAAAATTTGTAGTTTAATGCTTGTTTGGTGAATTTGTGCCACTTTCACTATCATTCCCATTTTGTTACATTTCTGTTATGGGGACTTTATGTTGAAATATTGTATAAAGCATTTGTAGCAAGTTTAAAAAAATAAAATATTTAAAATTATTTAAATTGTTTTGGACACTTCAATTGTACTATATGTGATTTACATTTTACATTAATTTCATTTTGTTTTCATTTTGGGTTGTTAATCTTGGAGCATGTTTCCTGTATTAAAGTTTGCTGTTAGTTATATTGTTTCTTCTATTGGAGAGTGATATAAAGACTATTCTAATGAAAACATTAAAAATTGCAATTTGACATAAAAGTGGGGTTGTCCTTGCTTTTGAACGCTGTGGCCTTGCTGGAGGGCTGTAAATGCAGGTAAGCAACTGAAGAGGGATTTTCTTCCTCCACGTGCTGTCAATCCTGTGCTGTGAGTTCCAGTCGTAGTTATGGGTCTGTGGCATTGCAATCAACCAGATGGAGCTATCGTGACACATTTTCTATAACCAATAAAATAAACTTCTTAAAAACTCGAGGGAAACTTGCCTTTTGTGCAGCAAGCAGATGTGCCAGGAAAAATGAAGCAATGTACATCTAGGAGGAGTTAAGTGTGCTTGCATCCTTCAGTTGTGTCCTGGGTCAGTGATATGAATTTGTACCAACTGGCCACTTCTGACTTAGCTTGAGGATTTTAGGTTTTAATTGTAGACACAGCTAATAAATTTAAACTATTTAAATGAAAATTACACACACTATTTCAACTTCTGATACTATAGTTTTCTGATATAGTTTTCTATTTTTATATGCTTTAAACCTGTTAAATAGTTCAATAAAAAAAAAATACATGCAAAGATTTTTTTGGCTCTGGAGAATTTTGGAATGTTGTATTCCACCACCACGATGTGTGTTTATCCTCTTGCAGTGGAGCTGGAGGGATCTGTGTCCATATTGGTGTGGCAGTGGGGTGGAGTAATGTGACATTATTACAACAGTCAGTTCCTTCACATGCTCCCTACTAATCCAGTAGGAAGTTACTGTTTTATGCAGTTGTCTGTTCAAATTAATGCTTCTGTCTGAGTAAGACTTTGGTAAGAACTCCTGGTTTATTTTTTTGTGTGGGATGTCATTCCTTGAACATGTTCTCTCCATAACGTTTTCCATGAATTTTAACTGATGGGGGAAGATCTGATGGAATGATGCAGAGCTTCCAACATTGTTCATGGAGTGGTTTTGCACTCACTGCAGTTTGGGATTTGCACCACAATGGAAGAGGTGAATCCTTAGTCTACTTACAACTGCAGTTACACCAAGGAGGTGGGAGGAAGCTGCAGTGAAGGTTTTCAGTCTTTATTAGCTTTTACTATATTTACCCAAGGGAAAACATTGTTTCAATGCCCAGTGTTGTATTTAGATGTTTTATAAGAAAAAGGTAACATGAAAAAAAAGTGAAAACTCATAGTTTTGAGATTGCTGAGGATGGGACATAAACTTGATTCACTGTTTCAAGTCTTTTACTGACAAAGGAAATAGCAGTTGGTGTTTGCTCTTGCTGCAGTCTGGTGTTTCAGTCACCTTGTAAGGATTTATTAGCCATGTCTAGCAGTGAATTGAGGGTGATTAAACCAGCCTCATTCCTATTGTATTTGTAGTTTCTCTGCTGTGATGTTAATCCTGCTGTGTCCCAAGAATGTGCCACATTGAGATGTTCACCTGAGTTGATCAGGGACGTGCGGGGTGATGGAGATCTCAGCTCCAAATGAGAGAGGATCATCGAGGAGTTTCAGTCCTAAATAGGTGACTCACCACAAATAGAAATGTGCACCTTTCATAGCTACTATTGCTGCTGCATCTCATCTGCATAATTGAATTTCTCTGGCTTTTCTAGCCGCCTCTGTATGATCTGAAGCAACAATGAAGCTGTAACGTTGCCCACAAAGTGCTGATGTGTCTTGAAATGCATCCAGACAGACAATGAAAACAATTAAACTTGTCCTGTTTACAGAGAGCAAGTGACACGCTGGGCGAGATCAAACGAGTGTCGGTTTAATAAAAGCAGCGATGCTGGAGCTGTGGAGATGAGAGATCTCTCAGGTTGTGTTTACCTTGTTCTGTTTTCCATTTTCCAGTTTGCTGGAAGGCATAGGAGCCAGCTTGTGGCAGCAACTGAGCTATGTTCAGTCCTAGATGTTACAGGGGATGCAGCCAGGCCCCTCCTGCTCTGCAAGCTCCTCAGGCCTGGTGGAAGCTGCATGAGGGGATTAAGGCTGGGATGTTTCTGGTTCTCTGGTTTGTCAGCATTTTGTATTGCAAGACTTATTTAAAATTCTGCTTCAGTTCCTGATGATTTTCTTTGGGGAGATGGCATAGAGTTTGATGTCTAAATGTTCAACATTGAATGCAAATAGGAATAGCACTCATTTTGTTTACTGTGGTTTGTGACTTCATTTCCAAAATTACAGGCTCAAATCCAGCTTTTTACTGGAGATGGGTTTAGCCAAGGAGCTGAATTGCTAGAGACAGACAAATAGCTTGTGAATGACCTTCAAAAGAGAATGTAGAAGACCTGACATACTAATTCTGGCTTTTATTTACTGAATGTGATCTGCATGAGTCACATGATGTTGTAGTTCAGCTCATGAGGAAAAGGAACTAAACAATAGATTTTGAACAAGTACATGCTGGTCTGGAGCTGAGCTTTTGTGGTAAGTCAGTTATGAGAGAGGGGTGAACTTCCACATCTGTTTAATTAAAATACCAGCTTTCTAATGGAAAAGAAGATGTATCTTCCAATACTTTGCATGAGAGGGATGGTGGGGAAAATGTATCTATTTGAGAGCAAGATGAAAATAAAACACACACAAAAAACATGATATATTAAATGTACAGTTAATGGTCCATTGTACACATCAAATGAGAGAGTGGGAATTTAATGTTATTAAAAAGGGATCTTTCTTCCGTGTGTATGGATGAGTTGCTGTTATTTCCTTAGCTTTGTTTGAGATTTTTTTAATTTAGATGATGTTTTATGATATTTTTTGAATGAAGTGAATACTGCAGCAGGAGTTGGTGCCTCCTTATGCCCATCAGTTACAGTCAGGCATGGGTTAGGTGTTTAAAATGCAAATAGATTGTTGGAGTGGGGATGGGTGTAAAGCATCCAGTGTCTAACACAAGACCAGGAGTCCTGTGCTGCCTCTGCCCCGTGGTCTCCAGCCTCTGACTGCTGACCCTCTTCCTTAGTCAAGAGGAAGCCAGTGAGTCACCCCTGAGTGCTGCTTCCCACACATACTGCATCACTTTCCATTCTCATTTTGCTGCACCTTTACTTCTCTTAGTAAGTCTTCAAAAATGGTTTTGGGAGCTCGTACTTGTAGAGCAGTCATTGGGAAAAGAGCACTGAAATAGTGCTTTTTGTTTTTTTCAGATACAAGGCAGTAAAACAAACTCAGAGGGAAGCTTGAGCAGGTATCAAGTTGGAGGGAGGCTTTTTCTTAAGCTGCTTCATTTTCCTACTTTATCCTTATTTAAGCTTGAGTGTTTTGTGAAACATAATGTAATCAGCAGCATGCACTTTGTATATATATCTCTGTGTTTAATTTTTTAAGACTTGTATGTTTTATGAGCCAAACAGGGTCTCTGAGTCATGTTTTGGATGACAGTACTCCCAGAAACTGCCAGAGCGTTGTGAGAAATGGCTTTGGTTATTCAGTGGGTGATGTTCCGTTTTTCTGAAGTGCAGGCTCAGTGTTCAGTCATTCAAGGTGGTCTGGCACACACCAGGTGAGCAGCAAAGCAGCCTTGCACCACTCAGTGCCCTGTGTCAGGCAGAAAGTCAGAGTAATAATCTCATATCTGGGCCTGGTTTCAGCAAAGCCTGCCTTGATTCCTTCTGAGGGAGCTGGGGGGGCTCAGCCTGGAGAAAAGGAGGCTCAGGGGGGACAGGCCATGTCTACAACTCCCTGAGAGCAGGGGGCAGGTGGAGGGGTGGGCTCTGCTCCCAGGGAACAAGGGACAGGACAAGAGAAACTTGTCAAACTGTGCCAGGGGCTGCCCAGGGACACGGTGCAGTCCCCATCCTGGAGGTGTCCAGGGAACGCCTGGATGTGGCACTCGGTGCTCTGGGTGACGAGGTGGAAATGGGTCACAGGTTGGACTCGATGGCCTTGGAGGTCTTTTCCAACCTCAGTGAGTCTGTGATTCCTTCTGCAGCTCAGGCAGTGCTGCTCAGCAGAGTTAAATGCCTGCAGTGAAGTATGGGAGGATGTTTTCAGGGAAGTGATTTCGTTGGGAATGCAGAGGAGGCAATCAATGCCTGTTCAGGGCATCTGCAGGCTCATTCCCACGTACAGACCATGTGTGTATTGCCCTCAGTCCTGTTCCAGCTGTGACTCAGTGGGGGAATTCATGTAGGGTTTCCTTCAGGTGTTGAGACCTCTGCTAAACATTGCAGTGTGGAAGGAGGTGGGAGGATGAGAAATAATGAATTCTTACATCGCTGAGCTGCTCTGAAGAGTTTCACACTCAAACTCCACTGTCACTGGAACTTGTATTCTCCATTCATTATGGCAAATTCATGAAGTCACTCATCTGCCTCTTCAAATGAAAAGCACATTTTGTTCTTTGGTTTCATTTTTATGTAATGAGATGTGCAGGACTGAGGGCTCATCCTTGTTCTGCTGCCCTCCAGCAATCCTTTTGAACACTTGTGGTGTCACCATTTCTGTATAAAGCTAAATAAAATCAACTACAGTGTTCCCGATATGTGATGAAAGTTTTCTCATTCTGTTAGGAGTCTGATTCAGTAGATACAAACTTTTTATCAAATTGCGTTACCTGACAGTACTGAAGATGGGTTTTAGTATTGCTGTTTTTAATCCAAAATTGTTCAAGCCTTTTGGCTTGCAAAATATTCTGTGCTGCTTTAAAAGGGCAGGAAGATAAGTTGCTGACATGATACTAAAAATTCATCTAAATTTACAGGTCTAGACCAAGATTTCTTAAGTGAGTAATGATCTCTGAACTCAACTTTTCGTACTTTCAAGGCAAATGATTTTCTGAAGGAGCTCAGGAGCAAATCTCAGTGCTGAATTCCTCTGAGGTGGCTACTTAAGGTCACTGGTTGCTTTTGAAAATGTAGTTCTATTTAAGTAAAACTGTGTTGCTACATCAATTTTAGAGTCCCCCAGGTGAGCTGTAGGCATGATGTGAGATTTTTTCCAGCAGTTCTTGCTGTTGGTTTGGTGTTCATCACCAGAGTTCCTTGTGATCCACTGGGAGTGGAACTGAGCCAGCAATGAAGAAACTTAAACTGTAGAGCGTGAGTGGAACAAAGCAATTTTTGAGTTCCTCTGGGGCAGCAATGCTGCTTTAAAGGATTAAGTTCTTTGAAACACTGTGGCTGGAGAGTGCTGTTAGGTGTCTTCTTGGAAGCTGGGAATGCAAAGGATCTCAGTAACAGGTTTTTCCAGTTCACATTCATGAAAGGCCTGACCATAATATTCATGTTCTGGCCTTTAGCAGCATGTGAAGGAAAGATAAAATCCTGACGTGCTGCAGCTCTTTCCCTGCTTTCATGAACAAACACACGTAAGTCTCCAAATATCCACAGTACAGCACAGGAAAGTCCTTTCTGCTTTCTGCTCCTTCCCCATTTTCTGTACAGTGAGTCAGGATTTTACAACAGAAAAGACAGACATCCCTTTCAACAAAATTCTATCCATAACCTTTTTGTCTTGATAAATACTTTGTTTCACTAAAACAGACAAACGAAGGTCTTTTCCTTAGTGGTTGATGTTCTTGATGTTTTTCCAAGTCCTTGTTTTGTGTATTTACTTTCCCATTAAGCAATATACTGCTGCCAGAGAGTGCATTTCAGTCAGGGTACCAGAGCTGTGCTTTAATCTCACTGAGAGCAGAAAGCCCAGAAATGGCATTTATCCACCCCCTGCACCCTCCTGCTTCCCTTCTGGCCTGTGAAATTGCTCAGCCTAATTCTGCAAAACCAAGAATTTGGGCTTAAATATCCACATTTCTATTTTTTTTTCCTAGGGAGTCAATGATTTGTGTGAGCTTAGCTATTCTTTTACTTAAGAGTAGGAAACACTTGATAGAATATGTTCCTGGCATGCAAAATGTGGAATGTGTGTGTCTGAAATTCTGGAGCATATCTTTGGGGGTATTATAGATTAGGAGCATAGAAGTATAATCCTTGCAAGAAAAAAAGACCACTTTGAGGTAAAAATGTGAACCTGAATCACCTGAATTTTTACTACACACTGCCATGATTTTGTTCCTTGAATTTCCCTGATGGGACTAGCAGCCACCTCAGATCATTCCAGCCTTCATTACCAGAAATACCATGGCTTGTTTTTCTGGGACATTTCTAGAGAATTCAACTAGCAACCCAGGAGAATGTTAATTGCACAAGCGTGGTAGAAGACAAGCTAATTTGAATAAAAAATACCAAATGTATTTTGGGAATGTCTGAGGGAAGCGGGTGTGCCAGGATTTGGCATTTTTCCTGGCTTTTGAGTTTGTGTGTGCTGTTCATGGCAAGGCTCAGGGGCCTGGGAAGGTATATGGAAAAGTAGGAGCTTGGTTTGGACAAATTAAAGTATTCAGGAGACAATTTAACCTGTAAGCATTAACCTTTGCCTTTGTTCAGTCCTCTGCTTTAAGGCTGCAGATTTTCTGGGTGATCTTGGCAAATCCCTTTCCATCTGACTCCCTTCTGGATCTGAAAAACTGGAATTATGGTACTGACTCACACTACAAAACACTCAAAACACTTTCAGATCTGAGGATGGAAAACTTTAAGTGTATTGAGTGTATTTTGAGTGTATTTTTATGGTTTGAGTGTATTTTTATGGTAGCAAGTCTCACCAAATTGGGTGATTTATCTCTTCCAGTTTGGGTATGCCCTCGGTTGTGAGAGAGTGCTTTAGGCCTTTTCTCTGTGTAAAAAATAGCTTAATTTAGCTTCTGGGTTAGCTTTAATTTATGGAGTAGCTGGTGCATCTACCAAACTGCTTAGTTTGGTTTAAAAGTCCTTAGTTGACAGAGGAAACTTCGTGCAGACAAGTCCTTCCTGCTACCTAACATTTGGGTTCTGGGCTGCCTTTCCTTACAAGCAGAGTACGTTTTCTGATATTATTCCTTTTTTTCTTTTTAATTAATATTTTTTTCTGGCTAGGACTGTTCCCCAGCAATGGTTCTGGCAGAGCAGGGGAGGTGTGGGCTGTGCTGCTGGGCTGGGCCGTGCCCAGGGGTGTGAGGGGAGCCCCTTCCCATGGAATCATCCCTCAGCCACATCTCACAGGGTGGCTCAGAATTCCTTCTCCTTGCCTGTCTCCAGTTACCCAGCGCTGAGATGGTGAAAGCAGGTGCAGAGTGACAGTGCTAAAAATAACAATTTCAATCCCTGCTCCTAATGCAGCAGGGGGATTTCAGCTCCCCTCCCCCTCGGGGACCAGCTCCCCTTGCACACCCAGGAGTTTGCACACCCAAAATCCTCCTGACATCCAGGCTCTTCTTTAAACAGGCTCTTAGGTGAGAGTTATCCATCCCCCCCCAGGTGAATGTGGGGACAGGGGAGGGCCCTGACTGTGACAGTTTTGGCTGCAGCTTTGAAGCTTGGTTTGGTGGGAGCACTGTGGAAAGGCAGCACTAAGAACTCCATAAGGAACTCACCTTCACTTTCTGTTTAGAAAAACAATCCTTTTTTCTCTCATGCCTCTAATCCTCAACTTCCAAATAATAAGCCATGATCCATTAGATTTAAAGCTTGAGGAAATTAGGGGTGAAGGTTGTAGAATTCTGGTGTAGTTTGGGTTGGAAAGGACCTTAAAACCCATGGATTTTTTTAAAACCCTGCCACGGGCAGGGTCACCTTCCCCTGTCCCAGGTGGCTCCAAGCCCTGTCCAACCTGGCCTTGGGCACTGCCAGGGGTCCAGGGGCAGCCACAGCTTCTCTGCGCACCCTCTCCCCACCCTCACAGCCAAGAATTTCTTCCTAATGTCTGATCAGGGTGTGCATTTGAAAATCCAGGTCAGATTTTTTCCCTGGTATTCTGTCTCTTTGGATTTGAGCCTTTTAACATTTTTTTCTTTAGGTTTCCCATAGGATCCAGACCCTGCCTCACTGCATGCAAGAGCACACAGATGTCACTGATTATAAAAGAACTTCAATAAGTCGTGATTAATATTTTGACAGAAAGCATTACTTACATTAAGACACTCTAAACAGAAAGAAACTAAAATTTCCCTCTTACAGTAAAAATCTGAAGCCAAACAAACCAAACTTACTTTGGGTATTCTGCTGTTTCCCTTGGTAACACTCCTTATATGGGGCAACAAAAATCTGGCTTTTGTTGACCTCCCTATTTCCACTTTCTGGTTCTTCCACATTGGCTGAGGGTTTCAGGACTGAATTCACAAAGGCTGGAGTGGATAATTTACACAGAACAATAACAAAACTTTTCACAGGCAATTTTAACCACCAATTTTAATTTGAAAATAATTGAGTTGCTTACTTTTCAAAATGTCTGTGGTTTTGGTCTTCTGTTGTAATGGAAAGTTTTGCACTTCTTTGTGTCTAACTTGCAGTTACATGGTGTGTAAGGACAAACTGAAATCTCCTTTAAAGGGTGTGTATTGAACTCTAAAAATAACCCCGAGAGAAACCTGGCTTTTAGCTTTTTTTAGGCGTGTTGCTGTGTAAGAAAATGATATTTCAAAAGATGTTCCCTTGGAGGAACATAAGTGGTTGGGTTTGGTCAGAATTTGGAAGAATTTGCCTTGAGAAGGAAGGTATAGAATTACCTATGGGGGTGCACAGGTGTGAGGGAGAGCAGACAAGTTTGTGCATGATAGCAAAAGGTGTTGAATTTAAAAACAAATAGGAGATTTTTTTGGAATCTTTTAGTGTAAGGAAGTTTAGCTTGGGTGTGCATTTGAACTGAGATTGGGCAAATGAATGACCCAGCCCCGTGTATTGGTGAGGCTGAGTTGATTTTCTGTTGGTTTAAACAAGACACTGTTTTTCTGCTCCTTCATTTCCTCACCATTAACTTGCAGATAATAATCTCCTTTATACTGATGGAACAGCTAAGAAACAGGATACTTAACATGTGTAAAGCCAAAGGTGAGAATGGGTACCAGCAAAATCAAGACACTGCAGCCTGAAGTTCTGAAGTGTTCTAGACATTCTACACCATGTCTAGAATAGGGCAGAAGCAGCTGGACTTCCCTTGCTTCGAGTTTTCAGGCTTTCTTCTTGAAATCACAATCAACTGAGGCATAAAATTAAAATTTGACAGTAAAAATCTCTGATTTCCACTTTCACTTCGGGACTCTTAGTTTAAAATTTGAAGTGCAGCAAAGGCACTGTTGTGCCCTGGACGTGTCCTTGGCAAGTCTATCCATGCAACAGTGACAGAAGGGTTCTGCTGACTTTGAAATGGGGAGAAATGACCAGATGTTGTACATGGACTGGTAAAATAAAATTCCTTTTCCATAAATGTGTATTTTAATACCTGGTATGGACTTCCTGAGAGAACAGACCATGACTCCTCCAGTTTCTGATGTAACTGTGGGTTTGTCTGTCTGGTCAGAGGGTCTGGGATATGGAATGGGAGCCTGGATGCTGCTTCCAGCTGACATTATCTGTCTCCTGCTTAAATAAACTCACAGGGTAAGTTCAGAACAAGGCAGAAAAGCCTTCAGAAGTGACTCTTGGTACTTGCAGTGTGGCTGGAATGTCGTTTTCTTTCCTCAAAGCTTGCTAAAGCGCATCTCTGGTTTGGTTTGTGCCCGCTCCCTGATGCTCTTCTGCCTCTTTGCACAGTTCCAGGCTCCGCGTGGCCTCTAGATGTCCCTCCTCCTCCTCGCATTACCCCAGCTCCAGGCAGTGCAAGAAATCCAGCTCCACCTCATCCCACTTCTTCAAGGAATAGAGCCTGGGCATGTCTGACCAAAGCAGGTACAGCCCCACAGGCGCGGGAGGGCACGCAGGACTGACTCCCTTCTCCCAAACCCCTCTGTGTTTCTGTGGCCAAGGCACTTGGGAGATTTGAGCCCAGCCTCAGAAAACCCCCAGTGTCATTGCTCTTGTTGTAACTGGTGCAGTTGTGCTTTGGGGGAAGGCTGAGAGCTGGATGAGCCATAAAAAAGCTGCATCCTTTTCTGTCGCCCTGGTTTTTGCAGTGTTCTATGCTTTTACTTCTGCAGTAGAAGTTCCCATGCATTTTCTATAAACATAGTCCTTGTTTTTGTAACCGGCCTAAATTGTTTTGAACTTCTAGATTGTTTTTCATTCCTTTCCCCTAAGGTGGAGAAAGATGATAGACTATGTAATTAACCTGTGAACTTCTAGAGGTGGGAATCTCTTTGACCAATCCACGATCGTCTTAAGAAAAATCTAGAAATGAAAAAATAAAAAAAGGCAGGCCTTTTTTAGTCCTGCCTGGGTGGTCCTGACTACTACTCTGAAGTCTCTATGTTTCTTTCATGTCCAGCAGTGTGACTCCCTTCCATGCTGGAAGTGATGCTTCCAGTCCAAGACTGTGAGAGCCCTGAGATGCTCGTGCCATTGCTGGCTGCTCTGTCTCATTCCTGGCCTGGAGAGCCTCTAGGGTTTGTTCCCTTTGGAGCTTTTTGCCAGCAATAATTTCCTCTTGAAATATGTGATGGACTGATTTCAAAGGGATAAGGTCTTCTCTAGTCATGGGTATTTACATACTGTGGATCAAAAGGTTGTGTTAGAGTAGTCAGCCCTTTACCCCTCATGGGAGGTTTAAGGAGAGTTTTGTTCATGATCTTTTAAGACCTGAGGTCCTCTGGGTCCTGGGGAGCTTGAAGATGGTGATAATTTTTTGTGAGTATGGGTTTTATCCCTTTCTTGGAAGGAGTGGTGTTTGTATCTGACTGTAATAGTGAGCCAAGTGCTTTGGGATCTTTTAGGCTGAATGGGTGAACACTGGGTAAATATTAACTGTCCAAAAGAAGTTATACCTGGGGATGTGCATTTTGCTGGCTGCTTTGGTGGCCCAGCACAAGCTCAAAGAGCAGCATTACAATGCAAATCACAGTGCTGTGATAACATGCAAAAACCTTTGCTGGGGTTGTGGTGAGATAAAGTGGAATNATGCAAATCACAGTGCTGTGATAATGTGCAAAAACCTGTGGTGAGATAAAGTGAAAAGAAGCACTGTGAGGTTGGGCAAATTAATGACCCAGCCCCAGGTATTGGTGAGGCTGAGTTGATTTTCTGTTGGTTTAAACAAGACACTGTTTTCTGCTCTTTCATTTCCTCACCATTAACTTGCAGATAATAATCTCCTTTATACTGATGGAACAGCTAAGAAACAGGATACTTAACATGTGTAAAGCCAAAGGTGAGAATGGGTACCAGCAAAATCAAGACACTGCAGCCTGAAGTTTATTCTTCCTTAAAACCATTCAAAAAACAACATTTGAGGGAATAGTTTGTAAAATTCTGAGATTTGCTGTGTCCTGATTAATGAGGGTGGTTGCTAATGAAATGTTAATATCCCTAGCTGTGCCACAGACCATTCAGTTGTGGGAAATTCAAGCAAAATTAAGTCATGGGTGTCTCTTCCCTGTACAGCAGTCACTGAATGACTTGTCCTGCTTCCAGCTCCATGGAGCTGTGACTCCTTAAACAATTTCTGATTAAATGCAACTCTCTGTGTATTTTCAGGTACAAGAAACTTCTGCCTGGAAAAGGTGAGGTGAAGTAATCCTCAAGCATTATCCTCTCCTGCTTTGCTCAGCTGAGGTGAGATGGCTTCCTCAGCAGACGACAGGGCCAGTGGTTTCTTCTGCTGGATGTGCTTCTGTCATCTCACCCTTCCTTCCAAGGGAGGGAGCACAGGGCAGGCTCCTGCCTTCTCCAGGGAGTGATGAGCTGTGGATGCTGAGGTGATCTGGGGATCCCCCAGTGCATGGAGCCCCCGTGCCAGCCTGGAGAGCAGCCTGGAGAAGTGTTCAGGCACCTGCAGGCAATCTCCCCGTGCTCACAGGCTGGATGGGCCTGGATGAGTCTCCTCTTTCTGCAAAAACACAGAGGGTTTAACATGCTATGCAATAAATTCTGAAAAGACTGTTACATCCTTTTGGTTTCTGCTTTACATCCTAACGGGTGAAGGACTGGGCATCCCACAAAATAAACCCTGAAGGGAGTGGTAGGGGTTTCCTGAGGTTTCCACATGTCTGAGGCTACCCCAGTCTCTTGGCTTTGTACCATTTGCTTTCAGGGGCAGATGCTGTTGCTTCTGAAGTGCATCAGGACCTGTGTTTTTGGGCAGATCACCTGTGGTGTGATCTCTGGGAAATGCACTGATAGTTCCATGAAGGGACAAGCATCCATTCCTCAAAAGCTGCCATAACTTGTGTTGCTGCTCTGGTGCTGTTTAGAGTCAGGATTTATTCATTTAGGGACAGTATCCAACAGGGGTGGTGCTGTGCAGTATCAGGCCAGACTTGTCCTTAAATACAATATTTATCCTTAAGCAGAGCACCTGTGTTTGTGTCTCTGGACACATCTTTGGTTTTGGGGGTCGTGTCCAGAGGTCACCCATGAGGAGAGCCAGTACAGGCTAATTGCAGAAACATCCAGGTCAGCATCAAAATGCAGTGCAGAAAGGTCTCTTCCCTCTTTCCTGCCCCCAAATGGGGTCAGTCACCCCCAACTGCATCCTCTGCCAGTTCTGGGCAGAGCTTCTGCCCATGAGGTGAAGTGTTCCTTCTGATTTTCCATGATTTCCCAGGATCCCTGCTATCACAGCATCCAGGTTTGGGATTTTTTTAAGGAGGCCAGAGGGGTTGGTTGTCCTATTTCCTTCTTGTTTCATTGGATTTATTCCTGTCCTTGACTTTACACTCCCCTTATCACAGATAAGCACAGATCTGTGTATGCACATGTTAGTTAAGAAAAAACAAGTGCCCAGTTGATGCTCCTTCCCACCACGCTGGATAAGTCAAAAAAAGGATCAATTTTATATCTATATATCTTCGTATGTAGATATATATATGACAGATAAAATATATATGTATGGAATTGCTGAAAACCGTTAATTTTGTATGGTTTTGATGGAAATCAAATTGTTCTCAGTGAACAGAAAAGCTTTAAAGAAGAAACATTTTTCACCATAAAAATGTTCTAGGTGTGTGTTGTTTGAGTTGGAAAGAAAAGGTTTTCAGGATCTTGAATTATCCCACTACAGATTTTTTGGATGAACCCCTCTTGGAGGCTTCCTAAGTGCAATTTTGGTTTGGGGGAAGGCTGAGAGGCTGAGAGCTGGATGAGCCATAAAAAATCAAATTGTTCAAGATGAACAGAAAAACTTTAAAGAAGAAACATTTTTCACCATAAAAATGTTCTAGGTGTGTGTTGTTTGAATTGGAAAGAAAAGGTTTTCAGGATCTTGAATTATCCCACTACAGATTTTTTGGATGAACCCCTCTTGGAGGCTTCCTAAGTGCAATTTTGGTTTGGGGGAAGGCTGAGAGGCTGAGAGCTGGATGAGCCATAAAAAATCAAATTGTTCAAGATGAACAGAAAAACTTTAAAGAAGAAACATTTTTCACCATAAAAATGTTCTAGGTGTGTGTTGTTTGAATTGGAAAGAAAAGGTTTTCAGGATCTTGAATTATCCCACTACAGATTTTTTGGATGAACCCCTCTTGGAGGCTTCCTAAGTGCAATTTTGGTTTGGGGGAAGGCTGAGAGGCTGAGAGCTGGATGAGCCATAAAAAATCAAATTGTTCAAGATGAACAGAAAAACTTTAAAGAAGAAACATTGTTCACCATAAAAATGTTCTAGGTGTGTGTTGTTTGAATTGGAAAGAAAAGGTTTTCAGGATCTTGAATTATCCCTCTACAGATTTTTTTGGATAAACCCCCTCCTTGAGGCTTCCTAAGTGCAATTTTGGTTTGGGGGAAGGCTGAGAGGCTGAGAGCTGGATGAGCCATAAAAAAGCTGCATCCCCTTCCATGCTGGAAGTGATGCTTCCAGTCCAAGACTGTGAGAGCCCTGAAATGCTCGTGCCATTGCTGGCTGCTCTGCCTCATTCCTGGCCTGGAGAGCCTCTAGGATTTGTTCCCTTTGGAGCTTTTTGCCAGCAATAATCTCCTCTTGGAATATGTGATGGACTAATCACAAACAAAGGCTGGGCTTTTTCACGGCAGCCTTGGAATTCTCATTAGTCATTCAAACTAGTTGGAAGTGAGTATCCAGATCTGCTAGGCAGCTTGGTAAATTGTAGCCAAATAGCACAAAAATGGAAGTTTCCTGGTCTGTTTGAAGGGTCCATTACAGTCTAAGCTGTAGCAGAAAAATATCCACACCACTGACAAGAAATAACCCATGGTTGCACCAGACTTCATCATTTTTCCTCAGATGAGAAATGCAGTTTTTCAGGGCAGGGGGGGAGGGGGAAGGAGAGTTTTGGGGGGATTTCTCTTGCAGAAAAAGCATCAGTTCAAAATGGTGTCATTTCTCTGGAGCAGTGAGGAGATTTCATTCACAGTTTTCATTCACATATTTATTATTATGTCTGTGTCCAGGCAGCTGCTGTGCACACACAGCTCTCTGATCAGTTTGCCTCACTTTGCTTTTGCACAGCATCTTTTTAGTTTCTCTCCACATTTTGTGCTTCCTCTCATCATGTAACATTAGCATGGTAAACCCTGTTCTTTCAAGCAGGAATGCTCTTCCTGTGTGTCTGGAGAGTACCTGGATCACTTGGAAAATTAGTATACAGTGCTAATAAACCCAATATACTCTGACTTAAAGCACTAATAATAAGCACAATAATATTTAAAGTATTATTGGTGATTGATTGATTGATTAGGATTGATTTCCCCAGTTCTGCAATTTTGTAGGAAACCTTGTCAAAGATCACAGTTAGGGTATAAATTATCACTTGTCACTTGAGGATTGTTGCTGAGGAAGAGTTTTCTTGCCATGTAGCCCAAACACTGCTTTGAACAATCAATTCTCCTCAGAGACACTCAACTTCCAGTCAGTTAAATTTAAGTACAGAGCTCTGGCACGGATGCTGCCCAGTTTAGTGCCTTTAAGGCATCCCAGTGAGGTTACTGGAGGTCACTCCTGTGCAATTTATTTTTGCTGCCTTTTTTAGAGTGTTATCAGCTAAAATAAATGACAGACTCAAGGAGAGAAGTGTGTACATTGCTGTGATACAGAAATGTTTTTCCCAGAGAAATCCTGGTTTGTCACACAAGCCTGTAAATATGTATTTAGGATTTTAAAAGCACGTCTTTATGGCCCTGGTTGTAAATGCTCTGTTTTTAAATTTTATAACATGTGGCTCAACCAAGAGACCACAACCCACAGGTTTATATTGTACTGGTCTGTTTGAAGGGTCCATGAGCAGAAAAATATCCACACCACTGACAAGAAATAACCCATGGTTGCACCAGACTTCATCATTTTTCCTCAGATAAGAAATGCAGTTTTTCAGGGTGGGGGGGGGAGGGGAAGGTGAGTTTTGGGGGGATTTTTATTGCAGAAAAAATTATCAGCTCAAAATGGTGTCATTTCTCTGGAGCAGAGAGGAGATTTCATTCACAGTGAATTCAGGAAAAGTATGCCATTTTTTTCCAAAGGCAAAATTTCACAGTTTCACAGCAAATTTTTAACCTCCCCTGTGCCTGCTGATGAAATGTGAAATTTTGCCCTTGGCTAATATCACGAGTTCTTGTGAAAAATCAAGGAGAGGGTGAGGAAAAAGCTCAGGTTTTGCATGTAGAATTTGCGAGGAGGACACTGGCAGCTCTGCAGTGCTCCCATGGCAGTGGTGACACAGAGAAGTTTATTAAAAATAAACTGTGTGGAGATTTGGTGGGACCTGGTCAGTGCTTGGGTTCTGAACGTTGATCTGCAAGACTGAGAGCTCTGCTGTCTGTCTGCCATGTAAAGAAAAAGAACAACAATAAATTAAAGTGGAAAAACGCATTATGGAAATATTTATTGTTATTTCGGACAAAGAGGTCTTGAAAATGGAGATTGAGCGTGTTCTAGCTCTGAAATAATGGAATGGTTTGGGGTTTTCCTGGTGGGTGGTGGGAGAGGAGGAAGGAGGTGGAAGTGTTGCCTTGATCTGGCAGGTTCTGTGCACACAGACAGGGATTCTCCTGGCAGCTCCACCCGAGCTCTGCACGCTTGGAGAAGCACTGATGCCTGAAGGATTTTCTGCTTTTTCTCCTCAATCCCTTTCCCACAGTTCCCTATCCCCACAGGTATCAGCAGGCACACTTGTGATGCTTTAGGTGTGAGAACTCAGCCTGGGTTCTGGGTGTCCTGCAGGAGCCCAAACAGCCCAGAGCTGCAGAGTCAGGAGAGCAAACATTCCATTGCTGGGAGAACTCAAGGGCCCCTGGCAGGACAGATTCTGGAAACTGGAAGTGAGCCCAGCCCAGCCCCTTCTTGGGCCCTCTCGTTAGATATGCTAATGAGTAAGGGCTTTAATTGCACACTCGACTGGGGGGTGGGGGGACATTGTGACTCTGTCACCTGGGTGAAGCAATGCCTGGAATGGGATCCTATTAAATACTGAGGGAAACGACCCCCAACCCTCTGACCCTGCCTGAGCTTTGATTTCCTAAGAGCAGGAAAAAGGCATCAGCAGCACACGAACCCTTTGCAGTGTGGCCTTTCCATGCAAATCCAAACCTCCTGCTGAGGTGTGTCAGCACTGTGGGACTTCAAGGCTGCTGTCCTCAGTTGGTGGGGAAATTTTGGGACAGTGATTTCCTTCCTAGGAGTGGTCCCTGTTCCTTACACCCTGTGCCATCCCAGCACACTGAGGCATTTCATGCTTTCTTCAGGGCTGTGGGATTTAGCTCTTTCTACAGAATCCCAAAACGGTTTGGGCTGGAGGGACCTTAAAGCTCATCCCATTCCCCCCTGCCATGGGCAGGGACACCTTCCACTATCCCAGGCTGCTCCAAGCCCTGTCCAACCTGGCCTGGGAACCTTCCAGGGATCCAGGGGCAGCCACAGCTGCTCTGGGCACCCTGTGCCAGGGCCTCCCCACCCTCACTGTAAAAACCTCCTTTAAATCTCCTCTAAATGGACCCTCCTTCACTTTAAAACCCTGTAAGGGAATCATTGAGGGTGATGGGCACCCACTGTCACAGGTGCATTAATCCAGCCACATTCATTAAAAACAACAGCAGGTACAAGGAATAAGTTTGGGAACAGCTGAATTATGTGTATTAATATTAATTCAACATGGGCTAAAAATGGCTCTTTCACCCTGGAAAATCTGAAGGTTCCTTCTGCATTATAAATCTGATCTGTTAGAGAAAAGCCACTGTTGTCAGTGTCACCCATCAGTGCTTGCAGCAGTCTGACAGGCAGCCAGGCTCCTCTGGCAGTGTCACAGCCTCTTTGGCTTCCAGCAAATGCCACCCAGTGCCAGGTAAGTTTGAAGGGATCTGATTGTGCTGAGCTGTCATTCTGTCCCTGTGTGAGAACCTTGAGAAATATTCTTTAAATAGCTCCGTGCCCCCATTCTCCTGTCTGTGCTGTCACATGAAGCAGCACTAATTACACCTTTTTAGAGGAGCTGGGGCTTTTTTGGGAGAAGTCTACATCCAGAAACAGATGAGGAGGATCACTTTCTCCTCCTGAAGCTGCTGTCTGGAGGCTGCTCAGGGGTGTGTGTGTGGTGCTGGCAGACACAGGGCACTGGATCCCCTCCCAAAGCCCCAGTCAGCAAAGCCAGGGGGTGTCCCCTGCTTTTGCAGGGTTCCATGGTTGTAACTTTGTGGTACAAATTTCCNAACAAGGGGGCTGTTCCAGCCCTTGGTGCCAGTGCTGGTTATAAAGTCTCTCCCAAGGCTATGGGACACAGAGAGCTCCGGAGGGGACACGGAGGACACGAGTCCCTCCTGCCCGAGCTCACCTGAGATGCAGCAGAGAGGGAGCTGCACACCCAGCGCTGCTCAGTGACATTTCCTGGGCTGTGCGGGAGCAGCCGAGCTTTGAGCCTTTCCCTGCGCTCACACCCAGCCAAGGTCGCTGCTCAGCAGCCGCTGCGGGGCTGTGACACAGCGGGGATGCTCCGGCCCCGCGGGCACCGGCAGGAACAGCGCTGAGGCTGCCGGTGCTGGGGACATTCCCTGCGGGGCGGGATGAGCTCACCTGGGAGGGACAGGAGCGTGTCCTGCCCTGCTGCCCATGGAGTGTCGCTCTGTCGGACACGAAACACTCAGGCAACTCAGGAGCTCAGCCACCAAGGCCGGGCAGAGAGCAAAAAGAGCCCCAGCCTCTCTTTATTCTTATATTTATACCTTTTTACAGACAGTTATGGATTGGACAAGGAGGTTCCCACCTCTGAAATTCCATAGGTGAGAAACACAGCCCATCACATTCTCCAGCCCAGAAAGAAGAATGAAAAACAACATCCAAAGTACAAACCAATCCTTGGCCGGTTATAGAAACATGGATTGTTTACACAAAATCTGTGAGAACCTTTGCTACCAACTCTAAACACAGCACTCTAGAAAAATCAGGGCGACAGTGGAGCTCTTGTTCCCCTTGAGGAAGAGGAGGGGCACTGGCAGCTGCTGGGGCTGGGGGACAATCTGCATTTGGTTCATATCTGGCTCGGCAGCTGCCATGGAAGAAGGAGGGGCAGTTGTTAAAGAGCAGCACTGGACGTATTTATTACCTTAGATACGAGATGCTGATGCAAATAGGTCCACACCCCCCTTGTTTTGTACTGCTCTGCTAAGTTTTGGGTCACCTTGACTTCAGCAGCACTTTGCAGGGTTGGTTTCCCGTTAATCTTTTTGTCCTTGTGTGCCAGTGGCTGTGCAAAGAGCTGGGTGAGGGGACATTGACTCCAGGCTCATCTCCTTGCCCAAACTCCAGGCTCATCTCCTTGCCCAAACTCCAGGCTCATCTCCTTGCCCCAAATCAGCTTCTCTGGGCCCCTCCCCTCCTCCAGGTGAGGCTCTGGGGAATTGGCTGTGTGGGGACAGGCATTGCATCAGGAAATCTGTGCTATAAAACACATTGCTCATTGCTAAACTCACATCTTCCTATCTGCACAATGTATTTACTCCCTGAAATATTGAATTTTCCTGCAGCTGGAGTGTTTAAGTGACAGAACTGACAGAGTCCCTGCACTTCTTTCTGGGTTTCTTCATCACATGCAGTGATTTAGGCTTACATGGGGTGTATTGATTCAGGAATGCTTCTTCATTTGACCTTCAAGGGAAATCCTCTGTCCTAGCAGATTCTGTGTCTGAGTTCAGCTTCTCTTTGTGCCCAGCACCAACTGAGCACAGTCCTTTCAGAGCTGGCATTTCTTTTCTAAAGGATATTTATATATTAATAAAGCCATACTAAAGCCTTACTTTTGATAAACTACCCAAAATAATCTCCAAGTCCTTTAGGGCTTTTTCTTTCTGTTCCACTTACGTCATTTTCTTCTGTGACTTTCAAACCCTTTTTTTTCCTTTTTTTTTTTAAAGAATAAAACTCAACCAAACAAAATTGTCCTTCAGCCAAAAGCTGCTGGAGATGTAATCTGAAGGAAGGCAGAAATATGTTTAATTGCTGCCTCTGATGCCAAACCTTAAGTGCTTTGCTTCAAAGTGAGTTCTACAAAACATCATTTGCCTTGCATGATACAGGCATCAGAACTGCAGAAACCTTCCAGGGCTGATGTCAGTGCTGTGGTCTGAGGAGGAATAATCACATCCAAACATCCCCATGCATCCAGCCAGAGACTCCACCAGCCCTCCTTGTGACAGGGCTGTGCTGGAAGAAAATGCAAAAATCCTGAGCTGCTGTTTTTCCTCCCAAAGTCTCTGCCTTGCACCAGTGAAATGCTGATTTCTGACACAAGAAATGAGTTCTCACTTGCTGCCATTCGTAGCTGATGACATCTCATTAAGGGTAATTTCTGAATGTTCCTTCCTGAGCCCTCCCCCATTCCCGAATCCTCTGCTGCAAAGATCATTGTTGTGAATAACCCCATTTCTTGCACAGGGTATTTCTGGAGCTGTGAAGCACCACAGTAATGAAACGTCTGTTCTTGTGATGGAATGAGTTTAGCCCAGTTCCTTCTCTCCCTTTCATGCCTTTTCCTGTGGCACATTGTTGCCTGTTCAGGGAGATAATTGGATATGGAAGAGATCTCCATTGTGCTGCCTTTTCCAAGGCTCTTCTGTCCTGGTGTGAACTGTTCCTGTGCTGCTGCCAGCATGGGCTGGGGGCTGGAGGGGCACAGAGCCTCTCCCTTTGCATTTTGGGGCCTCTGAGCATCAGTGGGGAGAAAATGAACTGCTACAGCCCCATCAAATGGCCTGGGGAGACCTCTGAGCAGCCATTCCAGGCCAAGGGCTGGTAAAGGTGCATTGGAGGGACTTGGTGATTTGATGGGAACTCAGCTGTGGTGTTTTTAAGCTGCTTGTGTTGGGTAAATCTGCTCATGACCAAATCTGGCTCCAGCAGCCGAGTCCTTTGCAGGAAAACCTCCCTCTCAGTGAGGGGTAGGAGTTGATTTCCCTCTCCTTTCACCTTCCAGGGCAGTGAATGCACAGATTTCATTCTCTGTGTGCAAACACAGCTCCTCTAAATTGAGCTCCAACATCTTAATGAGGGCCACATCACTCACATTGTTCCTAACATTCATCTATTTTTCCTTTTCCCCTAGAAAGAGAAGTTTTGAGTCAGGTTATGTGCTCTGATAGCAGTTATTTTCTGGGCAGGGTCAGTTGCTGCAGCTGATGGAGTTCACAGTGGCACCAGCAGAACTGGGGGGATCCTTAAGGAACTTTGTACATGCTAAATAAACCTCAGGGTGTTGTGGTAAGCACAGAAGCCCAGGGGAGAAAATCTGGCATTGGATCATGGGTGGGACTGAGCACAGCAACACAGGTGTCAGCTGTGAGGAAAATCCAGGGGAGCTGCAGTGAGGTGGAAAATGCCATTTCTGCACCTCAGAGAGGGTCATTTCTGAGGAGCAAAATGTGCTGAGCTGAACTGAGCATCCCTTGGAGCGTGGCCAGGGTGAAGGGAAGGTCCTGGTGAGCTGCTCTGCTCTGGATCTGCTCCCAGCATCACTGGGAGAGAAGGTGGTGGATGCTGGGCAGGGACACAGCTTTTTTTTCCTCTCCAACAAGAGGGTTTTTTTCTTGCTTGCTGGTTTTTAGGGAGAGGCTGGGTGCAGTGGCAGGAAGATGTGAGCACTGGTGTGAAATGGAGCTTGGCCTGTCATGTTTTGTAACTGCTTTGCTGGGCTGGACATGGAGCTCCTCTGGAAAACCCTCTGCAAACCAAACAGCAATCAACCTTGAACAGTTCCTCACTTTATTCCCTCTTACCCCCAGAGTGTCCCTCCCTCCAGTGACAAAGTCCTCAGCACCTGCAGAAATCTGAGGTTTTCTGCACCTCAGAAAGCCTCAGGTTTTCTGAGATTATTGGGTTGTTTTGCTGGTTAAGAACCCCCCAAGGCACTCTCCTAATGCACAGTGGAATTGGGGAGAAGGAAAAACACATCTGTGAGTTCATCTGCAAGACTAAACCCCCTGACCTCTTGAAGTTGGAAAAGCTTTGCTAAGGAAGTAGAGAAAAAGGATTTGCAGGATTTGCAGTTTGCCTCTTGCATAATTTTTTTTAATCCTAAATGATGTTGTAATATTTCAGAGCTGGGCACAGCCCTGCAGTGGATTCTGCAGCCAATGTTACCAAGTAGTTCTGGGAGGATTTCCTGGGACTTGGTCAGAGAGAGCAACAGGAACAGTCAGGGAGGACAAAAACAGCGGCAGGAATAAATACCTGAATGTTGAAGAGGTATGGACCAAATGGCCCAATTTCTGCTTTCCTTCCTGTGATGGGTAAGAAGGTCAAGTTGAATCTCATCTTTGTGGGAGGGCAGAAATTGTTCCTTTGTCTGTAGTGAACATGCAAAGTAGTCACTGGTTTGTTTGTTTGGACTCTGCCAAAGATAATCTGAGCCTAAAATCATGTAAATAACAGAATCCTAGGGGAGTTAAAGGATGCTTTAAAGAGCACCTAGTCCAACCTCCAGCCAAGAGCAGAGACATCATTAAATTGCTCAGAGCCCCATCCAGCCTGACCCTGAATGTTTACAGGGATCCAGGGGCAGCCACAGCTCCTCTGGGCACCCTGTGCCAGGGCTTCTCCACCCTCACTGTGAAATATTTCTTCCTTAAGCTGATGTAATACCTGCAGGAGTGGATCAATGAACGGACCCGGCTGGATTTTGCGGACAGCTCCCGGCTCGGGCTCGCCCTGTGCAGGGATCCTGCCCCAGAGCTGCTGCAGCACAGACCGCGAGACGTGACTTCAATTCCCGCTGCTCGGAATTTTCCAGCTGTTCCCCGGCCTCTCTCTGCCTCCTTTGGCTGCAGGAGGGGGCTGAGATCACCGTCCTGTCTCCCGCGGGTTTGGTGGTACCTGCAGGTCCGTCTCGTTCTCCACCCAGGGCTTTCTGCTGCTGTCATCCGACAGTGTCTAACTCCCACCTGGGTCGCAGTGTGTTTTCCCAGCCATGAGGTGACGTTTCTTCCCAGCAGACTTCCCCAAAAAAAGCTCTGATGACTCACGGAGGACAAATTTATGCAGAACTCCCGGAGTCAGCGTCCTTTGCATTGGCAGAGGCAGTTTTTCAAATAAAGATGAATCAGCGCTGCCAGACTTTGCTGGGAGTTAACTCTTGGCCCCTTTTCACTGGAAACAGCCCTGGCTGGTGCTTTCACTGACGGAATTCCAGCCAGGCATCCCTGCGGGATGCAGAGCCACGGGCACCGCGGGCAGGTTCGGGAGCCAGGGCTCGCGTCTGTCCCCCTTTCCCTGGAGCATCCCGGCGGTCGGGAGGGGGTTCAGGCAGCCGGGAGGGGCTTCAGGCGGCCGGGAGGGGGTTAAGGCAGGCGGTTCTCTGTTCCTGTGCCTGAGCTCGCACTGCCCAAGGGCCTCCAGGAGCGCTCCGGGAGCCGCCGCTGCATCCGTGCGGAGGGAGGAGGGAGGAGGGCCGGGCAGCCACTGCAGCAGGGCACAGAGGATGTTACTTAACGTGCCTCCAGTCTCCTCCCCCTCGCCGGTGTGGCTGGGGGAAGGGGGGAGCGGGCTCCAGGGAAGGGACCAGCGGCGGGGGTGATGCCGGCAGCGCTGCCCGCCCGCCGCAGCCCCGGCGCGGCCGGTCCCACCCGCGGCTGCATCCGCTGGAAGCCTCCTCTGACCTCCTGAGGTTGGCAGCTCGGGTTCCGAGCCCCGGGCAGAGGCAGAGAAGGATCTTCCCGGTGCTCCGGCATCCCCGGTGCCCTCTCAGCGGGCGGGCTGGAAGGACGGAGGCTCCGCATCCCGGCCTGGGAAAAGTCCCGTGCTCCCGGAGGAGATGTAGCCGCTGGGTTTGGACATCTCGGGAGAAGAAAGGAGCCTCATGACTTTGCTCTGACCATGGCAGATACCCCAGAAGGGGCCAATCCTCAGTGCCTGGTGCTCATTTGTGCCTGAATAGACCAGACCCGTCCGGGGCGCATGAGAACCTCCTGGGAGAGGCACAGACGTTCGGTTTCCTCAATGAAAACACCGATGACACTCAACTGAAAATCTGTGCTGGTCCCTGAAAAGAGGGAAAGGAGCGGCCTGACATCTCGGGAAGAGGCAGCACCATTCCTCCCTGGGTGTCTCCTCCTGCCCGCCGAGGATCCGTGGGGGACAGGAGGTCTGGGAGCCCGGGGCTCTGCTCCATGACCAACCCTCGGGACTGCAGGGAAGCCATGGACTCCCCCCCGGTGACCTCCAGCCCTGCTGCAGGGCCCGTTACCTTCTCCCAAGTTTTTGGGCAGCAGTGCCAGCTCATGGAAGCAGGTAAGAGAGGAACGTGCACAGGCACCACCTTGTCATCCATTTGCAGTGTCCTTGCTGACCCTTTCCTGTTCTCTTCCCTAAAATCTGGTGTTTTCCAAAGGGAAAATTGGGGTGACCCCTTTTGCATTTGCACATTTGCCTCGACTACCCCCGAGGCCACCCAAAAGCTTTGTGCCCAATTATTTCCAAACAGGAGCAAGGGTTGGGATGACTCTGTGGGTCTGGGTTAACATGGGCTTGGAACAAGCTGCTCTTTCCCTGATGGTGGAAGTGACTGCTTGGGTGTGAACAAAACGCGTGTGGTGATTTTTGCATTTCAAAACAATGGCATTCCAGGTGCAGGTTGATTTTCTGCTCTGGAGGGCTGCAGCGTGTGGATCTCTGCTTTTCTGTTCAGCTCTGTGAAGGACACAGTGGGGTTTTTTTCCATGCCTTTCCCTGGCTGTTTGTGTTACTGTAGCACCTGGAATCTCTGCTCCTTTTCCCAGGTGTTTTCATACGTTTCTACCTCTCCACAGATGGGCCTGGTTATTTCTTACCTGTGCCTTTTGGCTGGTCAGTAGGTGGTGTGTGACATGACAAATCCCAAATTTCCCATCTTTGCCTCCTGCCCTTCACAGCTGCTCTGAAGCACCAGCCCATGAAGTGCCCCAGAGCTGTGCACTCACATCCTCCTTCTTGCCTGGTTCCCCGAGTTTATGAGGTTTGATAAGGGCTTTTACAAGATTTACCCTTATTTTCCTATCCCTGCTGCCAGGTAGCTCTGAAGAAGGATGTGTTTGTTTACTCAGAGCAGTGGAGAAACCTGGGTTTCTGCAGTGATGCCATAACAACACTTGCTCTGAATTTTTGGGGCTTGTTTTATGCAGATCTAATGGTACTTTCTTATTACTGTTGTTGCTATCTTGGCAAATTTGTCCTGTGAAATGTCCCATGTTTTTCCTTCTCTTTTCTCTCTCTCTCTATTAGCCAGGTCTGTAACTAATGATGTTTGGATTGTATGTTCCTACTTATGTGGTGACATTAAAACTATTATGCATTAGAGTTTCCTGCAGATCTGTGTGGGACTTCTGCTCTGCCTCTCGTGCTTTCCCAGGCAGAGCTGAGAGGATAACTCATTAGGTGACTAATTAGCTGACTGCTACTCAGTTAATCAAGCCTGAAATCGTCCTGCTGCCTCCAAGAAGATGTCAGGCAGATATTCAGGAGAGTTTGGTATTAAACTTTCCTATTACAAGCCCTGGGATCAGTCCAAAGGCTGTGGATCCACTGTGTCAGGTCTTACCCAACCAAGAGATGCAGGAGAAAGCCCTGGCTCTGGGTGAGCAGTTTGCTTCCCAAATTAGCCAGACCAAGGAGGCAGGAAAACACAGGTGGTAGTTTTAGTTTGCTTTGTTTTTCTTTCCCTTTCTCAGAGAGAAATGCCCCAGAGGAAAGCTGGGACTTCTGAGTTTTCAAATCTCACCTTAGTCAGTTAACCAGAGGATTTTCTTCCCTCTGGTGGGTCACCTTGGTAGGATTTTCCAGCTGTTTTCTCAGGTCCAAGGTGAGATGCAATGGAAGGGTGGTTGCCATGGATGTCAGTGACATCCAAAGGGATTTCAGGATATCTGAAATTCCCATGAGTTTTCCATACTTGTGGCAATGACAATGCACACCCAGCACTCCTGAAAGAACTTCAGCTGAAGGGTTTCTGGGCTGTGTCTGTGTCCAGAGGCCTTGCAGGGTGGGCAGGAAGGATGTCCTGAGGAGATGGGAGTAGATGAGAGGTTTGGGACACCCAGTTCTGGTTCCTTACCTGTACCCTGTGTCACTGAGCTGACATTTGGGACAGAGCCACAAAAGCTCTCAATGTAGAGTTAGGGCTGTGCAAATGCCTTTCCAAACCATAAAACCAGACCTTGCCCTTGGGGTTCCCCTCAACAGCAATCCCTGAGGAGCTGTTGATGCCTTTTCCTGCTCTTAGGAAATCAAAGCTCAGGCAGGGTCAGAGGGTTGGGGGTCGTTTCCCTCGGGATTTAATAGGATCCCATTCGATGCTTCTGCCGTCCAGGTGGAACGCGTGGCAAAAGCCCTGTCCCCCCAGTCGAGTGTGCAATTAAAGCCCTTACTCATTAGCATATCTAACGAGAGGGCCCAAGAAGGGGCTGGGCTGGGCTCACTTCCAGTTTCCAGAATCTGTCCTGCCAGGGGCCCTTGAGTTCTCCCAGCAATGGAATGTTTGCTCTCCTGACTCTGCAGCTCTGGGCTGTTTGGGCTCCTGCAGGACACCCAGAAACCAGGCTGAGTTCTCACACCTAAAGCATCACAAGTGTGCCTGCTGATACCTGTGAATACAGGCAAAAAATCCTTCAGGTATCACTGTGAGCAGCCAAACAGCCCAAATCCCACAAGGAAGATTTGCAGGCACCCAGTGTCACATCATTGTCACTGGTGACACTCAGGCTCCTCAGTAACACTGGGCTGTGCTCGAATGCTAAAGGTACTGGCCTTAATGAAATGTCAGAGTCTGTGCCTGGAGAATTGCCCAGCTCGAGACAGATCTCAGGCCTGGCAGCACTCTCTGATGTACCACCTGCAACCTTCTCGTGGTTTTTACAGCTCCTGCACGTGGTGTGATGACACTTTCCTCCCAAGCACATGTGAGGAGAGCTGGGCTCTGCTTGCAGAATGTGTTTTATGTTTTGTGTGGCATGATCTGCTCCTGATGGGGAAACCAGAGGCCGTGTGATGCTCCCCTGTCACCCTGATTTTTGCAGTGTTCTATGTTTTTACTTCTGTAGTAGAAGTTCTCATGCATTTTCTATAAACATATATAAACATGTTTTTATAACCAGCCTAGATTGTTTTGAACTTCTAAATTATTTTTCATTCCTTTCTCCTAAGGCAGAGAAAGATGATTGATTATATCTTTATCCTGTGAAATTATAGAGGTGGTAACCTCATTGACCAATCCACAATTATTTTAAGAAAGCTATAAATATGAGAAAATAAAAAAAGGCAGGCTCTTTTTCTGGTCCTGCCTGGTGGTCCCTGACCTGCTGCTAAAAAGTCTGCATGTTTCTTTTGTGTCCAGCAGTGCAACACTCCCCTGCAAACCTGTCCCCTTCTCCCAGTGCTGCCCTTCAGTGACTTGCTCTGAAAACCAAATACTGAATGTTTGGAAGTCAACTTTCCCCTTGCCAGCTGCACCTCATCCCCACTGATGTAAGACTGGAAAAGTTGGGGGGTTTTGTGCAGCTGATTGTGCACAATTGGAGATTTCTGCAATCCCAGTGTCAGTCTGGGAGTGTGCTGAGCCCTGCTCCAGAGCTCTTTGCCCTTTACACAAGCCCTTGCTCTGTGTTTAACCTCTGCAGCAGCATTTGCCAGCCCAGCACATGGGATGCTCTTTGCAAAGTTCTTTTTCTGCCTTCCCATTTCGTCCTGCTGCCCCTTCCCTCTCCAGTTCACTGCAGCCCCACCCCTTTGTTTGCTGGGCTGTGCTCCTGCTGATCACCCGGGGCTTTGTTTGCCCTGGTGGGGATGGGGAGGCTGGGCTGTGCTCCTGCTGATCACCTGGGGGTTTGTTTGCCCTGGTGGGGATGGGGAGGCTGCAGCTGCCTGAGCTCCCTGCTTTGAGACTTCCCTGACAAAATTCCAGCTTCCCAAGGCAGCAAATCCAGGCATTAAATGTGGCTGATGCCTTAAAAGATGTGTCAGTGTCACCTGGGGACACGGGGCACCTTTAGAGGGAGTGGAATTCCCAGAGGGGGCTGCAATTCCTGCCTGGGATCACTCAGGGCTCTGTTTCCTTGGCAAACCATGCAGGGTGGGTGTTGTTTTGCCTTCCCCAGCCTGACTACAAGGCTGGTGATTTCCCAAAGCAGTCATTGGGAATGGGGCTGGCTTCACAGCCCCATCCTAAACCTTCTGAGCCCAGAAGGAATTCCTGCCTGCCAGGCAGTTCTGGAGGATCTTTCTTGCTTGAAGCACAAATTTGGATCTGGCACAGGTTTGTGCTGTAAATGTTGTTAATACCCAAATGAAAGACTCTGGTTGTTCATTTTAGAAAGAAAAAAAAAAGAGAGGGAGGAAAAAAAAGCCAGAAGGATTTATGACTGTCACTACCGAACTTTAAAATGAGGGTTGCTAAGAATTTGAAGGGTATTTCCCATCTGATCTCTATGAAATATTGAATATAAGGAGTGAGACCTGATCTCCAGGAGATCTGAGCATTCTCTGGAAGAAACAGGTTTAGTAGAGAAACCATTTATTTTACACATGGGCAAATTCCAGGCAATTTGGCATAATGCAGTTTTCTGAACTTACTGCCATGCATTATTCTCTGACTCACTGCTCCATTAGATTAATTTTCATTTTCCATCAATTCCTTGGCTCTCAGATGCTGCTGATTTGTTAGGCTCCCAATATTTTTTCTTTGTGTCTTGCCAGTTAATTTTCCATTGGTTCTGAAATAAGGTGCTTGGTTCAAGATGTGACCAGAATGAACAAAAAAAGGAATTTGAAAATCATCCTGACCTCGGGATTCTGCAGTAAATCTCTCCCACATTATCTTCCCATTACATTTATATTATCCCTTTCATGCATTCTGTATTTCACTCTGGTGGATTGAGAGTTTGGTTTGGCTACTCCCCCTCACCAGCAGAAAATTAAGGATATGATACAAAATTCTTAGGAGTTCTTCTATAGAAATGAATGTCATGTGGCCCAAAACTTTTGCCTTTCCCCCCTAGATCTGTAGCTTAGCTCTTGATCCAGTTCCTCTCAAGGGGAATGTGAGGTGAGATTGATGTGGCATCACCTAAGCAAAATATTGGCCATGCAGCCTGAAATCCCTGGAATCTCCCCTGGTCTGGCACCTTCTGCAAAGGTTTTGTTTTGCAAATAAAGCGTGGAATCTGCAACACAGAATTCCTTCATCTGCTGCTTGAATACAGTTTTTAAACAGATGGAATAGTATTTTGGAAATCTCTGCTCTGTACCCCCCCACCTGGGTGAAGGTTTGCTCAGGAGCTCCTTGAAGCAGAGCTCAAATCTGATGGGTGGGAGATCTGAAAAAAAGTGATTTATGGGGAAATTTCAGCCCCTGATAAGATGTAAAGAGAAATCTCTGACCTTCAAACTGAGGCTGAGATGAACATTGACCACCTGGTGCCCTTTAGTCCCTCGTGCATTTTCCCCATGATTTAATGAAACAGGATCTGGTTTCAAACCATTTACCTGGAGCTGGGACAGAGCAGAGGGGATGCAGCTCCACCTTCTCCCCAAAGCTGAGTTCAGCAGTGCCTGTCAGGCACTGAGGGAGGTGACACAGAATCCCAGGCTGGTTTGTGTTGCACTGCTGGACACGAGAGAAATACTCAGACTTTGGAGCAGTATTCAGGACTACCAGGTAGAACCACCAAAAAGTTTGTCCTTTTTTATTTTTTTCTTTATATATCTTTTTTAAGACAATTGTGGATTGGACAATGGGGTTACCACCTCCATAATTTCACAGGGCAAAGACATGGTCAATCATCTTTCCCCGCCTTAGGGGAAAGGAATGAAAAACAATTTTAAAAGTTTAAAATCATTTTGGCTGGTTAAGAAAACAAGGACTGTGTTTATAGAAAATGCATGGGAACTTTTACTACAGAAGTAAAACCAAAGAACACTGCAAAAAGCAGGGCAGCAGGTTTGGGCTGGAAGGGACCTCAAAACCCATCTCATCCTCCCCCCCTGACACGAGCAGGGACACTTTCCTCTATCCCAGGCTGCTCCAAGCCCCACCCAACCTGGCCTTGGGCACTTCCAGGGATGGAATAACCTCAAAACCATGGCCATTTCTGCTGTTGGGTCTCCTGAATTGCAACCCTGTGTGAGCTCAGGCTGCAGCTCCCAGAGGATCTGAGCAAACCTTTAGTGACAGCTGCCCTTGCCTCCCATGGACAACAACAGCAAACAGTCAGCACAAAACCTGCCTGGATGGGCTGCCTTGGGGCCACAGGGGACCAGGGCTGGGAATGTGTTCCCTGGCACTTGGAGCATCAGGTTTCCTACGTGCATTAGTCTGTAATAAATCTTTCATAGTAACAAGCTGTTTCATTTGCTCTCCCAGGAGGAGAGGGGGTGTGTGGTGTCACCCTGCTTTTTGCAGGGTTCCATGTTTTTATTTCTGTAGTAGAAGTTCCCATGCATTTTCTAGAAACACAGTCCTTGTTTTCCTAACTGGCCAAGATTGTTTGGAACTTTTAGATTGTTTTTCATTCCTTTCCCCTGGGGTGGAGAAAGATGATTGACCATGTCTTTATCCTGTGAACTTATAGAGGTGGGAACCTCTTTAACCAATCCATGACTGTCTTAAGAAAGATATAAATGAGAGAATAAAGAAGGGCAGCCCTTTTGGTGGCCCTGCCTGGTGGTTCAAACTGCTGCTCTGAAGTCTGAGTGTTTCTTTCATAGCCAGCAGCAGAGCCAGAGCAAATTTGCCCAGTGCTGTCCCCAGTTGGGTTTTGTGGTGATGTTCAGCCTTTCTGGGAAGCCTGGCCACCCTCACAGTAAGAGAAGTGTTTCCTTGTGTTCTGATGGTTTTCAGTCTGTGCCCATCTCATCTTTTCCTGTCAGTGGTGCAACACTGTGGATGCTGGAGATGTTTTCAAACGTGGTTGCAGCAGCCTGGCTTAATTACTGTGCCTCGGGTTAGATTGACTGGTTTTGGGAAAATCAGAAACTGGAGCAGGTATCAGGTGGGTGGATTGAGATGAATTGGGTGATCCCAAAGAGCCTGGTCCTCCTGGGTGGGGAGCCACTGACCTGCTGAGGTGAGGCATCACTGGCTTGTGGTGGTGGGTCAGGGACACATGGAATGGTTTGGGTTGGATGGGACCCCAAAGTTCATCCAGTGCCACCCCCTGCCATGGCAGGGACACCTCCCACTGTCCCAGGTGGCTCCCAGCCCCATCCAACCCAGCCTTGGGCACTGCCAGGGATCCAGGGGCAGCCACAGCTTCTCTGGGCACCCTGTGCCAGGGCCTCCCCACCCTTTAAAGGAAAGAATTTCCTCCTAATATTTAACCAAAATTTTCCCTTTTGAGTTTGACCCCACTGCTCTTTGTGCTGTCACCACAGGGCAGGCACCCGAGGCTGTTGTGCTGCTGGCCAGCCCTGCAGACACCTGGCAGAGGAAATTACTGACTGCAGGGTTACAAAACTCACAGCTACTTTGTTTTGTCAGATTTCATTGCAGAGGCACAAGTGCTGGGGTTTTTCCTTTCACTGAGTCTGGTTGCTCTGGGAGGTTTCTGTTCCCAGAGTGGAGCTGTGGTCTGGGTTTATGCTGTGGTGCTGTCAGACTTCAGCAGCTCTAAAGCAACCCCATAAATCTGTGTCCAGCACTGTGGTGCCTGAGAATGTGCAGAATAAAATCCCTGCCAGCTTTGTGTGCCTGACACTGCCAGGCTGGATCACCCTGAGCGTGCTGCTGCAGCCAGAGGTGTCATTTTTGGCAAAACCAAACCCGTTTTTCTGATGTGACAAGAAATGCATCAGAAACAAACCGTTTCACAAACCCCTGGAGTTTTCTGTTTCAGAGGAGAACAGGATAATCTGATTCTCTCCAGGACCAGCTCCAGCATTAGGAGGAAACATCATTTACTTCTTCCCAGAAAAGCAATGAGTGAGAATTCTCCCTGTCAGGGGATGTGCTCCTGCCTGAGCTGAACAGATTTGGGGGCCACAGAAATGAAATGGGAAGATCACTCATATTTTTCTTTTTCCACCCAGGAAAATGAGCTGTTTTTAGGGATAAAAAAGTGACATTTATCTCCCTCTTTTCACTTCATTGGGTGGGACTGTGCTGCCAGGAGAAAAACTGTGGATAGAGTCCCCTTGCTGTCTTTAGCTTTTACTGTTCTGCAATGCTCTCCTTTTAATCACACAAACCTGTTGCACTGCTGGCAACAGAAGAAACACTCAGGCTTCAGAGCAGCAGTTGAATCTCCAGCCAGGACCACCCAAAAAGGGCCCTGCCCTTCTTTATTCTCTCATTTCTATCTCTTTCTTAAGACAATCATGGATTGGTCAAAGAGGTTCCCACCTCTATAAGTTCACAGGATAAAGACATGGTCAATCATCTTTCTCCGCCCCAGGGGAAAGGAATGAAAAACAATCTAAAAGTTCCAAACAATCTTGGCCAGTTAGGAAAACAAGGACTGTGTTTCTAGAAAATACATGGGAACTTCTACTACAGAATCACAGCCATGGAACACTGCAAAAAGCAGGGTGACACAAACTTTGTGCTGTTGTTCCCCTGGGGAGCCTCGGGTGACCTGGGAGCTTCACTGGGCCCTGAAGGACAGAGGCACCACAGACAAGGACTGGCTGATACTCCACAAATATCACTGTGAAGTGCTTGAGAGAGCCATGGAGGCCACGGTTCAGTGAGCAAAGTGGGGTGTGGCAGGTTGGGAGTTTGGTTATCTCTGAGAGGATCTCCTGCTTTGGTTCATTCCAGGCTGGAAAAGCTCCTGGGAATGGCTGAGAACACAGGGCAGGGAGCTCTTACAGCAGAGTTTGGGTGTTTCTGATGGCCAGAGAGTGTCTGATGTCCTGAGGGTGATGGACTGTTCCTGCTTGGAAGAGGGGAGGAAAAAACCAGTATTTCCCAAAAATGAGGATGTGAGGAAGGTGGGTTTTAGAGAGATGGTGAGAGCTGGCCTTGGGCTGGAGCTGGATCTCCATGTCCTGGATGGAAGTGGTGCTTTGCTCCCCAGAGGGACATTCTGGGCTCTGACCAAAGCTGGCAGCTGAGGTGCCCCTGCTGTGGATCTGCAGCCCAGCCTCACCATGGGACCTGCATGGTCCCTTTTGTCCCATGCAGGTGGGATTAAAGTGTTTGAAACCAGCCCAGCCACTGAGGGGGGACCATGGATGCATTATTAAATATGGAATTATGTGTATGTACCCACAGCTGTTTATATCATGCACAGCAAGAGGGGATTTCTCTTCAAACAACAGGGAAAAGCTTTTCCCAAATGTTGTGAATGCTGTGTGCCACCTTTTCTGACCAAAAAAAACCAACCCAAACTGACAACAGAGAGCAGAGAAAATATTGACCAATATTTTATGCAGAAATTAAATATAAATTGTTCCCTGTCATCTCAACAGACTCCATCATTGCAGCATCTGTATCCAGAGCACTTGTGAGCTGATTTACTCCTGATTCAATTACGGGCAGAGTTCATCTGCCCTCCTGATGGGCTAATTTGGTTTTGTCAGTTAATGCTCATAGCAAAGTATGTGGATGTAATAATCCCTTCCAATTGCAACCCTCCTGTTTTTATGACACCAAAATAATGAACTGAAAACATGTGTATGATCAGACTTGCAGCTACAAGTAGGAATTAGTTATTGGTTTTTTTTTTCTTTGGAGGTCTTGGGGGCAATTTTAATGGCCATGCATGATTAGAGCAGAAAAGGGGATGAAAGACATGAAGAAAAGTTATTTGTCTTTGCTCTGGTTCTATCCTGTTTTATGGTAAGTGGGGATTTTTGAGAATTGTGTGAATGGATATTTTCCCATAATTTTAATATGAAATAATGAAAGTGTTTTACTAAATTACATCCAGGCCATCAGAAGTTTAATTGGCAAATCAGCTGAACAAGGTTCAGG
>VZTZ01007929.1:7557-32983 GCA_013400955.1 Drymodes brunneopygia | reverse complement strand
ATAAATAAATGTTTATAAATAGGTATAAAATATAAAGAAATACATTAAGATGCATACAATATATACATTTCTGTATTATAAATATTTATAGAGATACTTCTGAACAGCTCCAAGTGCCTCTGGGGGCGGGGTGTGGCTAAATCTGAGCTGTGGGCTCTGAGGGCTCAGCTTGGATTTGGATTCAATGAATTACAGAATCATGGAATTCTGGAATGGTTTGGGTGGGAAGGGACCTTAAAGCCCATCCAATTCCATCCTGCCATGGCAGGGACACCTTCCACTGTCCCTATGTCCAGCCTGGCCTTGGACACCACCAGGGATCCAGGGGCAGCCACAGCTTCTCTGTGCCTTAGAGGTGTTTTTAAATGATTTTATGGTCAGTTTTAACCTGATTTCACAAAATGACAGTTTGGAAAACCCCTCTTTTGAAGGCTCAGTGACATTTGGGGAGCAGCAAGAACTCTAAGAGGAACTAAAGAGGAAAAACCTCTTGAGAATGACAACAAAACTCCTTTATCCTTTAACCTTCATCCCTGGGGTAAAAAGAAGGGGAAAAAAATATATAAAATATATTTGCTGTGTTCAAACAGTTTTATATCAGCAAGAGCTGATAGCAGAGTATTCCTTGGTGCTTCTCCCAGCTCTTTTTCCCCCCAGCTGTGGTACCTGCTGGATAGCTCTGGGGATGATCCCTCTGTTCCTGTACTCTGAGGATGCTCCTGTCATGGTGTAGGTTTTGCCAGCCCCAGTTTGCCCATAGCACATGATGGTGCCTAAAAAAAAAAACCCAAAAGCAAAAGGGTCAACTCAGGAGGGAGCCTCCAGCAGATCAGCCAATGAACCTCTGCTCAAATCCAATCTCTTTTTGTGATTAAAAAGGATGAAAAGAGCAATAAATCACCATTGTAGCCCTGCAAAGCTTTGGCCACCAAGTCCCTTGCCACGGTCTCATAAACCATTTCCTGGGAAGTGTTGTGGAGGAGCCCATCCAGCTTGAAGGACCAGTCAGTCTGAGAGTTATTCACAACTCCTCCCTTGGGGCTCTTTTGGATGTAGATATCGATGCTCTGCAACCCAAAAAAGAGAGGGAGATCAGCTCAGCAACCCTGAGGATTCTCAGGAATCCAGGACCTGGGGTTAAGCAGAAAAGGGGGCACAAATAGCAGAGCTGTTTTACTGCTTTGGATGGTTCTAGATGTTCTAAAAATATCTGGTAATGCTCTCAGATCTGGGGACATTCTAAACAAGTGGGGATATTCTAAATAAAAAGGAAATGTGGTTAAGCTCATCTGTTTAACTTTCTGTGATTTTTGTGCCTCGGGGAAAATTCTTAATTAAGCAAGAGAAGGCAGAGGGAGGGATTTGCATAAGAGGGGATGGAAAGAGACTCTGCCAAATTGTGGTTAGCACTGGGAATTCCTCCTGGATCAGCCAGTCCCAGTCCTTGTGAGGGTTTTCCTGGTGACTGCACCACAGGAATTGTGTTTTCCATGCTCACATTTGCCGTGACAAAACCACACAAACCAACACCCCCCACAACGTTACCCACAGCCTCAAGGCATGGAAAAATCCTGTTTTTCCACGGGAAAAGCTGAACTCAAACTCCAAAGCTTCCCCACTTCCAATTTCTTCCACTCTACCTTGTTGTCTGACCCGAGCTTGATCATATCTTGGGCAAAAGAAGCTGTTGGCTTGACCCGCACGAATGCCAGGACTCGCTTTGGGGTTCTAAGGAGGGAGGAAAAACAAGGAAAAGAAGGCTTTTGCATCCCCTAAACTGAATTTTATATTATTTGCCAGCAAAAGGTGAGGCAGAGGAGTCAAAATTCAAGATGAAGTGTTGGCAATTACTCAGCATCAGTTGTTATTCTCCATTAAAAGCAACTGTGGGCAAAGAGTGGCTGAAAATTCCTTCAGTCCTGCTTGGAAAACTGAGGGTGTGGAAAGAGAAGGATCAAACTGATTCCCTGATTTCCTGGTGTGTACCAGGCTCAGGAGTGTTGGACAACACCAGTTTTCTTCCTCTGAGACTTGGAAAGCAAAATCTTTGCAGGAGTAGGAGAGGGATTTTCTTCTGTCACATGCAGACTTTTAAAAATAATTTCAATTCCCAATAAAGCTGATTTTCAATTTCCTGGTGGAAATATCCACAGGCTGAAGGATCTGCTGAGGAAAACCCACACCAGGGATCATCCAGCTGCTAAAGCCACGTGCACTGGGGATTTTTAAATCCCTGGAATGTGAAAATCCCATGTTTTTCCCCAATCACCTCCTCCAGACAGCCGATCCAGGGGAATTGTGTAATAAGCAGTGACAACTTCTAGTTTGGGACAAAATCTTCAGGATTTCTGGTACATTCAGGATTTTTGGGACCCCTCAGCCTTGACCTGCTGTGCCTGCTCTGAAATGAGCTGTGGAGGTTTGAGCTGAGCCAGGACTTGATGGATTGAAACATTTGGGGGATACCTGGGGCCCTCAGGCTCTGCATCAGAGAGCAGGGAGGAGATGATGCTCTCCTGGTCCTCATCCTTCTTCTCCTTCTCCTTCTTCTCCTTCCCCTGCTCTTGCTCTTGCTCCTGCTCTTGCTCTTGCTCTTGCTCTTGCTCTTGCTCTTCATCTTGATCTTGGTCTTGGACCTGGTCCTGGTCCTGGGTCACTGAACTCTGTCCAAAAAAACCCCCAGAACCCGGCATTGGAGCAGCTGGAAATTATTTCTTCAAAGCAAGGAAAACAGCAGGGAAAAGGAGGAAGGGAATTTTTTGGGGGGGAAAAAAACTCCACTGAGAATCAGAGAGAGAACAAATTCCGAAGGAGTGGGATTTTCCTTGCTGCAGCAATGCCCTGTGTGGGGCTTTGAGCAGGTGAGGGCAAAAGGAATCATTGCTGGGAGTGGTCAGAAACACGAGGAGATGGGAAGGAATTCCCGGAGCAGCTGTGGCTGCCCCTGGATCGCCGGGAGTGTCCCAGAGCAGGGTGGAGCACCCTGGGACAGTGGGAGGTGCCCTGCCCGAGGCACCGGATGGGTTTTAAGGTCCTTTTCCACCCCAAGCGCTCCAGGATTGTGCCCGGGCCCAGCTGCAATTACCGTTTGTTCAGTCTCTGCTTTGGCTGCAGAACTCGGGCTCCTTTCCAGCCCCTCAGAGCCCTCCTGCTCCTCTTCCTCCTGCTGGGGAAAAAACAGCCCCAATCCCACGTGAAAAACACACCGGGGGCGATCCACACCTCTCCAAAGCCTCGGGAGTGGGAGAGTCCCCTTTCCATGCCTCAGGGGAGCAGATTTTGGCAGGACTTTGGGAAAAACCCATCTGCAAGGGTTGGGAATTTGCATGCGAGGGCATGGAAACAGACTCTGCCAAATTGTGGTTAGCACTGGGAATTGTCCGGGGAAGATGTGGCTGCCCCGGGAAGTGGCCAAGGCCAGGCTGGACAGGGCTGGGAGCAATCTGGAATGGTGGCAGGTGGCCCTGCCTGTGGCAGGGGCTGGAATTGGATGATCTTTAATGTCCTTCCAACCAAATCCTCCAGCGTTTCTCTCCAGTGAAGCTCCCGAGGTGTGGGGGGAGCGATGCCCGGGGAAAGGGGGGACGATGCCCGGGGGGCTGATGACGACTGTGAGAGGATACGACCTCTGATCATCCCTTGAGGAAGGGAGGTGACCCCCCTCGGGCACCCCCTGTCCCTGTCCCACCTGCGACCCCTCTACAGGCGAGTCCGGCCTGGCGTCCAGGGTCGCCATGGCAGCGTCCACTTCCGGGTTCTCTATGGCAACGGCAGCTTCCGGAAGAGCCCGGAAGTGGCAGCCGCGNAGGGGGCAGCCGCGTACGGCGGCCGGGGGGGGCCAGCGCGCGGCGGGGGCGAAGCGGGACGGCGGCGGCACGGGAGTGGCCGGGACGATGCTGGAAGCGGCGGCGGCGGCGGACCCGGAGCTGGATCCCGAGGATCTGGTGCATTTCTCGGTGGGAGACCTGCCCAGCCGCGGGTATGGAGTGATGGGCGAGATCCGGCGGCAGGGAAAGCTCTGCGATGTGACGCTCAAGGTGCGGCCCGGCCCCCGGGGGCGAAGGGGGGTGGGCGAGGGACCACCCGAGCCCTGAGGGGGCTGAGGGAGCTGAGAGACCCCGACCCCTGAGGGGAGTGAGGAACCCCCCAGTTCTGAGGGGGATGAGGGACCCCGACCCCTCAGGGGGCTGAGAAGGGGCTGAGAGACCCCGACCCCTGAGGGGAGTGAGGGACCCCCCAGTCCCTGATGGGGGATGAGGGGGCTGAGAGACCCCGACCCCTGAGGGGAGTGAGGGACCCCCGGCTCGTCAAAGGGGACCCCGCTCCTTGAGGGGACATTGAGGGGGGACCTCGGCCCCTGAGGAGGTCACAGTTTTTGGGGTGGGGGCTGAAGGGGGATGCTGAGGGGAGTCCCTTTGAGAGGGAGCTGGGGGAGCCCCTGGTCCCTGAGGGGGGCTGAGGGACCCCCACGGCCTTTGAGGGGGGAATGAGGGTCCCCAGCCTCAGAAGGGGGAGCTGAGGGACCCCCCCATTCCTGGGGGGACTGAGGGACCTCAGCCTCTGGAGAGGGGACTTGAGGAACCCCCAGGCCCCTGAGGGGGGACCCCAATCCCTGAGGGAGCGCTGAGGGTCCTTTTTCCAGAGGGAAGGAGACAGCTGGAGTTCCCTCAGACCCCTTTGTGGGGGATCAAGGGGTGACTGAGCCCCTTTGGTGGGGGATAAAGGGGTGACTGAGACCCCTTTGGGGGGGGTAAAGGGGTGACTGAGACCCCTTTGGTGGGGGATAAAGGGGTGACTGAGACCCCTTTGGTGGGGAGAAGAGCAGGAGCTGATGTCTCCCCTCCCCATGGCTTTGGCAGCAGAGAGAGACAGGGCTGAGCCCCCCCAAAAGCCCCTTAGTGGGGTGTCAGGGGGTCTCTGAGGGCCTGTGGGCCCAGGTTTATGGAAACCTCTGCATCCCTTTCCCTAGAAAACCATTCCCTTATAGCGACATCCCGTTTTTAGCACCCAAAAAATGAATCCACGAGCGCGGTAAATGCTCGGGATTGTGTCCCTGGCTCTGCAGGGAATGGCTGGGCTGGCTCAGAGCGTGTCCTGTGCCAGGCAGGAGCTGCTGGAATCCCTCAGGATTGCAGGCTCGGAGGAGCTGCTGGGGTGGGAGCCACACGCAGCTCTGAGTCACTGCAGAATTAACTCTGCAGCTTAATTAGACGGGAAGGTGCTCCCAGCCTACTCACCCTGGAACCTGCCAGGGAGGAGCCTGTCACAGAGACGGGATGTGGGATGGGGAGCATTCCATGGATTCGGGGGCTGCTGCATCCCCGGGGGAGGAGGGACCGAGGGCTGAGATCCTCCTTGGAAGGGGTTGTTCCCTCTGCAGGGTGATATTTGTGACAGTCTGGGCTGGAACCTGAGGAAAATCAATGACAAAGCTGGTTTGGGGTGCAGAGTGCTGTGTTTTTGGGATTAAACTGGGTGTTGGTGTGGCAGGAGAAGGTGAGCAGATCCTGGCAGTCCCACATTTCTGGGAGATAACAGGAGGAGGTCTGTGATCCCAGTCTTATCTTGGATAAATTCCTCACCATTGTTTCTAAAATACCTCTGGATAATGATCCATTTCTGCTGGCTTTCCCTGACAAAGAGCTGTTTAAATCCTCTTAATCCTTTTAAAATGTATTAGGAAAGATCACAAACATCACAGAACGGTTTGGGATGGAAGGAGCCTGATGGAACATCCAGTGCCATCCCCTGGATGGGCAGGGACACCTCCCACTGTCCCAGGCTGCTCCAAGCCCCCTCCAGCCTGGCCTTGGGCACTGCCAGGGATCCAGGGGCAGCCACAGCAAATCTGGGAATTCCATTCCAGGGCCTCACCATCCACACAGGGAACAATTCCTTCCTAAAATCCCAAAGATCCCAGCAGTGCCTGATACATTGTCAGTCCTCTGTCCACGTGAATCCTCTGTCCCTGTTGTTTCAAACATTCCAGCTTTCCCTCCTACACCCACAGCTTGGAATTCCAAGCATTTCACTCATTTGATTCTTCTTGTTATCTTGAGTCATCCTGTGAAAATATCCCACCTTGTGCTGCTTCTGCCCCAGGACATCCCTTCTCCCAGTGCCCAGTGTCCCGTGGGGATGGAATTGGTGCAGCCAAGCCTTCCCTCCCCAATCCCAGGAACGGGCTGGCTGCTCCAGCTGCTGGAGGTTTAAGCAGGGATTTTCCTTAGCTCGAAGTTGGAGGTGGCTGTGGATCACTGAGGCACCCCAAACTCAGCCAGCACAGAATGGCCCTGCCCTGCCCTGCCTCGGGAATGTTTTCCAGCTGTGAATCCAGGGTGGGTTTCCAGCAGGGACAGAGTTTGGATGATTCTTACCCAAAATTAAGGGAGGAAAGTGAAGGTCACGGAGCTGCTTCAGGGGCTGGAGCCAGGCTGGGAGAGCTGGAGAGGAAAAGGCTCCAGAGAGAGCTCAGAGCCCCTTGCAGGGCCTGAAGGGGCTCCAGGAGAGCTGGAGAGGGACTGGGGACAAGGCCTGGAGGGACAGGACACAGGGAATGGCTTTAAACTGAAGGAGGTTGGATTTAGATGGGATATTGGGAAGGAATTCCTGGCTGGGAGGGTGGGGAGGGGCTGGGCTGGAATTCCCAGATTTGCTGTGGCTGCCCCTGGATCCCTGGCAGTGCCCAAGGCCAGGCTGGACACTTGGAACACCCTGGATTCGTGGAAGGTCCCTGCCCATGGTAGATCCTTCCCAACTCAAACCATTCCAGGATTCTCTGATAAAAGCTCTGAGAAACATTCCAGGTCCAACCCCACATGGATCCTGATGCTCCCACACCACTACAGTGAATTTATTCCCCTTTTTTCCACTCCTCCTGCTTTTTGTCTGTCCCATCTCTAAACCAAAAAAAGCTTCCAAACATCCCAGAAGTTGGATCCTGATGTGCCCAATGCTCCTGCCCATGAATTAAGAAAGTTCTTTTCTCTCTCTGTCTCTTTAACAGCTGCAGGTCAGGGCTGCTCCTGGTGTTCCCTCTCAGCTCCCTTTGGAGCCTCTCCGAAATGTTTAATTAAATATTCATTTGCTAGGAACACGCGTGGATGGTCTGGAGGGAGGAAGGGAGGGAGGAGACACACCTCAGTCTGTGGTTAGTCCTTTTCCTTTGGAAAAAAGCGGGATTTTTGCTTAGCAAAGCCAAATTTCTGCTTTCTTCTCTGACAGTCACCGGGCTGGGCATTGGTGTGGTCATCAAATAACCAAGCAAAGCCTTTTCCCCAGTTGAACCCCAACCCAGACATGTTCTGGAAGATGAAATCCATGGATCCTCATCCAGTACTGGTGGTGATGGAAAAGCTGTTGGAAATTCCAACAAGAGCAGGGAAACACCAAGCCTGGAATAATCATGGACAGAGCAGAAATGAGGCTTCTGAGCCTTTTTTTTCCTAATTTGGTGGGATTTGAGGCTTTGAACTCCAACTACAGACAAGCCAAGGGACAGAATTTCCCTCTCAGAACCTTTCCCTCTTATTTTCAGTGGCTTTCCAGCCTTTTTCCCTTTGAAGCTCATGAATAAACACTGCAAAAGCCCCGAGAATTCCGGCTCGCATTTGGGGCCAAACATTATTCCCCGAGCTGCAGATCCTGATCTGATTTTTAATGGCACCAAAGAAGCTCCTCGGTGCTCGAGCTCTTCCTGAGCATTGTTTTGGAGTTGTTTCATCCTTGCAGGATGAAAGCTGCCTGAGCAGCTTTGTTTTCTGGGATGTGCAGTCTGTGCTCCAGGCCAAGGTCCGAGCGCTCTCCGGGGACACATCCGAGGCTGCTGGAATGCACCACTCCAGGAACCAGGGAAAACAGATCCATCCCATTCCTTCATTACAAATTTAGAGGGAATAAATCTCTTCCTAGCTTTCCTAGCTCCTGCTGGCTCCCACTGGAGCTGGAGGAGAATGATCCAAGTGCCAGGCTGGCACCTCCAGCAATCCTGGCCAGGCTGTGGGAAGAGGGAAGGTTTGTGCCTTCCCAAATCCTCAGAGAACGGAGTTGGTGTGAGCTCCTCTTGCTGCTGCAGCTCCTCCTGTGGATCTGAACTGCTCCAATGCCATTTTTCCATGACTAACTCCAAGACTAATTAGAAAAGTCTCCTAAAATCTAATCCAGGTCTGGCAATGATTCCCGGCTGTGCAGAGGGTACAGTGTTTGTTTGGTGTACAATCCCAGTGGCACTGACAGGTCACAGTCCTGCTGGCTTCTCTCCCTTCCCCATCCCGGTTTTTCCAGAGCAGGCTGTTAACTTCAAACCCCCCAAAGTGGAGCAGTTGCACCCCTGGGAGCTGATGCAGAGGTGGAAGAGCCTCTGGATAAGTGGAATTCCAGACAGCTCGGGCTGCCTGCCTGGTTCCAGCGGGATCCTTGGAAGCTCAGTGCCTGGCTGTGCTGCAGATGTGGGAGCATGTTCAGGAGTTCCTCCAGGAAAACAGCCCTGGAAGGAGAGGGAATGTCTGTTCTGTTGGAGAGAGTGGAAAAGCAGATGATCCATTGTGCACAGGAGAGCTGCAGGATGAGGATGTGATTCCAGCCTTGTCACACAACAGACAGGAATTATTTGGGATTCTGACTGGATGTGATTCCCCTGAGCTCTTGGCTGCTGTCAGCTCTTCCCCTACTGAAAATATGAACCTTGGACACTTCCAGGGATCCAGGGGCAGCCACAACTTCTCTGGGAATTCCATCTCAGGGCCTCCCCACTCTCCCAGCCAGGAATTCCTTGCCAATATCCCATCCATCCCTGCCCTCTGGCAGTGGGAAGCCGTTCAGAATTCCCTTTCCTGCTGCCTGTGCAGGGGATCAGCCCAGGGCATGGGGGATTCACACAGGGAATGTGGAGCTCCTCATCCACCAACACCCCCAAATCCTTCCCTTCTCATTGTGCACCCAGCCTGGATTTGTGTTTGGGATTGTCCTGATCCAGGTGCATCCCTTCACCTCTTCCTGGCAAAACAGGGCTATGAGGGACTGGGCACCAGCTCTGCTTCTCCTCTCAGTGCCACCATCCCCTCAGAAAAAATGGATTTGGGGGTTTTTGAGACCTTTGCAGCAGAAATCTCAGTGAGTTCTCAGCTCTGCAGGATGGTGACGTCAGGAGCACAATAAATGCCTTTCTCCACCTCCAGCATCTTCCTTGGGAGAAAGGCTCCTTGTGCCCTGGAATTTGTTAACATTTGGGGCTGTGGGGGTGTCCCAGAGCAGATTCCTTTGTTACCCACGCCAAGACACGTCAGAAGGGAATTCTGGGATTCCTGGGGTCAGGAGGGATCCTTGCAAAGTTCCTTTTCTGCTAAACAGAATCTTTTGCCTTAAAAGCAGAGAATCTAAAATTATAAAGTGTAAAACAGCACATCCTGGAATGATATCAGGAGAAGGATGAGCTCTTTCCCGCTTTCTCCTTAGGTGACTCCAGTGGAATCCATCAGGAAAGTGCATTAATTTGGCCGTGGAAAGGGAGAGCCTTTGGCTCTGGAGGTGGGGAGCACTTTGGGAAAGCAGCCACGAGGATGAGCTGAGTGGACACGTGCTGAGGGCTCATCCAGGGAAGGATTTTCCATATTCCACAGGAAAATCTTGTCCTTTGCCTGCAGCACGAACTGCAGTCGTTCCCTGGGGACTTTCCATGAAGTGCCGATGGAATGAACACAAAGATAGATTGAGAGCAGAGATCCAAATTTCTCCATCTCCCTGAGGGCTTTCACCATTCCAGGAGAGAGTTCCAAACAGAAGGAATCCCAGCTTTTGTCTTGTCCAGTTGCAGGGAATGTTTCCCAGGCTCTTTGCTGATGCAGCTCCTTGGATTTTGCTGCTCTCAGGGACCATTCCCAGTGTGGGCCCATCTGGAAGGGCAGCACTGCCCAGACCCGAGGGATGAGAGTGCTGCTTTCATCCCAGCTGTCATTATCCCAGCAGGAATCCTGCAGGGTGGCTGGGGATGTTTGTTCCTGCCAGGCCCAGGTGTGTTGGGGATAATGAGGCTGTTTGGTGGCAGCTCCTCACAGGGTGGGGTCACAGCATTGCATCCCTGGAACTTCAACCCTTGGATCGTGCTGGAATCTCTTGGGCTGGGACTCAGGGTGTGGAATCATGGAATGGTTCAGCTTGGAAAAGCCCTCTTGTTTTATTGAATCCAACCACGCCCCAGCACTGCCAAGGCCACCCCTGACCGTGTCCCCAAGTGCCACATCCACATGGATGTCACATCCCTCCAGGGATGGGGAGCCCCCACCACTGCCCTGGGCTGTCCCTTCTGATGCCTGACCACCCTTTCCATGACAGAATATTCCCAATATCCAACCTGACCCTGCCCTGGCACAGCCTGAGGCCATTCCCTCTTGTCCTGCCCCCTCCTGTCAGGGACTTGTGCAGAGCCACAAGGTCCCCCTGAGCCTCCTTTTCTCAAGGCTGAGCCCCTTTCTCAGCTCCCTCAGGAGTTCTCCAGCCCCTTCCCAGCTCCATTCCCTTCTCTGGACATGCTCCAGCCCCTCAATGTCACTCCTGTCATGAGGGGCCCAGAGGTGCCACCTGGGCTCTGTAATTTACAGTTATTTGCTGAAATAAGGGCCTTTTTCTCCTCCTTGGGTCACACTACAGGCTTGGGGTTTGAGTAAATATGACCTTGGTGTTGAAATTCCTGTTATCTTTAGTTATAAAGATAATTTTGGTTATAAATAGAAGGTCACTGTGTGCATTTGAAGCAGGTGTTTCACTTTAAGAGGTGCCTGTTCGATTTTAGCACCGCTTTTCATTTATTAAAAAGCTGAAATGAGATTTGGACAGTTGTGATTTTTGGCAGCTTGGTCTTGGGGGGAAATGAAAGTCAAGTAAAACGTTGCTTTTCTTGCACACTCGGCCTGAATGGGAGCACTCATCCAAACAAACCAAATGAAATATTCCAGTTGGATTGAATTCCTCACAGAATTTTAGAGATAAGAGGAGGCCTTGTTCTTTCACCTTTCAGGAACAGCAAAAGCAAAAATGGAGTTTTTCTGTGTTTGGGGATGTTTGAGACACCCGGGATGGTGTTTCCAGCAGCATGAAGGTGTATCAATAATGGGATTTATTATTGATAAATCAGTGGGTTGGGCCAGGAGCAGCTGGTGATGGAATGGCCTCATCCATGGGGAAGGGATGGACTGGGAAGTGCTGGAGTTGCTGAGCAGGTCGGGTGTTCCTGAGCCTCGGGGCTGGAATGTGGACAGGCCAAGCAGCAAATTTGTCACCGTGGTCACCCAGGCTGTGGCTGCTCGTGTGTCAGCCCTTCCCACTGGGAATTCCCAAAGCCAGAGCTCCAGCACTGAGTGTCCTGAGGGATTCCACTGTCCTGAGCAGCACCTCAGACACAGAGAGTCCACACGAGCTCACCTGGCAGGGAGGGAGGGAATGAAAATCCCAGGGATATGGGGAGGGTCTGTTGGCTCTCAAGTTCTGGAATCACTTCCCTTTATAGCCTTTCCTCATGAAATTTGCTGTATTTTTGTATTTTTAAAGCTTTTTAAAGCTCTGGCCAGGCTGGAGGTTGTCCTCTCTGTGTGAAATCAGGGTGGGAGCTTGCTCTGCCAAAATTCCTTCCTCTCCAGGGCCAGGGGTGTGGCCTTGAGCTCCATCCCCTCAGGGACCCTGGGCCTGCAGCCCTGACTCCTTTTCCCAGATATTCCCCATCCCACTGTGCACAGGAGGAGGCTGGAGAATGATTTTGCAGATATCTCCAGTCCTGAAACCTCTGGAATGTTTTCCATGTGGTTTTGGGTGAGGAGAAGGGACTGATACAGCCCTTCATCCCTGTAAAGTCACACACAAATATAAATGTGAAGGGTTTTTTTCCATGAGCTGTCATAGCCACGACCATTTCACTTCCTGATTTTGCTCTGGGAATTGGGAATGCTGCAAAATCCAGGAGAGCAGGATTTGTGCAGCCTAATCCAGCCACAGAGGACAGCATGGACAGGGATTCAGGCACACCTGAGCTGCCCAGGACTGAGACAAGGCTCTCCAAAAGTGCCTCCTTTTTTCCATTTGGCAGGAATTTTGCTTTCTAAACCCCCAGCAAGTTTGTATTTGCTGGGTCTGAGGGAGAGGGGAGGCACTGTTGGGAATCATGGAATTCCTGAATCCAGACAGCATTCCTGTTACCTCTGGAGATGAAAAGGGAGTGAGGATTTTGCAGAGGAGAAGAGAAGGACTCTTTGAATAACCTGGAGGGAGGGCCCCTGCTGTGCCAGCTGCTTTGTCCCATAAAACAAAGCTCCAGTGGGAAATTTTGGCTTAAGTGAGGAAAAAAGGGCAGTTCTGCACAAGCTGGGATGAGTCCGATTGATATGGAAATTAGGGATAAAAGCTCTGAGAGGAGTAATCAGAGCAAAGGCCTGACTTGAATGCTTGGATGCTGCAGGGAATCACCTGGAGCAGTGGCTGGTGCTGATCCCTTCTCCCTCACTGTTCCCCCTGCTTTTTAGGTTGGGGACCACAAATTCAGTGCCCACAGGATCGTGCTGGCAGCTTCCATCCCCTACTTCCACGCCATGTTCACCAACGACATGATGGAGTGCAAGCAGGATGAGATTGTCATGCAGGGCATGGATCCCAGGTAAAATCCCTAAGGAAAACCAGAGGGACCACCAGTCCTCTACCTCATTGTTCTGTGTGCAACCCTGTTCTCTGGGTGAGTGATCCCACAAAACGTTCTGCTGCTGGCAGAGAGCTGTCCCAGCTGGATTTCAGTGGATTTTCTGCCCTTTCTCCCTGTTTTTAGTGCGCTGGAGGCTCTGATCAACTTTGCCTACAACGGGCACCTGGCCATAGACCAGCAGAATGTGCAGTCCCTGCTGATGGGGGCGAGTTTCCTGCAGCTGCAGAACATCAAGGATGCTTGTTGCAGCTTCCTCAGGGAAAGGTGAGTGGGGCCGGGGGGATCCTGGGAGATTCCTGGGGGATTCCAGCTGCTCCCCAGCAGCAGAGAGGTTCAGTCATCTGTGTCCAGCTAGGGAGGAGCAGGATGTGTCGTCCTAGTGGGATGAGGGGTGTGCATCCCAAAACTTGGTGTCTGTAGAGTTATGGAATCACAAAATGGGTTGGGAGGGACCCTAAATCCCATCCCAATCCACCCCTGCCATGGGCAGGGACACCTGCCACTGTCCCAGGGTGATCCAAGCCCCATCCAGCCTGGTCTTGGACACTGCCAGAGATCCAGGGGCAGCCACAGCAAATCTGGGAATTCCATCCCAGGGCCTCACCACTCTCCCAGCCAGGAATTCCTTCCCAATATCCCATCTATCCCTTCCCTCTGGCAGTGGGAAGCCATTCCCCCTTCTCCTACCATTCTCATTCCCTGCAGAATAACTTATCACTCTTTTATTGGGGACAAAGTAAAAGACCTTGGCCAGCCAGAGGAATTAACACCCAGAGCAAAACTGAGGGGACATTTCCCTTTCTGAGAAGCCATCCTGGCAGGAATTGCCCTTCCTGCTGCCATGTGTGCTAAAGGGGAGGAACAAAGTGCCTCAGCCCAGGAGCTGGACAGGAAACTCTGGCAGAGCCCTAAATTGGTCCCAGGTTTTTCAATTTCCTCCCTGGTGTTTGGCTGTGAGGCTGTTCCAGCAGCATGGTCTGCAAATGGAAAGCTGGGATACTCTTTGTCCACGTTCCACATGGATTCTCAGCCCGTGCCAGAGAGTCTGACGTGCTCAGTGTTCCCAGCCTGGCTCCTCTGCAGCTGCTCAGGGCATTCCGTGGTGTGATGTTAAACACACCCACCAAAGACAGGGATTGGCCCCCAAAATTCTCCCAAATCCACCAGGAGCAGCCAGGTGTCCTAAGTGAAGTCCTGGATTTCAGTGCACTGCTGCCAGTTTGGTTAATTACAAGAAAAGGAGTGGGTCTGGCCACCCTGGAGAGCTGGGACATGGACACTGAGCTCTCCTTCTTAAGTGGAATTGAGAATTGGGATATTTTTAGGCAGCTGTGTTGCAACCAAGCCCTGTGGGAACCCTCAGAGTCACCCTCATGTGACAGTTCCCCACCCAACAGCACAAGGACCTGGAGTTACTGCAGAGATCCAGAGGAGGCCCCAAAGCTGCTCCAAAGAGCCCCTCTGCTCTGGAGCCAGGCTGGGAGAGCTGGGAATGTTCCCCTGGAGAGGAGAAGGATCCAGGGAGAGCTCCGAGCCCCTTGCAGGGCCTGAAGGGGCTCCAGGAGAGCTGGAGAGGGACTGGGGACAAGGGATGGAGGGACAGGACACAGGGAATGGCTTCCCACTGCCAGAGGGCAGGGATGGATGGGACATTGGGAAGGATTTCAGGCTGTGAGAGTGGGGAGGCCCTGGCACAGGGTGCCCAGGGAAGCTGTGGATGCTCCCAGAGCCACCTGGATCTATCCAGTGGCTCTTTGGCAGGGACAAGGGGACATTCATGTTGTGTCTTCCATCCTCTGGCTCTGTCTCGGATTCACCTGGAGCTCCCTGTGCAGCTGAGCTCCTGGCTGAGCTGGAATCTGCCACCACTGGAGAGGACACGGCTGTCACTGCACTGTGTGTCCTCCAAGGTCTCTGTGCTTCCCAGAATCCTGGAATGGTTTGGGTTGGAAGGGACCTTCAAGCCCATCCCATCCCATCCCACCCCAGCCATGGGAAGGGACACCTTCCACTATCCCAGGCTGCTCCAAGTCCTGTCCAGCTTTGGACACTTCCAAGGATGAGACATCCACAGTGTTGGTTAGTTGGCAACAGAAGAAACACGCGGGTCACAGAGCAGCTGTGGTTTCACCAGGCAGGACTGACCAAAAGTCCTGCCCTTCTTTATTTACCTATTTTTATGGGTTTCTAAGGACAGTCAAAGATTGGTGAAAGGGGTCAACACCCCTGAAGGTTTACAGGACAAAGACATGGTCAATCATCTTTCTCCACCCCAGGGAAAGGAATGAAAAACAATTCCACAAGTGCAAAACAATCCCGGCTGGTTAAGGAAAACAAGGACCATGTTTACAGAACAAGCATGGGAAACTACAGCTACAATGTCACAACTTATGGGGCCCTGTAAAACCAGGGCAACACCACAGCTTCTCCTCCATTAACCTGACATTCCCATTGCTCTCCTCATCCCTTTCCCCAGGCTGCATCCCAAGAACTGCCTGGGCGTGCGGCAGTTTGCCGAGACCATGATGTGCACGGTGCTCTACGACGCTGCCAACAGCTTCATCCACCAGCACTTCGTGGAGGTCTCCATGTCCGAGGAGTTCCTGGCCCTGCCCTTTGAGGACGTCCTGGAGCTCGTTTCCAGGGATGAGCTCAACGTGAAGTCTGAAGAGCAGGTGGGTGCCTGGTGTAGGTCTTGGCCGAGGAATGTTGAACCTTGAGGGGTTTCGTGTTGCTTGGGAATGGAATGGGAATGGGGACAATCCCATTCCTGGGCTGAGTGAAGCTGAGATGCCCCCCTGGCACAGGGGGGACACTCAGAGGTGCTGGACAGAGCTGTGGTGGTTTCCTGGGCCTACTCCAGGCTGACTTGTTCCTAGGAAAAACAGAAAGCAGGGCTTTTTTAGGATCACAGCATTGTTGGGGTTGGAAAAGCCCTCAAGTCCAACAGTTCCCCAAGGCTACCACTGCCCCATGTCCCCGAGTGCCACATCCACATGGCTTTTAAATCCCTGCAGGGATGGGGACTCCACCACTGCCCTGGGCAGCTTGACAGCCCTTCCCATGAAGGAATTTTTCTAAATTCTTGCCTAAACCTCTGCTGGGACAACACATGGTTGTTTGCTCTCCTCCTGTCCCTTGTTCCCTGGGAAAAGAGCTGGAATCCCACCTGGCTGCATCCTCCTGTCAGGGAGTTTCTGGGAGTGAGAAGAGTTTCGGGTGTTTGCACAGCCTTGAGAATCCATCAGTGTGGGCTGACAGTGAGCAGGGAAAACAGAGCCTGTCCTTGAGCCTGGAAATCTGTCCTGCTCCTCCTGAGGAGGTGACAAAAGCAGAGCAGCCCTCCAGCTTCTCCTTGTAGGATAAAAATGTGCTTCCTTAGTCAGGCTTAGGGAGGGAGGGGAACCTGCCTCAAATTCCAGCCACGTTCCTGTATCATACCAGGAATTCCTCACCCTGTTTTCCCCAGAGCAGGTAGGATCCAAAGAGTCCATCCTGGGGACATTTCCTTGTGCCCTGGCACGTGCCAGCCTCACTCTCCAAAAATTCCAGTAGCACCTTATAGAGTGGGAAAAAGTTGGTTTGGGGTTTTTAATCCCTGTGGTGCTGTTGGAGAAGCATTTTTGCACTGGAAAGTTTGGGAATTATGTTGGGACAGACTCCTGATGCCACTGTACAAGAAAGAGTTGATGATCTTGTTCTGGTCGATGGCACAGGTTGCAGTAACTTTAATGGGGAGTCCAGGAATGCACATCCCAAATTAAACTGGGACCAGGGCACCAGGATCCTTTTGTAGCTGGAGTCATCCAGTGATGGAGTCTGTCCATTCCAGTGTCTGGGATGGAGCCTGGAGGGACCAGCTCAGCTCCAGGCATCTCCAGTGTAATTATCCAGAGAGAACAGATGGATCCCTGTCATCAAACGTGTCTCCTGCTTTCTCATGGAGCAGCACCATTCCCGGTCTGCTTTCCCAGTCTGCAGATTTCTGTCACTAAATAAACACAGCTTTGTGTTCTGTGCCACCTCCTCTGCCAAAATCCTCCTTGCAGCTCCCTCATCTCCCTGCAAACACTTGTGCTGAATGTCCCATCCCACAGGACAGGAGATCGGGAATGTCAGAGGCGGGGAAAGAAACCTGCATGGAGCCAGGCTGGGAGAGCTGGGAATGTTCCCCTGGAGAGGAGAAGGCTCCAGGGAGAGCTCAGAGCCCCTTCCAGAGCCTAATGAGGCTCCAGGAGAGCTGGAGAGAGGCTGGGGACAAGAGATGGAGGGACAGGACACAGGGAATGGCTTCCCACTGCCAGAGGGCAGAGAGAGATATTGGGAAGGAATTCCTGGCTGGGAGGGTGGGGAGGGGCTGGCACAGGGTTCCCAGTGTAGCTGTGGCTGCCCTTGGATCCCTGGCAGTGTCCAAGGCAAGGCTGGACAGGGTTTGGAGCACCCTGTGTTCATGGAAGGTGTCCCTGCCTGTGGCAGGGGGTGGCACTGGACAGTCCTTGAGGTTCCTTCCAATCCAAACCATTCCAAGATTTAATATCATTTCATTCCCCTCAACTTGCACAACCCCCAAACTCCAACTCCCCACTGCTGTGCTCTGGCAGGTGTTTGAAGCTGCCTTGGCCTGGATCCGGTACGACCGAGAGCAGAGGGAGCCCTTCCTGCCTGAACTCCTGTCCAAAATCCGGCTGCCCCTGTGCCGGCCGCAATTCCTCACGGACCGCGTGCAGCAGGACGACCTGGTGCGCTGCTGCCACAAGTGCAGGTGAGGCTTGGCCGTGGCAAAGTCAGATCCTTCACTCTCAGAGTGCAGACGGTCGGATCTCCTGGTTAATGATTCCGTGGTTGGATTTCAGGGATCTGGTTGACGAAGCCAAGGATTATCACCTGATGCCGGAGCGCCGGCCGCACCTCCCGGCGTTCAAGACGCGGCCGCGGTGCTGCACGTCCATCGCAGGGCTGATCTACGCCGTGGGGGGGCTCAACTCAGCAGGTACCTTGCAGTGCAAAGACCACCAGGGGCTGGGTGGGATGATGGGATGCTGGAATTCCCTCCTGTGGAAGCATGGAGCAGTTTCTCCTCCCCCATGCAGCACTTTGACCCTTCCAGTGAAGCCCTCAAGGGGTTGTGCCCATAGTTTAACATCTTCCGTCTAAAATGCTGTCCAGGTGAGGCTTTTTTAGGACATTTAAGAGGATGATGTCCTTGCCTGGAGCTCCAAGCAGGACGTGCAGGGGTCTCCACAATGTTGTCAGGGTTGTGGGATTACAACAATTTGACATGAGCCTCACCATGGTGTAAAAGGGGAACAGAAAGTGATTAAGGACAAACCTACTGAGGAGCTGCATTCCCGGGAAGCAGCAACACCACAGATGGGACTTGCAGGTCTCTGCTGCCCCTTGGAGGACAGTGGAGGTGTCACTGCCACAGAGGGAATTTGTCGAGGTTCCTCATGCAGAGCACGGCAGAGCTTGGAAATGTTCCCTGATCTTTTTTGAGTGTGGGAGCAATGGAAATTGTTCAGAGCAGGATCTCTGTGGGTGAGCAGGGAAATGCATCTGTGGGAGCAGATAGGCTGGAGTAGGATGTGAGGACAGAGAATCCCAGAATGGTCTGGGTTGGAAGGGACCTTAATGATCATCCCATTCCCACCCCTCCCATGGGCAGGGACACCTTCCACTATCCCAGGGTGCTCTAAGCCCTGTCACACCTGGCCTTGGACTTTTCCAGGGATCCAGGGGCAGCCACAGCTGGGCCTCCCCACCCTCACAGGGAAGGTTTTCTTGTCCCAACCCAAGAGCAGCATTTTGCACTTGGCCTTGTTGAACCTCATGAGGTTCCCACTCCTTGTGCTTGTCCAGGTCCCTTTGGGTGCCATCCCACCCTAGCAGATGCAACGTTTTTCCCAGAGAAGAGCAGACAAATTCCCCATGCCAACCCCATCTTCAGGCTCACAGCAGCACCCCCTTACCCCTCTATCCCAGGGCTTCATCAGGTCTCCCTCTTTTAATTTGAGTAGCAAATTTCTATGCAGGCGACTCTCTGAACGTGGTGGAGGTGTTTGACCCCATTGCCAACCGCTGGGAGAAGTGCCAGCCCATGGCCACGGCGCGGAGCCGCGTCGGCGTGGCCGTGGTCAACGGGCTGCTCTACGCCATCGGCGGCTACGACGGCCAGCTGAGGCTCAGCACCGTGGAGGTTTACAACCCTGACACCGACTCCTGGTCCAAAGTGGAGAGCATGAACAGTAAGAGGAGGTACATGCAGCTCACTGGGAAAAATCTCTGGAAAAGTGGGAAAAATGAAGTTGGAGGAAGAGTTGGGTGGTGGCGCCCAGCAGGATGTGTGTGGGGGGGGAAAAAATGGGAAGGGAGGAGTGGGGCAGTGTGGAAGCAGCTGGGATTTCCTTGGTTAGTTTCTGGTGCAGCCAGGTAGGGGTCAGGCTCTGCTCCCAGGGAACAGGGACAGGACAAGGGGAAATGGCCTCAGGCTGTGCCAGGGAAGTTCAGGATGGGTATTGGGAAAAGTCCTCCTGGAAAGGGTTGTCCAGCCCTGGCAGAGCTGGAGGGAGTCTGTGCTGTCCCTCACCAGGGTGTCTTTGGACCTCCCTCAGCCTCTCCTCGTGCCCCAGCCCCTTCCCCAGCTCCATTCCCTTCTCTGGACACACTCCAGCCCCTCAATGTCTTCTTTGTTACCAGAGACCCAAATCCAAACCCAGATTTCGAGGTGCTCCTGCCATGAGCACCTTTCCCCTTTGTGAGCTCAGAGTTGAGGTGGGACTGAGCAGTTTGGAGTGAATCCAGGGAAAAGGTGACTTGGTGGGATGACACAGGCAGAGTGTGCAGGGTCACAGTGTTGGGGACAGGGTGGCAGCACCTCCAGCCACCTCACAGGGTCCTGCTGTGCCTTGCAGTGCCATGGGGACAGTGGTGCTGGACGGGCAGATCTACGTGTGTGGTGGATACGATGGAAACTCATCCCTCAACTCGGTGGAGTCCTACTCTCCAGAGACAAACAAGTAAGAGCCCTTCGTGTCCCAGAGCTTTTCCAGGCGTTTCCCCTCTGATGTTCCATGCCCTGACATCACTGGGCATCTGGGCTGTAAGAATGGTTTGAATACGGAGTGGGGAAAGGAGAGTTGGTGGAATCCAGCACTAGAAAATCATGGAATAATCTGTGGGGGTCTTGCTGATCTCTCCCCTCTCGCTCCCAGGTGGACAACAGTGACCCCCATGAGCTCCAACCGCAGCGCTGCCGGAGTCACCGTGTTTGAGGGCCGCATCTACGTGTCGGGAGGGCACGATGGGCTCCAGATCTTCAACAGTGTAAGGCCCTGGGGCCCTGGGCAGGGCTCATCCTCTGCACCTCAGGATGGGGCTGGAAGGCTCTGTGTCCTCTGCCTGTGCACCCAAGTGGTTGTACCACCAAATTCTGTCACTTCCACCCATTACCAAAAAACACAAGGTGGAACAGAAGTGACTCATTTATCCACTCAGGGCCATGGGGGTGTTCGGAGGGCTGGAGCCCCTTGGATATGGAGATAGGCTGGGAGAGAAGAGAAGGCTCCAGCAAGACCTTAGAGCCCTTTCCAGGGACTAAAGGGACTCCAGGAGAGGTGGGGAGGGACTGGGAACAAGGAATGGAGGGACAGGACACAGGGAATGGCTTTAAGCTGAAGGAGGGGAGATTTAGATGGGGTATTGGGAAGAAGTCCTTCCCTGTGACAGAGGTGAGGCCGTGGCACAGGGTGCCCAGAGAAGCTGTGGCTGCCCCTGGATCCCTGGCAGTGCCCAAGGCCAGGTTGGATGAGGCTTGGAGCAGCCTGGGATAGTGAGAAGGTATCCCTGCCCATGGCAGGGGGTGGCACTGGATGGGCTTTAAGGTCCTTCCAATCCAAACCCTTCAGACACAATCCCATAGCAGCTGAACTTCTAACTGAAGGCAGTTCAGTCCTCTCAGCTCCAGACCCTTCCCCAGCTCCCTTCCCTGGGAAACCCCTTGATATTTTCTCCTGAGAATCCCAAAATCACCCCCATTTTGAAGGTGCCCCAGCAGGGTGACTATCACAGGGCGATTCCCAAGGCAGCACCCCTAACCCTGGCCGTGCTCCATCCCAGGTGGAATACTACAACCCGCACACGTCCAGCTGGCACGCGGTGGCGCCCATGCTGAACAAGCGGTGCCGGCACGGCGCGGCGGCGCTGGGCAGCCGCATGTTCGTGTGCGGCGGCTACGACGGCTCCGGCTTCCTGAGCGCCGCCGAGGTCTACAGCTCCATGGCCGACCAGTGGTACCTGATCGTGCCCATGAACACCCGGCGCAGCCGCGTGTCCCTGGTGGCCAACTGCGGCCGGCTCTACGCCGTGGGCGGCTACGACGGACAGTCCAACCTCAGCTCGGTGGAGATGTACGACCCCGAGACCAACCGCTGGACGTTCATGGCGCCCATGGTGTGCCACGAGGGCGGGGTGGGCGTGGGCTGCGTGCCGCTCCTCACCATCTGACGCTCGGGGCGGGGGGGTTTTGGGGGCGTCTCGTCGTCAAGCGAGCGTGCCAGGATTTCCAGGTGCTCGATCCAAACGCAAAGAAACGTCGACAGAGTAATCCCCACCTGTAACTTTTTGGGCTGAAGGTCCTGGAAGGGTCTAATGTGGTGAGTTTATGTGCGAGCGAAGACCCCTCGGCCTCCCCCGGAGCCGGGGCCGTGCGGATCCATCCATCCATCCATCCATCCACCCATCTCTCGTCGGTTTTCCTGCGGTTCCGCCTTCGGGAAGCGCCGTTGTGGGCTGGGGGAGAGGGCCAGGCTTCAATGGGACACAAAAACGGCCACTTCAAGGACTTGGAAAATCCATCTGCACCTGGGAGCAGCAAAACCACCTGAGCCCCCCCCACAGGGGCATCAGCAGCGATTTGGGGGGGTCCTGGATGCACAGGGGGGTCTCCAAACAGGACAAACACGGTGCTGTCGCTTCCAGGAGCTTCTTACACAACACCCCCTCCAGTTTCTCGTGCTTTCCTCAGCTTGATGTGGAAAACTTCTCCACAAGAGCCACAGGATGGAGAAACCAGGAAGAAGAAAAGGTCGGTTAAACCAGGATCGTTTGGGCAAGCTCTGGAGAAGGATGGATGGAAACGACTCCAGGCAACAGCCTGAGGGTTTCAAAATGGGAAATAGATAATCCTTTAAATGTCCTTTAAATTAAATATCAAGGTATTTTCCAAGCCTAAGAGGCAGCCTGGAGCAGAAAGGCCAGGATATTTTAGGAGAGGCAAGGAAAATACGTCGTGAGTTTGTTGTGCTCTGCTGGGAAATGTCTTTGCCATGGGTTTTGTGCCAGGAACCTTTGGAATGCTGGCAGAGCCAAAGAGCTGCCTGGCAGCATCTTCCCTGCATCAGCCCTTCAGCCCTTCTCCTGCATGATCCGTGATCCGCCATCCCTCCGGAGCTCTCCGTGCCCGGCTCTTCCCGTGCCAGCCTGGGCACAGCCATACCTCCTCCGGGCAGGCAGGGACAGGCAGCAGCAATGTGACCTGATCCCAGCTGCGAGGGATTTGGGATCTCCCCCCGTGTCCAGCCCCATCCCGCTGTTCTGGGGGCTGGGAGGAGCAGGATGAGCCCCCAGCCCCACTCCCTGTGCCTGTTCCTGCTCCCTGGGAGCATCCCTGGGATTGACTCTGGCTGTACATGTGGATGTCTATATTGGGGTACTGTGTATATTTTAGGGTCTATAATGAGCATATCTGGCTATAAATGTATCAGTACATATCCATTCCTCCCATGTCTATCCACTGCTGGCTTCCCAGGAATGGGAATCCTTTTGGACTTTTCTGTGCTGCTCAGACTTTAAAAAGGAGAAAAAAAGAGAAAACAGGAATACTTGGATCAGAATGAAGTTGTTGCTTGTGGCATCTTCTCTTCTCCAGGACCCATCCCAATGGTCTCCATGGGCAGAGGAGGCTCTGGTGAGCTGCTCTCCTGGTGTTCCATTATCCCTTCTCCCTCCCACTATCTCCCTCCTGGGCCTTGTGTTCGAAAGAATATTGGGAATATTTGATCAGATATCTTTGGAAGAGCAGCAGCTCCCTGACACCAGGGCTGTCAGTGGCCCCTGGGCTTCTAGAGTGCTGCTCCCAGACACGGTGATCCCAGGAAACTCAGGTGTCTCCCAGATGTGCTTCCTGGCATACCTTCCCCAGGGATTTCTTTGCTTTTCCGTTGTGGATGAAGCAAAGAGAAAGGGGAGCTCCTGGCTCCAAAGGGGACAGGAAAGCACTGAATTTTGAGGAAGCTAGACCCGCTCACCCAGGGAAGGCAAACTGGGAGAGCAAGATCCCCACAGTGCAGTCCTTGGTAAACCCTGTGTTCTTGAATCCACAGAAGGCCTGGGCATGGGGTGTTTGGATGAGTCTGAGCAGCGTGAGAGGGATTTTAAAAAGCCCAAAATCATGTAAAGGAATCGGGAGAGAGGAGGGGGTTCCTGGTTCTTCTCCCTGTGGGAACCGGGAGGAGCAGGATCTCGGTTGGACCAGCGTGCCAAGAAACTGGGAGCACGCACAGGGAAGGGGCCACGGAGGGGATCGGCCCTGCTGAGCTCCAGCATCGCCGCATCTCCTGCAGGTCCAGGCGCGCTCCCCCCGCGGCACCGGGCCAAGGAAAACACCGGCAACCCGATCCCTTCCCCGGCACGGGGGCCGCTGTTTACCCTGGAGCCGGAGCCGGGGGCCCCGAGCCGAGGGCCGATCCCGATCCCGGGGCCGATCCCGAGCTCCCGGCTCATTCCCGGCGGTGCCGCTGGCATGGCGCTGCTGCTGGGGGCCGTGCTGCTGGCGGCGGGCGCTGCCGTGCCCCCGGCCGTGCCCCCGGCCATGCCCGCGCCCCGGGAGCTGGCACGATCCGTGCTGGAGACGCACGGGCAGGAGCTGCGGCTGCTGCGGCTGCTGGGAGTCGCCAGGACGGTAGGAAAAGGGGTGCGGGTGCGAGGGGCGCTGCCGGCTCCGGCACCCATCCCGTGCGGGTCCCCACGGAGCTTTTCTCCCGCAGAGCTTCGACTGGGGCACCCACTTCAGCATCAACTTCACGGCGCGGCAGCCGCCCTGCCCCAAGCCCGCCCCGGACCCCCGCGGCTGCCGGGGCCGCCCGGGCAGGGTGAGCGAGGGGTGGGACCCCCAAACCCGGGGCTCGGGGTGTCCCCGGGGTGCTGAGGCCGCTCTGTCCCCAGGTGCAGCGCTGCTCGGCCCAGGTGTCCGTGTTCACCTTCTTGCCCGACGTGCCGCTGTCGATGGTGGAGTGCGACCGGGAGCCGGTGAGGGCTCCGGGAGCCCATCCCGGGGGGTGGGACACGTGTGCCCCTCACTTCGGGGGTTTTTTTGGCTCTGGAGTGAAACCGCCCTTTATTTCTCCCCGCAGCAGCCCGGTGACAGCGCCCAGCCCCGCTCCCCTGGCACCAACCCAGGTCACTCATCCTCATCCTCCTCCTCCTCATCATCATCATCCTCAGGGCCCCCCCCGCGGGCTCGGCCCCCTCCCAGCGCGGTCCTGCGGGGACCATCCCGCCACCCCCTGTCCCCAGCGGAGCTGGAATAAAGAGATTTGGGACGTGTGCATGTGTGGAGGTGACAGTTTGGGGGGCCCAGGGAGCACCCTCGGCGTTGGGAAACAGCGATGGGGCAAGTTTGGGGTTGCGCAACCCCGCGGGCAGCGACCTGACACGGGCAGCGTGTCACCACCGGGGACCCCGAGAGATCCTGGGCCCCAAATCCCCCCGTGTCCCGCCAAGGAGCTCCCAAGGGTGGGGACCTCGAGGGGGGCAGATGCCACCGCCCATCCCCGGGGACACGCTGGGACCCCCCCGCCCATTGTGTCCCCCCAAAACAACGGCCGCTCTGTGGGTTGGGGCCGGGCGTGTCCCAAGAGGGGGGCGCCGAGCCCCGGGGCGGGTCCCCAACCTCCCGTGGGGGATAAAAGGGGCTCGGGGGTGGCCGTGGGGACAGCGATGCCGAGCTCGTGGGTGCTGGTGCTGGCGGTGCTGGGGGGGGCCTGCGCCCTCCCCGCCCCGGCGCCCGTGGCCTACACGCAAGCGCTGGCCCAGGCCGTGGATTCGTACAACCAGCGGCCCGAGGTGCAGAACGCCTTCAGGCTGCTCAGCGCCGAGCCCGAGCCCGCCCTGGTGAGTGACCCCCGCTCGGGACCCCCCATCTGTGACCCCCACCACTCATGACCCTTAATCCTGTCCCCTCCCCTCGTGCACGCACAGTGCCGGCGCTAAACCCTCTCCAGTGAGTGTCACCCCACTCGTGACCGCCCCATTTTTGCCACTCCCTTCACACCCCCTCACAATCCCCACCCTCAGCGCTGACCCTGAGCCCACGCCAGTGATTGGGACCCCACTGGTGACCCCCTCCTAGTGAGAGCCCTCCCAGTTGCGGACCCCTCTCCTGTCACCTCCCGTGACCCACTCGTGTCCCCAGGGCGTGGAGCTGAGCTCGCTGCAAGGACTCAACTTCACCATGATGGAGACGGACTGTGCCGCCAGCGCCCGCATCAACCCCGACGACTGCGACTTCAAGGAGAACGGGGTGAGGAGGAGGAGGAGGAGGAGCGGGAGGAAGGGGGGGAACGGCCCGGTGCCATCCCCAGGGCGACACCGCGTGTCCCCGTGTGTCCCCAGGTCATCAAGGGGTGCTCGGGGCCGGTGCAGCTCCTGCAGAGCTCCCCCGAGATCGACCTGCACTGCACCGACGCCTCC
>VZTZ01007926.1:0-266099 GCA_013400955.1 Drymodes brunneopygia | reverse complement strand
TTCTATTTTTTGGAGGTAGAATTTGTGAATTCACTGTTTTGTGACTTCTTTTCCTCCTTCTACCTTCAGGTTACTAAACTTGGTGGCTTACCTGACAACATCAAGGATGTCTGGGAGTTTTTGGATAAACCTCAACACTGCCGCTACACTTGGGACACCAAGTCCAAAACCAACCGGAATGCCTACAAGTGCAAGATGAGGTTTGACCGTGTTTACTTTCGGCCTGCAGTGGAAGGGGGACAGTTTATTCCACGAAGCATGGACTTAGTTGGGTTGAAAAAACTAAAATGTCGCAAATTTCCTAGTGATCATTGGGGTATTCTGTGTAATTTTGATGTTATATTATAAAAAATAAAAAACAGACTTGCATCATTAGTTTTTCGGTGATTTATTCTTGGTTTTACAGAATTCTATCCAGTCAATTTAAGGCAGACCAAATTTGAGTTTTCAACCTTAATACGTTCTTTGCTCTTGGCTTCTGCAGGAATGGCTTCATTTCAAGACAGGTTTCCCTTTTCCTGCTGTATGCATCTTTTCTTCAATCATGTTTTAAAATTTTATTTTTAACAATATCCGCAAAAACCAAACAAATTCTAGTTTTAAAATGTCAGGAAAGAGCTGTAAATACAATTCATAAACATACTCGGTGATTTAAAAGACACTTTTATTTTGGCATGTATTGTTCTCTCCTAATAAAGGCTGCTTTTTTGTATTTTGAGACTACTTTTATTGTTCCTTCATTGTTTATTTTATAATCATTCCCATCATCCTTTAGGACCTTGTCTTTTGCAAGGTGTTTTGTATTGGCTTCTGAAGTTTGTGTTGCATGTACACACCCCTTCAGGCAAGACAGGAAAGGAGCTGAGGAAAGAATATAATGGTTTCTTAACTGAAATTGAACTACTATTGAACAGATTTAAGGACAAGATGCCTTCTATTTGGCAAGAAAAGCATATAGGCAGATGCGTTGAAGTTGTCCACTTGGGATGATGCATACCTTCCTTACTTTGTGTTTAGTAGTCTCGATATGAGGTGCCGATTAAGATGTGTTGTGTTTCAGTGAGCTCCTAGAAGCTCTTATAAACTGCTGGGCAAAGCCTGAGCAGCTTAAGGCCTTGCTGACTTTGAAGAAGATCAACCAGGCCTCCTTACTATAAGAACTGTGTAATCAGTCTCGTGGAAGCTGTTGTTTTATAGATGTGCAACACACTAAGCTGACTTAAAAGAGAAAGTCTCCTAACTTTCTGATGTGAAGTTCAGTGCACAGGCGTGGAGAAGAAGGACAGATAACCTGTCAGTGATGTGAAGTGAATGGAGTTTGACAGCCTAAATTCTTTTACTTCTTTTTGTTGTTGTCATTTGTCTTTGGTCTTGAGCCCAAAGCGTAGAAACAGTTTATACTTTGCTGCACTACTATGGTGGCTTGGTTCCATCTGGTAGCCAGTCTGTGACCCAGGCACTGTCTCAATCCCCTTCCCCAGTGAGGTGGGAGGAGGAAATTAGAAAAGAAAAGAAAGAAGGAAGCTCATGGGTTTGAGATAACGACATTTCCCAATTACCCTCATGGGCAAAACAGACTTGGTTTGGGGAACTTAATTTGTTTCTGAAACAAAGGAAGTTTGGAACATGAAGAACTTCTTTACTGTGCAGGTGGTTGAGCACTGGATCAAGCTGCCCAGAGAGGGTGGAGCCTTCTGGACACAATCCTTACTAATGTGCTCCAGTGGACTGACTGTACTTGAGCCAGAAAGTTGGGTGAGACAACTGCCTGTATTCACTTCCAGCCTTACCCATTACCACATTCAGCAACATTAATTTACAGCCAGTAAAAGTGTTTGACCACTCTGTCAGTAAAGGTATCCATCCTGATGTCCAGTCCAAACCTCTCCTAAATAAGTTAGCCAGCTCCTCCTCTTGTCACAGGAACAGCGATGCCTGAGGTAGGTGTGGTTTTCCTTTCATTCAGCAGGAGGCCCAGGTGACCTTACTAAGCAAGCAAATAAACCTCAGGATGTTAATTCATCTCCACAGAAATCAGCTGCAGAAGTCTTCTGTTCTGCTTTCACTTCTTTAAACATTAAACAGCAAATTCCTTTTACTAAAGGTGAAAGAGAACAGCCTGTTTTGGAAAGGATGTCCAATCCTTGATTGCTTTCAATATAGTCCATGATTTTAGAATAACTCAGCTTCAAAAACAAGAAGGGAGAAGTCACTGATACATTTTTAAACTCATGTTGAGCCCATGATCTCTTCTTTCTATTCCCAAATAAATAGTTCTATAAGAAAGCAAAAAATAGGCACAAGTACCAGGATTTTCCAACTGCCAGGCTTCTCCTTCTGAACTTAAAATGGGGCTGGCACAGACCACACATTATGACTCGCTCCATGATGATCTTGTTCCTTACCAACAGCCTTTGAAGAAATGTCATGAGGTTTGTTGTCAGGGCTTACACCTCCTCCTCCTCCCTGGTAGTTCCGGCCAAAGAATTTATGGGGAAGGTGAAGGCAGTTTGACTTTCAGAAAAGTGTTTGAGAAGGGGAAAGTACAATAAACTCATGTTTCATCACCAAGAAACACCAGATTATGTGGCCCTCTGTATTATGGCTACTCTTGTTTATGTGACTGCACCTTCTGGACTTTTCTGGAAGGCATGAAAGAGGCTGATTCCTGTTGTTCTGGAATAGGTTTTTAAATTGAGAAAAAAAGAACAGGAATAAAAAGCATTTGGAGTACTGTGTGATCTAGCTCAATGCCTAAACTCCAGATCCATTTCTAGCATTGACTGATTCCTCCTTTGAGCAGCAGACTTTCTTAACCTTTGGAATTTTGGAATAAATTGTGAGGGGGGATTTAAGAACAAGCAAAGACGTAACATTTGTATTGGCCAATTAATTTTCATAATTATAAACAGTAGGTAAGAGGAAGACTCAGTTCAGTGCAATTAGTGGTTAGTCATTCTTTTAGAATGAGGAAATTATGCACCCATCCTTTAAAAGTATTCTTGAACTACAGAAGAAGTGGTAATACTTTATTAGAACACAAACACTAAATGTTTCACTGACTACTGGATGTGAAGCAATACATTTTTAATTAAATGTACTTTAAACCACTTAATAAGCATCCAAATTGCTGACAATCAAGAGCAGTCAGAGCCTTTAAATTAATTTGCCTCTTAATTTAATCAGTGATGTAAAAGGTAAAATATCTGCTGAATACAGCAACTAAACCTTAAAGGGGTAGAAACAGCAAAGTTAAAACAAACAGAACATTTCTTGGCCTGCAGTTTGTGACTTGATTTATTTTCCTGATTCAGTAACATGGTATTATGGCATCTATACATCCCAAAGGATTTATACAAATGTGTGAGAAAATGCAATAATCCTCCATGTTAATAATCAATAGTAATCTGTACTTGTGGAAATCATGTACAATTGGAGGCATTATTTTATTAATTCTTTAATTTGGGTATCAAGAGAAGCAATTTCTTCTGAGAATCAGCCAGTCTTAAACACTTCTACATCAAAAGAGCTTGAACTGACTGAAAGAGAAGAGAATAAAATAATTGGGAGAATAAACATATTGGGAGGTAAATAATAAATAGATGGATTTAAAAAGAAGAAAAAGGGAGGGAAATAGTGGCAGGTAAATTTCCCAGGGTTTTATTTCCTAAGAGTATAATAAATATTCATTAATGAAGATGCACAGATTTCATCTTTTTATATCTTGGAGACAAAGCTTGTTGTGTAACATCAGCTCAGAGCAGAGAGACTCTCAGTGGCTGAGAAGTCTTCTTCAGTGTAACACTGACATTTGAGAAAGTAGGAGGCTAAAAGAGGAGACGCAGTAGGCAGAAACACTGCCTAATTACAACAGCTGAAATGAAAGTTATGCTCTTTCTGCAGTGATAACACTTAAAGACAAAAAGGAAGGATTATGCCTTGCTGTTATAACATTTTGCACTATTTCCTGGGACTGTTACAGGTGGGACAGAGGAGCTAACAAAAACCTACTCAGAAATCACGTGCTGAGGCAGAAGCTTTACCTGGACCTGGTAGTAGATACTGCATGCAAGTACAGCTGGAAAAGCTGGACAAATATGTCCAAGAAAGGGAACTCACTTCCTTGTGGCTTTCAAAAATTCTCCCAAGTATTGAAAGATCAGAAAAAAAATCTGTCTCAGATACCCCAGAGGTGAATGCAATCCTCCTTTTCAGTGTTGGCAGACTCTTCCTTGATCTGAAACAGGTCGGAATTTTTTCCATTTAAGATGAAGGTGGGGAAAAAGGGTCTTTCTGCAAAAGCACTACACTGTCTCACTAAGGTTTGGTAACCAAACTAGTGCATGTTCCACACCTCCAAGCAGATTGCTGACTTCTGAATAGGGCAGATAAGCAGGGGACAGCAGGGTTCAGGGTGCCTGCCCAGGGGGCTGCACCAGCCCCCTGCAATGGGAGAAAACTCCCAGTAATGCTATGCCTCGAGTCAGGGCTTCCCTGCCACCAGCACCAAGTGGGTGGCAGAAGGGCCCTTTAATGGTAATGGTGATGGGATGGGTGCTTGCCAGGTCTCCAAACTACCCCTGGATATCTGACAGTGGATTACCTATCCTGGTTGGTGGCAGGGCTTTTGTCTGACCAACTGAGTACACCTACTGTGGAAAGGAGCTGGAGATGAATCAAAATTGATCTAGTAGGCTATGTTTTAAAGCTTCTGTGGTCTTCAGATAGCTTACATAACACTCAGCCTATTATTTCATCAGTCTTAAGCCTATTAGCTCATCAGTGTTACGAAAGGCAAGAATTGGCTTAGCAGGAAAATACCACCTTAGTCTCAGCCCTCTGCAGTAATCTGCTTTCTCAGTCTACTCAGTTTTGTAGCATTTCTGGAGTTAACAGACAATGAGTGGCAACAGGAGCTGCTGCTGGAGCTCTCTGTTTGCTCTGATGCCTTTGTGTTTGCATGGGACTGGCTGCACCCTGTTTGTTCAATGGAGAAGGAAAGTCTGCCTGTGACAAAGCCAAGGGCACTGGACCAGCTACTGGCGTGCAGAGAAAGCAAAGAAGGGCATTTGCTGCTTTCCTCCTTTCCCCTACCTTCACTGAGATGGTGGGAGGTACCTCCTGACAGGACGAGAAGAGGGCTTATCTCCCTCAGCCTGCACTACACCAAGGAGCCCTTTGCATATTCACACAGATGGTTCAAAAAGCTCTAGCTTTGAGTATCCAAGTGAGTCTTTTTTCCTGCAGAAGAATCTGCAGCTATATCTGGTGCTTTTCCAGTCAGTAAAATTAGGAACTCACAAGCATGCAAAGCATTGAAGGACAATCATCTTCCCCCCCTGGCTCTGTGAATCAACCCTGGGTGCCAACAGGAAGGCTGCAAGGCATGAGAAACGGGGCTGCCTCACTAAGGACAGACAGCCAGGCTTCCTCTCTCCACACACACTTCCTTTTCAAAACCAACCTGTCTCAGTCAACATCAAAAAATATACAACGTTCTCATTGATCTTTTTTGTGTTATTATTAGAACAATTATTTCTACATCAAATAAGCAGATTTCGGCCTCCCTTACTGTGGTCTAAACATGGAAACCACAGAAACTGAGGAATCAAAATTGACATAACAACACAGCATGAAAAATATTTTAAATGCACTCAGACAATTTCAGAGTTACAGTTCAGAGATTAATATTTACAGAGCTTGCACCAAGGGAGATTTGACTATATTCAGGAAAAGTCATACAGCCTACTGTTTAAAAAAAGTTGGCAAGGCTTGAAATCAGAGGAGAAGTAAAAAGACTAAGCAAAAGAGTTGTATATTGAAGAGATGACATTTCTCTTTGCCTTTTTCACTGGTGATGAGAATCACTCCCATATTGCCTTAAAGCTAAATTAGTTCAGCACTGCAGAGAAGCTTGTGGTTATCCTTCCATGATGACACCATCATGGACTGCACCGTGTCCTTGTTTTGGTCTGTCATATCAAAGGTCATCTGATGGGCCATGAGCCAGGAAAGCCAGGGAGAAAATTTTTTACTGGAGCAAGTTTTCCATTTCATCTCAGCAGCTTTCACTTCTTCACTGGCTCCTAGTGGTAATACCAGGGAAGAAATAAATTCTATGCTCCACACATCTCTCCTCTTCATCTAACTCCTGCACTTCAGTATAGAGTTTCCATAACTAGAATATAAGTGATCTTGTGTTCCATCTTTTGCTTTTGAGGAAAACCCTACCTTATTGACATCTGGGGATGCCCATAAGCAGAGGGGAAGAGTCAGGACCGTGAAAAGTTGTGAAGTCGGTTTTGGAGCAGAGCTGGGAAAATTCCCTTCTGCAAGGAACAGATTATAATCTGCCATTGCAAGGCTGTCACCTTTCTGGTGTTTAGGGAGTGGAGGAACCACTATTTTAATATTTCCTTATTTTACAGAAAAGTGACTGGTAAAGCAACAGGGATCATTCACATTGTGTGCACGATGTGTTTTCCACAGACCACCTGCTCCACTGGTTTGCTGTCTGGGATAGAAGACTGCAATGTACTCATCTATCTGGAAGTCCCCCCATGTCTGTGTGGCTTAGCTGGGCACTGGACATGCTTGGACAATACTTGTGGTATTGTCTGCCATTACAAAACATTCTGAGGAGAACAAGGGCACTGAGTAACATGTAACATTTTTGATTAGATTGCAAGGAAGGGGAGTTTATTCAGACTAGCTGGCAAAGAACACTCTCTGCATTAGTTAATAAACTTTGCGTGCTTTCTGCTTTCTGAGCATGAAGCAAGGAAAAGAGAGGGATTCTTTTTGTTGCAGTTATTTGCAGTCTAATTTTTCAGGCCAAAAGATAGTCTGAATTATCTCAATTATAAATATGTAACAGAACCAGGGTGAAGCACAAATCATAGAGGATACAGTAACTCTGTTTTCAATGGATCAGCTTCTCAGACAGTATCCTTTGGTTGAGGCTTTTCAGATTAGTTAACTAGGTTGAACACAAAATGTTCTTTCACAATGTATTTTTGGTTTGAAAGGGGATTGGTGGCTTTCTTCTGTCTGCTTGAAGCCTGCTGAGCTGCATGTACTGTACTGTCTCAGAGCTCTGTTCTTTGCAACTCTGAGAATAAAATACTGCACTTGCTCCCACTGAATGACTGAAATAAAATAATCTATCATGCCTGAACAAGTCTAAGTGAAATAATAATATCCTTATTAGTGAAAACGGGATTGTTGATACCATAATTGAGCAGATTTATTGTCATCTCCTTGGACTAGTCTGCTGAAACAGCCTGCTGTTTTAGTTAATCTTATATCAGAGGAATTGTGGGCTGGCAATCCATCATTAAAAAACATTTAGAATGATGGATGAAAATGTCAGCTTTCCCAACATAATCAATCCATATCTCATTAAAACATATTATTTATGTTTCTTATAATGGAACCTGTAGGGGTTTTCAGAGGAAAATGGAGACATCAGCTGTTGTTGAAAGATGAGATGAAATGAGATGAGATATACTGTAGTTTATGAATTAATAAACGCATAGAGAAAATACTTATCCACACTATCAATTGTCCTTTACTATTTCACAAATAAATTGAGTGCCTTGGCTTTCCTCTTGCTGTGTATGGCAGCACTTTGTAATGTTCATTTTGTTAGTAATAATTCAGTGAGAAAAGTATAAAAAAGCATATAGGAAAGATCATTTTGCAAATTATTTCCAAGATAGTGGTATGGGGAGGAGCCCTTAAATGCAAATTAGTAAGAAAGATTTTACTGTTCTGTTGCTGTTTGCTTAGGACAGCTTTCGTCCCCCTTAGTCCCCATGCAGACAAATCAATGCATTTCTTCAGCTACAACAGAGTTCCTCCTGTGTGCTGGCTCAAAGATGAATGAAACCTTGATTCCTGTGGTTGTGGTGCTGCTGTAGTCGTGGTCACAATGGCAGCTGCTCTCTCACTTTAAGAGGATCACTTTATGCTTGAACACCTAAACATCAGTAAAGGAAAATGAGTAGTAAATGACTGCCTTGTGTACAACAGACCAACTCATATTTCAGAGGAAAATAAAGACAAAATGTAGCTTTGATTTGCCTGTGGAATTACCATTATCTGCACCACTGGCAGAAGGGAGTTTGCCACAGGAAGCAGTTGCTATCTGCTCAGCAGCCAATGCAAAAGAAAAACTGTCACAGTGTGATCCTTATCAGGTCATCTTCATTGCACCAGACCAGTGACAAATGTATATGTTGGTCAGCTAGAGGTGCTTTGAATTCCTGATCCTAAATGGGCTCTGGGCACAATGCACTTCCAAAATTTGTTTCTGAGTTTATTTTATCAAGGGCAACTACTGGCTGTGAAGGGGAAACAAATGCTCCCAACAAACTGTTAGCTTTCCAGATGACAGCTTGTGTGTATGGCAAACCAGACAGATGACATAAAGATCTTGTTTTTTTTCTCCACCCTAGACCTGCAGAGCAGAGATATTTTACTTCTCTTCAATTTTCTTTAATTCATATAGCTTCACCTTAGTGTATGTGAGAATCTGTATACATAAGACAGCAATTTTGGCTTTGTTGGTGCATGGCTCTTGGAAGAAAAGGTTTTCAGAGCACCACACAGATTTAAAAAATGTTACTTCTTTTATATCCTAAAGAAGGAGAAAAAAGTCCCTTCTTCATGTAGTGATGACATAAATTATATTATCAAATCCCCATGTCCAATCATAAAAACAATCACAATATTTTCATATTTAGGAATCTATCAATGAGCTACTACAAAACTGATAATGCAGATTATATGTCTTCTGAAATTACAGTGATACTGTCTTCAGATTAAATAAAGGTACATTTTATGGCAGCTGGAGGAGTAACTGGAAGGCAGAAAAGATGTCCAAATCTCAGCAGTGAAGTCCAGAGCAGAAACTTGAATGTATAATACAAAAATGGCAGAAGTGAGAGAACATAGTTGGTTTGTGTCAATAAATCAGAAAATGCACATTTATCTGGTTTAGTGCCTATCTCTGAAGGGCACACATACACCACAAAATGTCTGAAAGTCACATTTGGGGAGTTTTTCTTTTTCATTCTTCTCGGGGGAGGGAAAAGAGAATGAAAGGTTGTATTTTATATTATGTTCTCTCCCACACAACCACAGTTTTCTGGGGAAGAAAAAAATCTTTAATCCCTAAGGAACTGTTCAATCAGCTTTATGGTAATAATGAGACTGATACTGCCCTTGAGAACCTGTATGAGATGACTGTAAAAATATTAGCTGAGGCCATCTTGCACAGCCAGCCCTTTTCAGTAAGGCTATCACCAGATCCTCTTTTATCAGATAATAAATGTATCAGCAAGAGAAGACACACAGTCTACCTTTTCTAGCCATCAGAATACTTTTCCACAAACACTCAGATATTTTGAAAAGGAATGTTTATCTTTTCTCCAAGCTTAATTTTGACAATATTGTAAAGACTTCTAAGTGACCTGATGATTCAGTGAAGTTGTTCCTGTCTCTTTAGCAGCATTGTGCTTTGCCAGCAAATGAGTCACTTTCAATAAATATGCCATTCAACTTCAAAAAAAACATAGAATAATGTTAGTCTGATCCTTTTAGCTGAATTTTGTTTATTTGTCTGAGCACAGGACAAGTAAAAAAGCACTAGCAGTGTGTGGGTTTTGGAAAGAAAAATCTGGGCAGCACTGATAACATTTAGACAATCAGTGAAGCCAAATTTCATTCTGCTGCAAAGAGAGGCAAGGTTTTAAATAAGTACAAATTGAAAACATATGGCAATCAAAAACTATGTCAGAAAGGAAAAGAAAAATGTTGAGAATCAACAGGTATCCATGACCCTTTTAATATGCTAATATTTCACTTTTAGTGAATGAAAATTATCTGTTTAGTTAACCAAAATGCATTCTTCAGTAAAGTTGGCACAGAGAAAGAGAAGCTTTTGTGTTTGTTGTTATTAAGCTAGGTATAAGCTCCAAAAAGAGCTACCAGATAGGAGGTTTTTTTGGTTGTTGAGGGCTTTTTGTTATTTCTTTGTTTTGTTTTTTAATAGTCTTAAAGAGATTAAAAGTCAGAATTTAAAACGGGCGAATGAATAAAAGAGAAGAGGAAGTGGGACAGCGGATCCAGGGAGCAGAGGGGTTGGAAGTTATTTGGGGTGAGAGTTTTGCCAGATGCAATTAGATAATGTCTTACTCTTTTGTGGGATGTTATCTGGTGATAAATGCTTCAGGGTATTGGTATTTTTCATAATTTGCTATATGGCTTATAATTAAAGCCAGGTTGCTACTTTATCATTAGGCTGCAGAAATAAAGGCACGGCCTTCTCTAATAGCAACGAGTGATGTTTTAATTAACGTTTGAAAGAGTGGATAGTAAAAGAAGAAAGAATTGGATGGTGAGCTTTGAGACTACTCAAGAGCTGACACAAATATATTCAGGGCACAGCTATGATACAGGTGGGTATTGGTTTAAGGCACAGTTAATGTGGTAAAAAGCTTCCATAAATATTTTACAAGTGATTGCAGAATTTAGTAGTCTTCGACTGAATATTTGTGCTAAAGAATTTTCTGCAGTAAGATAAAGAAATAAGATAGCACCAACTTTGATGTTTATATTAATTACATGTATTATCTGTATGAGCCCATGATATTCCAGATTTGGTGTCTTTTTTATAATGAGTGTCTTTTTTGTAATAGATTTTACAAATAAGCATTCTAAGTAAAAATTAATAATCTGTAGGAACCCATGATACTTCAGATATGTCTTTTTTACTAATCTTTTTTTATATGAGTGCCTTTTGAATAATTGATTTTACAAATAAGCATTTTAAGGAAAAATATTAGAATATAAATATTTTCTACTCTATACTATCTCTATAAATCAGCTTCTGACTAATTTTGCTAGGAAGAAACCATCCTTTTTGCACTTAGTGGGTATGTTTGCAATATTGAATGAAAGCAGCAGTATGCACTATTTTATGCTGGAAGTTATCAATAATAAGTACCTAACATATTGTATTGAGTGAAAGACTACATAAATCAGTTATACAAGGGACCATACTATGCTTTTAGTGAATTTCCAGAGAATCATAAAACCTATAAATCAATGTATTTTTGATCAATTCACAGTGTCAGTGGGTTTAATTAATTCTATTTGCCTGAATAAGACTAATGATGTGTTTTCAATATTTGGATTTTAAAAAAATATTCAGAATTTCATATTTTATGTTTATAATGTTAAAAGATAACTATTAGTGATACTGTGCATCCTCAATGTGCCAAGCTAGTTCGATTCAAAGCTGAAGTGTCTGGAATTGAATTGTGAGAGTAAGAGAAGATTGAGACACCAGAGTGCACTGAAGGATGATTTCCGCAGAGTAGATGGGTAGACTTTTCAGGTCATTACCAGTGACAATTTGAGGAATACAATTTTTAACTGTGATGGGTGACTTCAGCTGGATGCCAGGCACCCACCATACTGCTCTATCCCTCCCCTCCTCAGCAGGACAAGGGATGGGGGCAGAAAGTAAGAGAGAAGGTAGCTTGTGGGATAACATAAAGGAAATTTAATAAAGTAAAGGCACACTGAAGCAAAGGGAAACAAAAGATTTATTCTCTACTTCCCATCAGCAGGTTATGGCCACATCACATTAATATAGTATGGAATATCCTTTGGGTCAGCTTGGGTTAGCTGTCCTGGCTCTGTCCCCTCCCATGGTCTTGCCTGTCCCCAGCCCACTGGTGAGTGGGGAATGTTGGAAAGACGAAGCTGTTCCTGTGCCAGCCCTGCTCAGCAGGACCCAAAGCACTGGTGAGTTACCAACACCTTCCCAGCTACCAGGGCAGAGCAGAGCCCTGTGAGAGCTGCTGTGGGGAAATGAGCTCCAGCTCAGCCAGACCCAGCACATTAACAAATCTGGTGCTCTTCAGCTCAGACTGGCCATTTGGAAATGGAAAGCAATTCTGTGGTGAGATCATTGGGAAAGAGCCTCCAGCCATGCAGAGATGCTCTAATTTATGCTCCATCAGAGGACACGACTCCCTGGCTGGAGTATTTCAAGTGAAAGAATCCAGTAGCTTTGAACAAACTTCCAGTTGGGTACAACTGTCAGTAATTATTTATCTCATTGCAAGCATGAAACACCATGGAATCAGTAACCCATATTTTTCTCTCAGAGAAGCAGAAGTTGTAACTCTACAATGAATTGCTGTGGTCTTAGATTCTCCTGTACTGATCCTCTTGATAAAATATAACATACAGTGCAAGAGGGCAGAACACAATATCATTTCTGTGTGGAATAGTACTTTCAAATCCCATGTAAGGGCTTTAATACTACAGCCTACAGGTAAAATTTACAAAATATTTATCTTCATTACTGGTTTGGGATAATTGCTAAGGTTAGCACTTGGTTTATGGTATTGATGACAAAAAATTTAAATGCAGTGTAGTCTATGGATTTCAAGGAAGACAGTTCAAAAATATGTGAGAATAACATGCCTCACTTGAAAAAAAAGGTATTTTTAGTACTTAAACCAGCAACCCATGAGCTTCACAGAATATAAAAACATTTGACAGCAAACGTGATATTTCTTCACATATGTCACCAAGCAAAACTTTAAATTGAAAACCAGAGAAATGCTTCTAAAGCAAGGATAGTAGGATCTGCCTCGATTCTATGAAAGCCATAAGCAAGTGATGGCACATGTTGTGGGACTAATACAGGGAAATCCTCATTCTGATAAAAGCAGAAGTTTCTTAGTTCCAGACTTACAGTCATTAAGCAGGTGGTTTTCCTTGCATGTGTATTTTGCTAAGATCCAGGCATAATGAGAGTTTTTAATATGACTTGGCTTGATTTGATAGAACCTTTATGCTCATTACAGAGAATCTGGAGAAAAGCCAGTCTGAGAGAAAGAGAAGAATTTTTACATCACTTACCAGCATATTTATATTAGGCACAGTGTGAGCATATAAACTGAAAGTATTCAATAATTTTTTTATTGTACTGCCTACAAGAAAACAACATTGAAACCTGAATTTTAAAAATAAGATATTGTCTAGTCACTGCCATGTATTGAAGGTCATCAGTATTGTCTTCTCCCTGGAACTCCCTGAAGGTATCAGAAAAGCTGAGGCCCACAGAGATCGGAGAGGCTTCCTTTTGAAATTCTATCCAGCTAATGACTGATTGTTTGAATTGTGAGAACAACATACTTATGACTTAATAAATGTTTATGAGTAAAGATCATGTCTTAACATTGGTTAGTAAAACATTGAGCTGGTGATTAACATATCCCACATGTGCTTCATTATCGCAATTACTAGGAAAGATACCTTTCATGAAATAAAAGTATCATAATAGTAAGTCCATGCTTTATTCACGGTATCTCACATGTTTTCATTTGTTTGTATTATTTTGCAATGAATCAAACAATTCCATCTGTTCATGTTGTGTTTCCTGGGAACTCATTCTGGACCATTTGTCAGCTGGTTGTTGTGTTTTTTAGAGAAAGATGTAGAAAATTCCACTATCAGGCTGCCAAGGCCTTGGGTGCAGCTCTGCTCCCCTGTGCCAGCCCTTTGCTGCCATCACATTTTCCATGGCTGGGGCAGTGTGTGGCAAGAGGGAGGCAGGTCCCAGTCTGACACAGCTGCACTCCAACAGAGCTGCACTGAGATGTACAAATTCTGGCTCTGGGTGTACATCCTGAACAGCCAGGTACCACAGTGCCTGTCATAAATCCAATGAAAGTTAATGAGTTCTGACTTCCTGGAGCAGCTTGTAGTTCTTTGTGCACAGTCTCTGCTTTAACACAGTGTGCTGTGATGAGCACACAGACCCTCCTGCCTCCAACACTCTTTAAGAAGCTTTTGCAGTGATGATTTATGGAAACCCACAAAGTCAGACATTGCAGGTATAAAGACACAGTTGAACACACCTCTCTGTGTGAAACCACTGTTGCTGGTACAGAGGTAAAGCACACGGCTTCTCCTCCTGAAAATATTCTGGACGTTAGGACCACAAAATGTGAAAACCTGACAACACATAACTTAAGAGAAGCCTTGTCTCTGGCATAGACCTAGAAGAAATTTAACCCAGGAAATCCTTCTAATATTCAAGCACTGCAGGAAGAGGATACCAGCTAAGAACTGTGTTACTCTCTCTTGCAGTAATGTGGAATCAATACTTTTGTTCTCAGCCATAATGTTGAATGTAAGAAAGTCTAATGGGAACACTGGATACTTCCAGTCCTCCACACACTCAAAGTATGTATTGCTTTTCTGTTCTTGCTTTTCAGAACCTGCTTGATAGCTACCAGAGGCAAAGACACTGGTAGCACAGCCTTGCTGAGTTATAAGATATTTAGGAAAAAACTTGTAATTGTAGCAGTTTAAAAGCCTTGACTGTTACTATAAGCACCACTTATGGATTAAATTTGGTATCACTTTTTCAAAATAAATATTTTCAGCAGCCCTGCAGTTCAGTGCATAATTATGATTAATTTATGCAGAATGAAGCAGCCTTTTTAATTGATAATGATTAACGAACTTTCTAAATCTGTAAAACTCCAGTAGGCTTAAGCTTTCAAGAAATAGCACTGTCTATTTTTACACCACAAGCTTCCATTTAACAGAACAGGAAACATCTCATCCTGAAACTGCTGATGCTGCAAGCTCAAAAAAAAAAAAAGGCTTTTACTTCACCTACAGTGTGCAGCAGGAGTGTCAGCCCACATCAGTTTTTATTTGACCTGCTCTGACCAGAAAGGAAAACCTAAGAATTTTTATCACAATATTATCTAGAAATGAACAAAAAACCTCTTGCTACAATCTTGACCCAAACTTGCCTTGAGATCAGTGATTAAACACAAGACAAGAAACGATGGTGAGTAGAAGTAAGTTTAACTTTATCTTTTTGTTTTCTGCCATCTAATTATGACCACTGCCTGTTTTGTACTTACATTTGATTAAACACTTCTTGTGGAAGGTCCAGTAATTTGACTAGTTTCTCAACCCAAGCTTTGGAAATTTGGAAGGTAAATACATACAGATTATGTGGCACCAGTATGGACTCAGCTGGAGATCTTGTCTAGGCCATGTGTAAATGCACTGTAATTCAGGGGAAACTGGTGTGACACCAGTGGAAAAGGCAGGAGAATTACAGCTTTTTGGTAAGTGCTTTCATGTTCTCACCATAGCCTTGTGTCCTCATACCTGTTCTGCATAATTTCTTTTTCTGAGCACACTTGGGTCAGCTTGGAAGGAAAGCTGTCACCTGAAGTTTACATGCGCATGAAAGAGTAGAATTACACCCTTCTAAAATGCTGTGAGACTGCAAAGCCATGTTCTTCTGTGCTGTATTTTGTGACCTGCAGAGCCTTTGTGTGTTATGAGAGGATCAGCTAAACTCAAAAACTGTTTTCTTATCAACTGCTCAAAATCAGTTGGTGCTGTTGCAGCTACTTTTCAGGCTTCTCATGGCAGCAGGAAAGCTGCATGGGGAGGTTGGTGTCATAGCCCCTTCACAAGGCAGTTGTCAAAGAGTCTGAAATACTTGTTCCTGTCCTTAGAGAAGATTACTCTTGATTTAATACAACTTCACTTTCATACACAGTGTTGACCTCATAATCATCTATAAATGTGCCCAAAATATATATAATTTTCTTCTTTTTTAGTTTGTGAGAAGAGAACAAATTTATATCCCATACAAAACACCATCCAAGTCCATCCAAGCCCATCTAGGAAAAGATATTGTGGGTACTAATTCAGCTCTCTATTGTTCCTAGAGCTTGTAATTCAAGCAAACACAGTCAGAAAAATTAACACACATCTGAGTTACTTCTATGCGTTTTGCCCTCTAGGGCCTAGGATAAGGAAAAAACATGAACCTCTGAGGTTCATGAGCTGATTGTTTATATCTGAAGCATTAATGTCCCCAGAATAGCTACTTAAAAAACCATATAGCTGAATTGTGATTTGCATGTGACTTACTATAATTAGAAGGGGAAGCTACTAGTTGAGGTAAAAAGAAGAGTGTAGAAGTAGCAAGCAATAAGGACAGTGTTTCCATTTAACTTTGTTTAGTGCAAAAGCTGTAAAATGCCAACAACATTCAAACTCTATTTGTGCAGATGGCCTAATCAGGGGTAGTTTATCTCTCACAGGTTAACTCCTATAGTCTGTTTTGGAAAGACAGCTACATGGAAACATTTATTTTTGTCTTTCCCTGACAATGTTTGTTCTCACAAGGTCAGTTACCAGCAGGACACCAATATCCACAAAAAGTGCACTAACAAGGCAAACAAGGATTTGGTGGCATTGAGTTCATCCCCTGTTTTCTCAAATGGTACTTTTATGTGGGTGAATATGATGTGAAGTGACAATTACATCCTGAATTGCTGTATTCTGAAGTGAAAATGAGGCAGACCTTATGCAGTCTATCTGTGAAATGACTCCAACTTGTGCAACTTCAGGTGCAAAAGCAGCTATTTGTCCAAAGTGGTCCTGTTGTGTAAGATACCTGCAAGTAAAAGGAGAGAAGACAGGATTGCATTTTTACCAATTATTAAGCAATAATAGAAAGTCTACTTGATTAGAAGTGGGACTGTTTCATTAAACATGGTCATTACAGTTTATAGGGTCTTTCAGTTCTTTCCTTCAGCTTGATTTCTCTGACTGCTCCATGAGAGTTACCTTCTTCCCAGCCATTTCTCTTGTCCGACCTTGACCTACAGATAGTCTTTGTCATTTAATGATATTTAGTGATATTGTGGCCTGTGGTAGCAGAAACTGCAAAACAGGATCTTCTCAGGGGCCTCAAGCAAAAGAGTTAGCTATTGGTTGATGTTTGGAATGGAATGGTGACAGCAATGGGTGAAAGAAATATGACCTTTTGCATTTCTGGAAGCCTGAAATCTGAACAAAAAACTGCACTGAAAAATCCATATCCTTGCAAAAATTTTTTGATTCTTCAAAGAATCAAAAAGCCTTTGCAAGATTGCGGTAAAATCTATTCAAATATTTTTGTTCTCTTATCATAACATCCATTTATGTCTGAGTTGTGTAAATAAGGAAAGTATGCTTTCTAGGGAAAAAACTCCCAAACTAATCATAATCTCAGATTTTTAGGCAAGGCAGGGAGTCAACATTTGCCATAGATGCAATCATCCATTGAAGAGATATTCATAGAATGAAAAATTAAGGGAAAGCTTTGACCTGTACGTAAAACAGCTTTTCTTCCAGCAAGTCAGTAAAGTGAAATATATAGTCAGTTAATGTCATAGTACACCCTTCACTCTGCTTAATACCTTTTGCAATTTCTCAGGTTAGAGAAGATATCAGGCTCTGCTGCACAACATTTTGACCATGCAAACTTTAATTGTTGGTATAATGATGCAACTTGATGTTTTCATGTAGCTTTCGGTGCCTGACTGTAGAAACCTCACTTTCCACATTGAAGTTTATGATCTGCTCCTCATTTTCCAGTCCTAAAATTCTCATCACTTACATAGTTAGCACACAGAGGATTCCAATCTTAGGCCTTTGTCATTAGAATGAGATCTATCACTGTTTTAACACTGAAAATAATGATGACAAGAGAGGTGTGGTAAAGCATGAGTCGGCCTGGAAGGAGTGGTGAGCACCATTTCCCATTCTCAGCCAGTGCATTTGGGCTTGAAGGCTCTGACCAACTCTGAGGCTGTTTTCTGGACACAGGTTCTTTGTGAATACACAAAATTGCACTGGCAAGCTGTTAGTGCTGCACATGGCTGCAGGTCTTTTTTCAGAGAACATGTTTGCTGGCTGAGAATGACAAGAAATTTTGTGGGAGAAGGACATCTAGTGATCTGATATGTATTTGCATGGGCTGTGTCCTTGCACAGCTGAGTCAGCCAGCTAACCAGCTACAGGATTTTTGGAAGAATAGTGAAGAGGGGTGCAGGTGTGCTTCGACATAAAGCTTAGGGTTTTGCTGAGATGACACCCAAAACAACAGCAGCCTTTTAACTGCTTAGTTTTCAAATCAAGTCTCTTGAAATTAAATGTTGCACAGAAGTAGTGATTATGGCTACACTTCTCATCTACGGCCATGCCATCTCCCAGCCTGTATTTTGCTGACATTAACGACCACTTACACATTTCTAGCAGAGTGGCCATTAAGATCCTGATATATTTACTCTTGAAGCTTCCCATTAAACCACACAGCTGATCAGCGTAGCAGCATCTCTGAAATACACTGACAGCTCTTTGGTAAATATTTAATTTAAAAAAATGCTTCTGAAAACATGGTTTATTATATCTCAGAGTGATGGAAATTAGTTATTCAGCATTGTAACTGCAATGGGAGAATATCTCCATAGTTCATACTATTAGCCCCTGACAGATTGGATTTCTTCTGCCAGATTTCAACTTTGAAAAAACCCTGCTAATAATATGCAGCTTTTTGTGCTGTTTTTGTACCAAACTCATAACTGATGGGGTTTAAGCTCTGTGTGTGTATGTGTGTGAATGTTCCTGGCAAACACCAACATGAGTGATTCTCAGAGTCACAGGGAATATCCAGAAGGGTTAAAAAAATCTCTTCAAACCATGTTAAGAAATCATGCCCCTGATTCAGGACTGAAACACACCCATTCGTATCAGAACAAAACCTAAGTACAGAATCAATTTTTATAAGAATAGCTTATACCCATAAATCCATTACAGTATGAAAATTCTAAATCTGCTTTGAATTTGAGAGGGATCGGTCCTGCCCTACGTAGTCTTAGACTTGTTATGCTGCATGGTGCTTGTAGGTGGCATCCTCTCACCTTCCTAATACAAATATTCCTCTGAATATCTGAATTTTCTGGGAAAGTAACAGCAGATGATAGATGATGGCACTCATACAGGTGTACAAATCATATAGGCATTTATGCAGAGAGACAATTACCTAATCTTCTTTTCATTTTAGCCAACATAGCTCATGGAAGTTGGCAGCAGCAAGAACTTTTTAAGGAACAATAATCCTGGGTGTCTTATCATAATGTTTTCTTAAACTCCTTCGACCATTGAACAAGGAATTCAAATTTCCCTGTACATGAACAATTTCTCTCAGGGTTGGGGAAGGTTTCTTCGTCATGCAGAACATTTTCATTCCAAAGTTTGATAAACAAAGTTGGCATTGACCTTGCTGTGGTTATTAGTCAAGCTTCTGGTTTTTAATATTTTCAACATGAGTGGCATTTTGTCTCCTTAAAAAAAGTAAAGTCCTTCTCAGAACAAAAATATATAAAAATATATTACTTCCTTCTATTTCCTGATACTGAAAATTACCAGGTGCCAGGCTCTGAATATAATAAAATTGAAGACCCTTGAGGGTGACCTAAAGAACCACAGCGGTGAAGAATTGTGATATAGTGTTTTAGTTAATTTTATAGCAGCTGCTTGACACTAGAAAAATGCAAAATGAATTTTCTGTTGCTAAATATAATGAATTCCTTTTCTGTCCTGACATAAATGTCAAACTTCATTAATGTAAACAAAGATGTGGTGCAGGCAGATATAAAAGTTAATATGAATATATATGTTTTAAATTGAGAAATGTTTCCTATTGCCACAGGAGGATTTTTTTGCATTAGATACTGCATAATTCTTCTAAATAAGGTATTTTAAAATTAGCAGATTGATGTAACACAACTTCCGTATCTTCAGAGTAATTTTCTATTATTTGTAAAAATGGCCACATATTCAAGAACATAAATACAGCTGAGTGACTTCATTTCAGGATAATTTTTAAGCCTCATTTACTTTTTACTACAATCTGTGACTATGCAATAGAACAAGGCAGCCACTTTTAGTTAGAATTAGATTTAAATACCTTTCTGAATCAGACCATGAAGCGCCTGATCATTTATTAGTAACATGACTTACTCTTTTAGTTGTATTTGCAATTGTATTAAATTCAGTGTGGCTCAGCTTGATTTTGAAGGCAGCAATAGGTGTCATTTATTGTTTTATGCCATATATGAACAAATGTACTGTCAATAAGAGGTAATCAGATTTCTCTTGATGATCACCCTAAAATGCTCATAATTACCAATTAATTAAGCAATGACAATATTAAAACTGGAAATTTGCCACCTTGGGCACATTTCAATTTAACCCCAGCCTCTAGGCTAGGCTTTTGCTGGTCAGACTGGTCTGTGTGTACAGTGACAGTCCCTGGAATCTCCCAGGACCTGACACAAACATATTCCATAGAGGTCTTTTAACCCAGCAGATGTCTCAAGGGACATTATGAATTCATGCTCAGGATGAGTTTCCCTGTGAGCCAAAAGCCTTTCTGGCGCAAGACTCAAGTCACATTTCCCAACTCTAGTGATAACAAATGATACTTAAACTTTCCAGAATGTGTAAGGAATATTTATCCATTTAGTGAAGGTAAGACTTCAGTAACGACAGAAATTATATGTCATTTTCTTTTATGGTCTTTGCTGGCAAGTGAAAGACAATGGATTTCTTCTCTACAAAACTGGAGGGATGCTGGAAGTCATCAAGCAAGTCACACAAGTGTATGCAGTAGCACAGGTCAAGAAAGGTAAATGTCCCAGTAAATCCTGCTTGAGTCATCAGTAATTTCACTGAAATTAACAGGATTCAAAAGGAGTGAAACCAGGATCTGCTAATAATAAAGAATGTGTTCTTGGGGTGAAAGGTCTCCTGGTGAAGAACTCTGTTGAAGAAGGAGCAGCATGGCTTCAGTGTCTTTGGAAGCCATAAAACTGGGTTTAATTTTTTAAACCAATCTGGTAATCAACCTGTGCTCTAAACAAATCACATATAATGTTTTCAAGAGGGCCTCTGCAATGGGCCTGAGAGCAGACAGGGCGAGTTATTATTCAGGCTCCTCCTGCTGCCATTGTTTCTCCATGCTCCTTTGTGGATGTGCACTGGAGCTTTTACCACCTTATCTAAAAGGCAATACATTTATGTTTTGATAGTTTTTAAAGTGGCTTATGAATATGATCTCTCATTAACGTTTCTTTCCCCAGAAGTATCAAATTAGATGCTGTCAAAATTTCCTTCACTTAAAAAAATATACTACATTGAAGTTAAATTAAGGTTTACTTTGAATTTGTCAAAATATAAAAAAAAACCCCACCTCTTTAGGTAATATTTAGTTAAAATATTCCACATTTAGTAAATAAATACCTCGGGTTGAAGCTCAGCAGATATGCAAGTCAGAAAAAACCCATTATCTCCATTCCCCACCCCAACGCCACTTTGCTTTTAATTTTAGTTTTAGGTTTTGGTTTTGGTTTTGGTTTTGGTTTTGTGTAAACCAAGTGTAGGAGCTGTTTACAAAACACTACCTTCAATATTTGTGGGTGAAGACCTTGAAGTGCACCCTGAGCATGGCCCATCTTGGATGCACAGCAATGACAATGAGGGTCTCTGCGGGGAAACTCCTGGAAGAGCAGTCCAGGCTCCATCACATGGATCATGCCCACTGAGTAAAGCTGCTTTTGTAGGGCAGCAGACAACCAAAGGGTGGCACCCTGAGGATTTGTTGCTTCTGGGCTACTCCTAGTTATCCAGTAAATTTTAATTAATTGGCTTGCTAGTTCCAGTATCTTTTCCAGTCATACAAAAGTGAATAAAAAGGAAGACTACACACATTTCTCTACTAGAGCACTAAATGTTCATCTCAGCATTTTTTGGAGCATAGAAGGCTTTCTAGGACCTGGCACATTTTTAGGCATACTTGTGCTGAGCACTATGTGACTACAAACAGCTCAAAGGTCAAGTCTATGTGATCTGAGAGACTGCAGAGCTTCCATTTGCAAACAGAGGCACAGTGAGAAGTAACTTTGCTTTGCAAAGGCAAGAGAAGCCTGAAGCAATAAATCCCCCACCTCCCTGCAAGTAGCACTGGTGCCAACATCGTAGTAGCTGTTCAAAATATTAATACTAGAATGTAGAGAACAGTTTTGCATAAGATCCAAGGGTAAAAAGTCAGTAACTAATTTACACTGTCATGCTTATTTAAATAGTATTTTGTGTTTCCCAGGGACATAACATAACTTCGATAACACTTACTGACAGATGACAGATTGTCTCCATAGCTTTATGGAACCTATGCTCTGGAAAATACTGTTCACTACCAGCAAAATCAGTACTTAGGATAAAAACTGATGAAAACATTTCTTTCCTCTTTTGCCAAGGTTCTTACGTTAAAACACTCCAACTCAACACAGTTAAAAATGGAGCAAGTAATATAAATTCAGTGTTACAATATTATTCAAATTTTTACTGAATCAGGTGCCAAAAGATGGAAAATAGATCTCATTTTCTTCTGGATTTTCATAGTAAACAAATATTTGAATTCTTCTCATCAAGAATAGTGTAGCCCCAGAATATTAAAAAAAAGAGTTTCACATGATAAAAACCACATTAGATAATTGATAAACTCCCTCACTCAGAATTTCCTGGTTGTAACTCATTTTGGTCAGCATGGTAAAATGAAGAATCCTATCAGGACTTTTCGCAGAATGGGATCTAAGTAACAGTTAAATGTTGCACAGGTCTTCATGCACAGATCTTGTCCAAGATTTTTTTAAATTGTTATTTAAGAGTGGTGTATTTCATGTGCCATTTATCACAAACTCATGTCCAGATTACCTGAAGACTCTGCAGCATCTTTGCGCCACCATCTCACCTGAGCCTGAAGGACTTTTTGATGGCATGGGTTTATTCCCACTGAGCCAACAGGCTCATACTCTCACCTCTGCCAAGAGCATAAAATTGTCTTTTATGAGTGAGAGGCAATGAGGGGGCAGAGGTAAAGCAGTTTCTTTCCAGACCAGCCAGCCTTGGGAAGGAACAAGACTGATGGCTGGGTATTAACAGCCAGGATAAACCCACGGCAGGGTGCCAAGGCTTGCAGAACTCTCTCCACGGCGTTTGGCAGCTCTGTCCCCAAGGCCACCTGAGATCTCCTATGTCATGCTGGGCTGTGGGCAGACAGCTGCAGTTTTGCTCCTGCCACACATCTCCAGTGGGCAGAGTTCTCAAACAGGTAGTTTTTTGTGTTTGTTACTTGTGTTTTCTTGTGGAAAACCAGCCAGGAGTCAATTGTAATTCCGGGCTGGAAGACATCCAACACAAAATAAGATAGAGATTGGGAGAAACTGGTAAAACAAATGGAAACATACCAAGATTATTTATGCCACAGGCTAATTGTTCAGAGGTTAGAGAGAAGTGTTATGTTCTTCCAAATTAGGTGTATGCATTCAATAGTCTCATCTAGAGGTGGCTATTCAAGATGTTAAGGTTGGGTGGGAGATTCTGGGTTTTGTGGAAAGAGAGTGTTATATCACTCAGGGAAAATGAAGAGTCCTACTTATTTGTTTGTTTCACTTTAATTTATTGCTTATTTATCATTAATTGTTTATTTTCAGTGATCCTAAAGTCTAACCTGTCTCTGAGAAGCCTGATGCTATGTGATGAATCCAACTCTCTCAGTGCTTGGAGTCCTTCCCAAAGCAGAAAAAGCCAAAAATGTAAAGAAAGTTACCACAAAATGCATCACACAAGCATAGATCTTCTGAATTGTAGGTTAGTATAAAATACAACATTTCAGGAAGCCCTAATAGTAATTAATGACATGTCATTCAGTATGATATAAATGAAAAAAATTACACTATTCCCCTGTGTTCACTCTGTGAAACTTCTCAGAAGAAGAATAAAACTAATGCTTGTATCTCTCTTCCTCACAAGTTAAAGGAGTATAATATTGCTGTGCTTATAAAACTACATTGACCTGCTTTTTAGAAGTCAAATATGTAAGTGGTGAAGAACTGGAATACGATAAGTAAAAGAGACAATAGGCAAATGAGTTATCCCTGAAGAATTTTTGCTTATTCTGTATCTCAAGCCCTAAACCTCGTTGGTACACAGAAATATTTCATGTAGTGTTCCCATGTCTTTGTTTCATATTCCAGAAGATGGCAGCAGTCCCACTGTATCTTTTGGATATATATCAGATGTTTTGTCTCCATACAAACTGGGTTTTTTTCCCAGCTGAATTTCTCTGTTTCACTACTTAAGAAGTAAATGTTCATTAGCATTACTTCAGTACTAACATGCAGTTTGTACCTGATTTTTTAGCACCTTTTCTGATTTTGCTTTAAAAAATTATTTTCTAAATAAAACTAAAATGAAAAAAAAGCACATTTGTATTAAAATGCCTTATTAAGGCCATATAAAAAGACATGCAATACTATGCATCTACTGCTCCACTCTAGGGAGATATTAACATCTGTTCTGCCTCAGGCTGGAGAGCAGAAAGGCATTATTAAGATAATGATAGTTAAAACAGGTTTAATTGCAGCCCTGAGCAATCAGAAAACTTAAACTTTTGAGCAAATATTATCTCTGCCTGCTGATGCATAAACTGAGGTACAGAGAAAAGCTTTTTTCATTTTCCTGTTTGTGTTGCTAGTTTTCCATTTTATCAGAAATCTTGTATTTAGCATTCTCTTAGACTCCATAGAATCAAAACATAACACAGTAAAAGTTCTAGGTCCTCTTTTTGAAAAAAGGAAGTGTATTATGCTGTAGTTACAGCTGAAACTGCAGATATAAATTTTCAGAACTGATGCCAGGTGGTAACTGCAAAAGATGGTATCTGTAAATCTCTGTAGGCAGCAGCATCGTATTTTGGAGACCACTAGTATGGCTTGAGGTTTAGTGTGAGTACAAATCCCACCAGAGAGAGCACAAGAACATGGATGGATTGTTTCCAGTGACACTGCCTGCTTCATTTATGGTCTCCTGCTTACTGCAGAAGTTCCTGAGTTGCATGTGCATTTCTTAATTCACAAGACTGTCTCTGGTGCATCAAAACCCCAACAAGAGCTGCCTATGTGTGTTCCACTGAGACTATGCCCTGTCTCTTTGCCTGCATTTTCTCTGTATTTTACACAAAAAAATCTTGAGTTTGATTGGAACATTTGGATCTTACTTGATTAAGTGTAATATATTACTTTAATACCATCTCCAGTATTCCTGAAGATCAGTTCCTTCCCGAGTGTCTTTCAGAGTCTTTAGTTTCTATTTCTTTTAATCTAGGAACCGGCAATTCATTCAATTGTGATGAATACATTTTACCCTGCTTGCTGTGCAAACTGCAGAATACATGGAAGTTATTTTGGGGACATAAGATGAATTGTAAAGCAGCAATTGTGAAATTACCATGGTGAAATCCTATAAAGTTTTTCTCCTCTCTTCTTGTTTCTCCTCCTCTTTCTCTGTTCTCTGAACTCAGTTGAGTTCCTGTCATGACGACCTGAGACTACTTCAAGGATGAGTAAAGAATAATTTAATCAATCAATAATCTCTCTTGACCTTGTTTCTGACAGAAAATGGAAAATGTGTTCAGAATAATCTCAAATCCTTCCCCTGTAACTTCAGCTGCCTGGAGCTAAATACATCTTCATTATCTTTGGAAAAATGACTGAAAGACCCAATTTCCCTCTCCAAATCCTCTTGAATGCCTACCACAGCACTGAACTGCAATAAGGAGGATACAAGGCATTAGAGACTTGTGCAGTCATGAGGAGAAAGATGAGCCCTGTTTCAAAACTCCAACAGTATCAGGTCCCTATACTGTTACCCACAGATGAGGATGATCTGGTGAGAGATAAATTTACACCCTGTCCTATGACAAGCTCTAATTTACTTCATTAACACCATTTTTAAAGAAAGGACAAACTGAAGTGCTTCAGGGTCAGAAGCTGATGGTGACTAGTTAAACCACCTCTGGTGTAACTGAATGTGGCTCTGGCAGGAAGAGCTGCTGCATGTGTCAGGTGGCAGTTTCAGAGACAGGAAAGGCGCCAGGTTCTATGACAAAGCAGATAAAGAAAAAAATGAGAACAAGACAGCAGCAAGGGAACAAAATTAAGCATTCTCCCATATATTCAGAGGAACTAATGAAGGCTCTACAGCAGCACAAGGCTGTCTGGTTTTCATTTTGAGTGGCTCTACATGAGAAGAGACTGCCACAGTCCAGACTCACACCTGCCAGGCTCACACCAGGCAGAGCCAAGCTCAGCTCCAACAGACCTGGCAGTGGGAATGCACAACCGGAGCCAGGCTGCAAACACAGAGCCAGGGCATGAAGCCCTTGTTCCTAGGGGTGAGCATACACATACAGTGCCACTGCCCTGCAGCTTGGTGCAGAGAGGGTGGAGCAAGTAGTGCCATAGAACCACAGAATGGTTTGGGTTGGAAGACTCCTTAAGGACCATCTAGTTCCAATGCCCCTGCCACGGGCATGGACACCTTTACTAGACCAGGTTGCTCTAGAGCCCCATTTCTGATGTGTTTGTTGCTGGTGTAACGGGTGAATGCTGAAGTTTGCTTTACTTCCTTATGAGCAGGGAAAGGACTCAATCCTTTTGTGAGAATGCAGGGAGCTACAGAGAGGTTCTGGTCACCAGGAAGGTGATAGAGAAAATCTTCCTGGAGGTCATGTACAAGTACAAGAAGAAAAAGAAAGTGAAAGTGATTTGGGACATCCTAATTTCCTTAACTAAAGACAAGTTTGATCTGACCAACCTGATGATCCTCTGTGAGGCAGGGACAGGTTCTGGTGACTAGAGGACAGGAGTGGCTGTTTTCTCACCTTGACCTTATTAAGATTTTTTACAGTTTCACACAATAACCTTATGACCAAATTGCTGAAATATTATTTTTGATAGGTTGATGAAAAATCAGCTGGCTTGCCAGGCTTCAATGGCTCCAGTCTGTGGCACCAATTCCTACCAGCAGCCAGCCCCTAGTGGTATTCCTCATGGGTTAATATTGGCACCAGATCTAAACCTAAAGATTGAGACTTCTTTATTAAAGGCCTGAACAATGGGATGCAGCACAACATCACTGTGGATAGGTAGGAGAGCAAGGCTGATGCAAAAAGAGATAAATCTCATAGGAAATCTCCAAAGCTAATGCGAAGTCCTGCATCTGGAATAGGCCAATCCCACGCAAGAGAACGGGCTGGGGGCAGCTGGCTGGAAAGCACTTTCACAGAAGAGGTCCTGGTTGATAGCAAGTTGAGCATGAGCTAAGTGTGCCCTTGCAGCAGTGAAAGCCAGCTTCATCCTGGGATGTGTGAGCATAAACATGGCTCTTGCTGTTTGCTAGCCCACTGTTATCCCCTGCTGTCACTTCCCAAGCGGGGAAGTGGTTCTTCCCTTCTGTTAGGCATTTGAGGTCCCCTCTGAAGTACTGCCTTCAGTTCCCACACCAAGAAAAACTGATATACTGAAGCAAGTCTATCAGAGAGGTGCATTTGGTATGACTCCTATGCAATTTCCTTTTTCTCTGAAATAAAGTGCTCATGAGGAAGCACAGAAGAGGTAATTCTGAAACCCATTGGGAACTACCAGACAACATCTACATTTGAATCTAGTTGCATAATAAGAATAGAAGAATTCTCAAATGTTTTTAACCAACCTGCAACACCTAGACATGCCAGCACTCTCTGTTAAACACCTAGGTCTTGTTCTTTTTATTGAAAATTCAAATACAGTTAAGAATGCACCAGCCTGGTCAGTAAAGAAATATGAGGATTCTCAGTTCTTCCTGAGCAGGAATTTAGGACTCACACACTAATATGAGCCCAGCACAAGGATAAGGGGACAGAGAGGCACATCATGAAGGTGAGGTGCTTCCAGCAGCAGAAAGCTGGAGGACACACTGTGCCTGATAGGTAGAGTCCAACAAATACCACATAATTTCCTGAAGAGTAATGTCATGGCACAGTCATAACTAAAACCAAAGAGTATTTGATACATGCTTGGAGAGAAATGGTGGATATTTATGGTATTTATTATAACTGATTGGGTTAGTTCACATGAAATCAAATTCTTCAAGATCACCGAGCTCTGTTTGGTAAATGTGGCACTTTAGTTGAATGATTGCACTTGTAGAACCTTGGCTCATGAAGCTGAGGGAGGACAGATGCAGAATTTGTGAAACTCCCATGGCAAATTTATCTTACATGCACACGTTGGTTCATGTTGGTTGTTGCTCATCTTATGCTTATCTTCTCTTCCTGTAATACCTCCTAGGGCTTTTCTGAGATAACTGAATCCTAAAATCCGTACTGGGGTGAGAAACAGTAAATACTAATGTTATTTCCTTCCTAGCACTCTATTCTTTCCCTTAAATGAGCTAGCATTGGTGATGAGTGACAAAACATAGTCTGTGTAAAGAACATTGACAATAATGTTACAAAAAGTTAGAAAAACCTGTTTTGCCCTTTCACTTTTGGCAATCTGTAGTTAATTTAGAGGTGAAAAAGCCTAATATGAAACTCCATATTGTCCCATGTGGTTTTGGATGCTGTTTTTTACCTTGTAGAGTAGCCTTCATATTATGAAGCAGAACTAAGCATCTATCTTAGCAGCAGAACTAAGATAACAAAGTGATAAGAGTTGAATTTACACTTATTTCTGATATATAAGAACGTGAAGCTTTTTTGACATTTCATACTTACCAGGCTTAAACATTGCAGTATTTTGCTTCTTCATAAACAAGAACCAGCCAAGGGAGCGCTTCTTTTTTCTCGTCACACTGTGTGTACATATTTATAGCAATAAAACAAAAACTTTTTGGGAAGCCATACCACATATCTGAAGGGATTGAAGTTTTCTGCTCAGCAGCTTCTCCACACCACTAGAGCATGGACGTTTTCACCAGAAGATTTTTATTAAGGAAAGTACACACAAGTGTGTCTGAAACTCTTTGATGTGTGTCCTTCAAAATAGTTTCAATTTTCCCTGTCTGAAAGATATTTTCCCAGTGCATGCTAAATTGCTGCAGATAAATAGTTCTCTCAAGCCACTTAATTTTTATCTTTGCTTTCACTTTGCTCAGGAGAATGAAGTAAGGCTGATTCATAGGATCTATATTCTCCCTACACAATTAAAGCAGCAAAGCATATTTAGAGGTGAGGAAAAAGGGAGGATTATCTGGGACTTCAGTCAAGGTAAGTTATCAAGTAGCTAGGGCATGGGAAAAGGATAATTAATAACATTAGGCAGCTGTTCCCTTTTTGCCAGTTTAATGCCACCTGTGGCTTTCAATTTTCTTGGCATTGCATCTGTGGTTCAAGGAAAACACAGCACAGGACTGCATCCAGCACAAGAAACCTTGCAATGCTTTTTTCCCTGTGAAGTGACATCAAAGCTCACTGGTGTTATCAGAAACCCATGAGGTTATATTATCTGTATAATACATGCTCAAAGCAAAAACTTAAGTGCTAATAGTCAACTAATGCTTGGAATTTGGAAGACTAGGGAACAAAATGTCCCCTAAAGAATACGTCACAAAGGAGCCATGTGAGACTGCTGCAGGGTGGTGCTGGTGTCAAAGGCAAGCAAACACATCAGTGCACAGGTCCTCCAACCTGGATTGTCACCTCCTTCTAATCCTGCCCTGACTGCATGTGTCTCCACAAATCATTTCACCTCCATTCCTGACACTCTGCTCACAATGCCTAGAGTGGCTGTAAATTTTCTTTTAAATGAAGGAACTTATTAGAAGGAAGAGGTACATTTTCTGTAAATTTTTATAGAAAGACAAGTAGCTGATGAAGCTCTCACCGCTGATGGGAAATAACTATTTTATGGTGACAAACAACAGAAGGGGTGAAGTGAGAACAGAGCCAGAGGAAGACCTGAAAGGCACGACAAGCACTTTCTATTTGACACCATGCCTTTGATTTAATGAGTCTGATTACAAGCTTCTGTTTCAAAGTGCACTTGTGTGAATTATGGGAGTGACGCTGCAGTTTCAGGTTGAATCAGTTACGGAGCAGTGTTGATCAAAACACAGTAAAATGGTGGGAGCCAGATACTCTGTGAGCCTGGTATTCATCAAAGCTCACAGCAGTCTTTCTTGCTTATCATCAGCTCTGCTCCTTCTGACTATCTTCTAGCTTGCAAGTTACACAAATGGGAATCCTGGACTTGTAACCAGAATTCTCAGACACACCCATTTTTTTAATCTTTCCTTTTTTTTTCCCTACGTGTTTTTTTATCAAGCAACCATTTTTGCCTGCAGTTACAGCTATGGATGTTAACCTTTGAGAAATTTCTCTGTATTTGGGTATTTCCACAAAGTATGCATTGCTAATGTTCTCCCTTTAATTGACGCGAGCTAAGCCATTAGAGAGACAGATTTAAAATTGTATAAACTACAACAAACTCCTGGTACAACAGATTTCAAAAGAGCTCAACAATTGAACAGTTTTGTTGTTTAAATGCATGTACCAGTATGAACATAGGTTCATTGGTGTCTTACTTCTTCCTAGTCAGATGTAAGCACTGTGGAATATGATGGGCTATAAGTGCACTCCGAGGGAACACTAGGGGAAGTAAAGGAGGGGATCACAGGTTACTGAGTGGTATTCTTCAGTATTTTCACTGACAACTTGGCTGACAAATCAAAGGTCACTGTTACTCAGCTAGTAAGCAATGTTTTGTTTTTTCATGGGAAACAGTGTCAAACAGGGAATTGAAAACATCCCTGACTAACTGGAGCTGAAATAAAATTCAATCCTTCACAACTAAAAAGAATAGTCAAAAGATAAGCAATATGTATATGTATATGTGAAAACTGTTGTGTTATATGCAAAGACATTGTCGATGTCACTGTCTTTACAACCCTCAAATTACCAACCTACTATATGAAGAGTTAACCCTAGGTCAGTGATGATTCTGTGTTTTTATACCATATTTTTGTATGCTGCACAATCAATAGGGTGGCAATACTTTACTAAGGATCCTGATGTGAATCTAACTTCCAGCAGGTAAAACTAACCACTGGGTTTTGGTCTGAGACATATTTAGGGTGCAGGTCCTTAAAATTATCTGTCCCTGGGGCTCTCTTGTTGTCTCCTCAGTATTGACAATGCCAGCTATCCAGAAACTGTGACTACAAGCTCATCCAGCTGCAGATGTTTAGATGTAAAAATGTACAGTGCACTAATTTTATTTAAAATCCTTTTATTCATATGTAAATGGGTTTTCATTTCAAAGAAGTTAAAAAGAGAAAGCCATTCAGTTTGTATAATTGTTATGACAGCCAAGCAGCTGTTGATATGCTTGATAGAGCTCCAGCAATATTTCTAAACTTCAAATGAAACCTGCTAAATCCTACTTTTAGTGCTCGTGGACACTGAAGTCTGAGAAATTCTAGCAAGATACATAATATTTCAAGTATTTTTCAGTCCTTACTAATGAGGCAATGTGGGGTCCAGAAATCTCTTTGTAGCAATGTGTCCTAGTAGTCCAGCTGAAAATATTTCTGCTTCAAATACTGTGTAAGATTTAATCTCCATCAGCAGATCTATGGTTGTAAATCCATGTTTCTAGAAGGATGCAGATCTAAATGACAGGCTCGAGGAGCAGTACCTGCTCCTGTGATGACATTAACATCAACGTGCCTGCTTTCGCTAGCTCTTCCTCCACTTTGTTAAGCATGCATCTTCCTTGTAAAATGACCTGAAAGCTTACTGTTTCCCCCTAGCTTTATTAATTTTTTTTTCTATGAGAAATGTTCTGTCTTCCATGTCTGAGTCACTCTTTATGCTCGATGGTTCTTGTGGGTCCCTTCCCACTCCAGATATTCTGTGGTTCTACAATTTTATGCAAAATATTGAGATGGTCTCAGGACTCTCTCAGAAAGCTACACAGCCAAGCTGGGTGCCCTTACATATTTACCCAGTATATGATCTGTGTTTTCTTCCAGTTATTCGGATGGAGAAGGTTTTTAGGGAGTGGGGATATCTTGAATTAATTTTAGTCATACAGGTTGGAAGAAAGAGAAGAACTTTCAGCATTTCAACCTTTCTCCTAGCCTGAAAAAAATGTTTCCTGCTTCTGCTTTAGACCAGAATTACAACTTGTGCCTCATCCCCAGACCTCATCTATGTTTGGTTTTTTTCCAAGCTACAATAGTTTATTTTAAGAAATGCTTTTCTTATGTCCTTAGACCATCGTAGTAACCACAGCTTTGTTCGCACTGCTGTAAGAGCCGAAGAAAGAGGTTCTGACTCCAAAATAACTGCAGAGGGCAGCATTCATTCGTTATTTAAACCCCCCAGTGGCAGGGAAGATCAATGTCCCTTGAAAAATCCTAAATAATATTTTACATGTAAATAACGCAGGGCTTTGATAAGCAACTTTGGCATGTATTGCCAAGAGAAAATATGAGAGGATTTTGTGCTACACTATTTCTTGAAAAAGTATGTGGCTACATTACATTAAAATTTTCAGATTCTGAATAGATTGAATAGTGTGTTCTGTAAGAACCTATTTGGTTTATGCTTTATTATAGTATGTTACAATACAGTGGCATTCAACAACAACTTTTTACAATATGAGTAAAACCACAAAAGAAAGATTGGCAGGAAAACAAATTTGACACTGTTCTTGTTTCTCCCTGGTGAATTTCAAGTTAATAAGACTTACTACAACTAGAAACTAATGCTTTTTAACATTATGTTTATTTACACAGATATCTAATCTTTAGTACTAGTGAAGTTATTGTTCGCTTTGCAATTCCTGGGACTATAAGACATTTTGTCAGGGCACAGGACAAACTTGAATCTTTGGCTATGGGTAGGTAATCTTGTAAGTATACACTCCATGGGAAAGAGTTCAAAATGTGCTTACACTTTGTACATGAAATAAAATACAGACTTTTTTCTCATCCTCTAGTGTTCATCCCAGAGCTCTCTTATTTCCTTACTTGCAAGTATCTGCTTTTACGGGTCTCAAAATATTGTGGGAGCTCATCAGCAAGCTCTCAGTGCAGAAGAGCAGAAATAATGCACTCTCCATTCAAAAGGAACCTTTTGATGGATTTCTCAGTCTTGCTCAGTAAATCATTACTTTTCTAGGAGCCTTTCTGGAGTCCTGCTGTAGTTTGGAGAAATTACCCAACAAACCTTCCTTTCTGGTCTTATAATACTGTTCATTCCATTTACTCTGACCTTGACTTCTCCCTTTCATTACTGTCTGACCCTGCATGCAGACTGGGTATTCTCTGGTTATTAGCATTAGAATATGTAGGTTCACATTTTTCAGTCCCATGCCTAGGTGAATTTGATCTTCCCTTTCAGTAAACCAAAATGTTTCTGTTTATGTATGTGCAGTGCTTGGTGTGTGTATGGTACACATTGCGGTCCATCTGAAAATGCTCTGAAGCTCATTCCTCTGAATGCTCATCTCTGTGGATTCAGATTATAAAAGTCTGATGGGAATCCACCATTTCTTCTGAGGATGCTTCAAAACAGCTACTTGCAACTGCCATATCTGCTCCATTTCTAAGTCTTTCACTGAGAAGTATCAATTTTAGTTTATGTCTTTCATTTGAAGAATTAGAAAGCAGACACTGAATCTTGCCACTAAACTGCTATTTTAAAAGCATGAACTGCACCAAGATGGAAAGGTTTTCCCATTGTAAGGAAGGACTCCAGTCTTCTCTGTTACATTTGCAGCGTAAAATGGGCTGTCTTTAGCCTCTGACAGTATTTGTTTAAAATTTGTTTAAAATTGTTTAAAATTTATGGCACTCACCCATCTGCGTCTGTTCATGGTGTGTATGTATAAGGAGAGAGAGAAATTCCTCCTAACATTTATTTTAATAGAAAAGTTCCCTGTTTAAAATTGATGCAGAGTTTTACTTAGCATTTACTTATAAAAAGACTCCACAGATGCAAACGGATGCTAACTGCCTGCTGCTATAATAATATGTCCTGCAGTTAAATAATATGTCAAACCATGCCAGAAGAGCCAGCAGCATGTTGACTAGAACTGCTTCATCCTGCAGGCTGTGTAGAGACTGATTGCATTGGGGCATGACGATAAGAATGGGGATGGATTTAAAAGGCAGCCAGAAACTTCATATCACTGGGAAAGAAGATTGAGCTTTTCTACTTTCTAACCTTGTCACATATCAACCACTACAGTGTGGCCAACATGGAAGTTAAAATAGCATAAATAGCAGTACTATGACATTTGTTGGTTTTTTCCAAGCATTTTGTCACAATGCATGTGGAAATAGACTTTGGGATTTGAGAGGATTAACTGTTTGTTTTCTAACAACATGTAAGGCTGTTTGGAGTCCTGGATGTCTGAGTTAGGGAAGTCCTTATCCATGTATGTAGATGATATATATGCAAAGAAAGGTTATGTGATTCATGTTAATAGTTTAACAGCAGCATCACTACTGGGTATTCGTGTTAGGTTTGAAACGGGTGCAAAACAGGTAATTAATGTATTTCAACACCAAGAGTCCTGATAGACATAAAAGGTGCCTTCATTTTTACTCTTAAATGACAATAGTAATCCTGATGTCATTATGTTTTTTCAAGAAAAAGATATATTCTGTGTTTCACTAGGTAAACTCCAATATTTGTACAGAGATAAGTGATTCAATGGATTATGGATTAAAAACTGCAACTTTGGCTCTTTTGATAAGGGCAGGCAGCTGCTGCTCCTTTGTTCCATTCTCTACAAAGCCAGATAGACTCTAAGCATGATAACACACAGAATAACGTTATCATCATATGTTGTAACAAAATGATAGTTGCAATGTTATGAGAAGTAATGTTAAAATGTCTTGTTATTCTTACTGTACAGTAATTTCTGAGCTTGTTTTGCCCAGTTTCATATGACTGGTTCAAAAGATGAGCCTAATTAAGGACTAGTTGATTAAACAGCTGACATTACTTGTAGCCAGAAAGAATATCCCTCCACAGCTTCCCTGGCAACCAGCTCTGTGAAGGGCTGACCCTGGCTGGACTCCAGGTTCCCAGCAAAGCCACTCAATCACTTGCCTCCTCAGAAGAAAGGGAAGGGAAAATATAATGAAAGGCTTGTGGGTTGAGATAAGGACAGGGAGGGATCACTTACCTGTTACTGTCACAGGCAAAACAGACTTCACTTGGAGAAATTAGTTTCATTTATTACCAGTCAAATGAGAATAGGATAATGAGATAAAAAAACAAACCTGAAACCCCTTAATCCTACACCTCCCTTCTTTCCATTCCCAACTTTGCTCCCAAGTTCATAAACCATGAGGGGAGTAGGACAAAAATATTTTAGCTGTAGCTCTCTCTTGCTAACACAAAATAATGTCTTTGCTACCAAAGGAGGAATTTCTGAAGGGTCTAAAGGCTGTCCTCTGGGACTGGATAGCACCACAGAAGGGAAACTCAGAGCACTCTGACAGAGTTTAGCTCTGTAGAGCCAAGCACCAAAGACCTGAGATAAATTATGACTTCATCCAAGTTTTTATTTCCTGGTTCCAGGAAATTACCTTTGGAATTTTTTAATAGACACTGAAGGAGATTTTATTGCATATATGTGTATAATTGATAACAGGGGAGAATTTCCAGGTTTTATAGCCCTTGAGCAGCGCAATAGGCTACATTCAGGATCCTTACTGGTGGTTGACAGCTTTATCTCTGTCATCCTCCAGCTATCTTATAAACAGCCTACATTTGCTTGATCAGCTGGTTTGGCAACAGAACACAGAAGTTATGTTCATTTTCTGTAGCAGGTGCTTCTATGAAATATCCATACAACTGCAGTTGCCAGTGGTTGGTTGCTGTCATCCAGGAGTAAAAATGTCCAGGGACACAAAAGACAGCCAAATAATCTTCTTATTTTCATAATTCTCATTGCTAAAATAAGAAGTAGGATCCAATGAATTAGTTGTATTTATTGAAAGAAAATAAAAATACACCAAAATGTAAAATAGGAAAAGTTCCCACTATACCACAAATCAGGATTCTTGTTCTGGATGATACTGATAATATTAAGACTTTAGGCATTGGGAAAGTACCACTTCGTAATCTTTTATATTCTCCATGATGTGAAGAATTCCCTTTATTAATTGATAAAAATTATTTTAGCCAAGCTGTAGATGAATATAAGGACAAAGGACCACCCTCAGTTAGGACTATTAATTGAATTTGACAGCAGAGGTAATCAGGGTGGGAGGAAGCACTGCAAGAGCAGAAGCAATTCCAGTTGGCTGGTCAAGAGAGACAGGCGTGTGTGACATATGGCAGTGCCTGAGAGCTTTGAAAACCCCTCAATAGATGTCACCCTCAGCAGGAATTTACAGCCCCTAAGCAGCCCAAAGTCAAACAAACTGTTAAGGAAGAAAGATCATAATTTCTCCACTCAGCATGCAGTGTGCTGAGCATTTCTTGGGAAATAGCAATGTGCAGATCACTGATCTGATTGATTATTCTGGGACCACATCATCAGCGTGGCAGTGGTCACTGTGGAAACATGGTTTTCAAATTTGCAGCTTTGCTGGCTGCAAATGTGCCAGTGCAAGGGGAAAGGAAAAGGTGCATTAGCTGTAATGCACCCACACAAAAGCACACCATGGCTTGTCACAGTGATAGCAGCAGCTCCACAGCAGCAGCAGGGGGTTGCCAGCCACCCATTTGGGCTCTCCAGGTTGCTGGTCATCCTGTCAGTGTAGAGCATTCCCCAGAAAGGATGGGGTGGAGGGGGCAATGGTGTTGCTGCAGCTGCTGCTGCCACCCTGGTGTCCTTGCACTGGCAGCTGCAGCAGCATCACAGGGAAATATCCTTGGCAGGCTAGCCTTGCCTTTGGATGCTCTCCAGTCTTCAGCAAATAAAGGATTCTCTCCATGATAATTCCACACGTAGCTGATGGCCAGGTGCCTCAGGACGACTAACTCTGGTAAGAGCTTCTGCTGGCTGGATACAGCTGACATGGGACTGAAGCCTCAGAATGGCTTCACTGCTGTCCTCAGCACACCACAGCACTCCAGGGAAACTTGGCATGGTTCTCAGGGTGGTGGCTGCTGCTACTGGTTCTCCCAGGCTCCTCTTGCTGAGTGTGCTAAGAAACACAGGGGCTACCGGTGGTGGTTGGTGGCCTTTCCTGGGCCTCTTTTGTAGATGACATCAACAAGATCAAGCAACAACTGCCCCAGTAGCTTGGAGTTTATGATTTATGAACCAAAAAAAAAAAAGCAGGAAGGCAGTGACTATCAAGAGTCATGAACATCAAATTGAGATTTTTCTTGCCAATAAATGGTGATGGTGAGTCACAAAATTCCAGTTCCAGTAGCTCTCCTAAATTGGTAGCTAATCCAATTTGAATTAAAATCAAAATTCAAGGGTTGATTCAAAACACAGATGAGTTCATTTTACAAATCTGCTGCTGGTAGGTCTCTGAGCCAAGAAACTCATATCTCATGCAAAGGCCACAGGTGATAGGTAAGGTATTTACAAATGTTTGCAGAACCTCTAGTCATTTCCAGCTCACTTCCTTTAACTCCATTTATAATTTCACACCTTTGAGTCCTCCAGCAGAAACAGGCTGGCAATGGTGGGGGCAGAAGCCAGGATTTTTTTTTCAATTTCATGGATGACAACAACCCAAATGCAGTTACTGCTGTGATGCCTTTTCCTGGTCTTAGGAAATAAAAGCTCAGACATGGTTAGAGGGTTGGGGGTCATTTACCTCGGTATTTTAATAGGATTCCATTCGATGCATTGCTTCACCTAAGTGACAGTGTCACAATGTCCTCACCCCTCCAGTCGAGTATACAATTAAAGACCTTACACATTAGCATATCTAACTAGAGGGCCCAATAAGGGGCTAGGGTGGGCTAACTTCTAGTTTACAGAATCTGTCCTGCTAGGGGACCTTGAGTGCTTATGACAATAGAATGTTTGGTCTCCTATCTCTATGTAGTTTCTAGGGTGTTTAGTCTCCTGGCCTACTGGACACCAAGAAACCAGGCTGAAGTATCACACCTAAAGCATCACAAGTATGCACGCTAATACTTGTGGGTATAGAGAACTGTTTAAAAGGTATTTAGGAGAAAAAGCAAAAAATCCTTCAGGTATCAGCTGAGATTTGGCTTAAAATAATCTCCTTAATCTACTCTACACCCTCCTTTTCTAGAGATTTTATCCCTCCTGAGGTTGCTTTAATCAAATTCAAGCACAGTAATAATGTGTACAGAATAGAGTGGAGGGGGGCAGTGAGCCTAAGACAAACTGGCAGAATAGAGGACTCTCTTTTGGAAGTCAAACAAGAAATGTCTGGAGGCTGGGTTCTTTTCAACATTCAACACTTAAAAATAAGTAGTAGCAGTGGGAACCAAGTTTTCTGAAAATCCCTTTTCTTTCTCTGTGCCTCTGAAATTTTAGTGCTTTCTGTGGACTTTTAAAATTGTTTGAAAATTGTCATTTAGGTGTCTAAAGTCAGGCACTAAGCAAGGGGATCAGCCTCCTGAAGAGGTCTCCTTTCATCCAACACAGAAGAATGAACTACCACCATCTACTCCTACAAACTAGTTTTAAACAAAAACCGTAGCTCAACTGGCTGTATTAGCTACTCATCTCCAGTTAGCGTTTTTTTCTGCTAGTGATTGAAAAAAGGGAGCACAAAATTCAATAAAATTTAACTGGGGGTGCTACTAGCCCTAGGAAAATATTTTTGTACAAATAAAACATACAGAAAATGTTAAAGAGCTCTCAAAGGTAAGTTACAAATAAATAACAAACCTGCAAAAGTTACAGGGAGGAAAATTAATTTTTAGAGACTTTGGCCTCTGTCTAAACAAAACAGAAATGAAAAGAAAAACCAAATCAGAGCACATCCAAGATCAAAACATATCAAAACTAATAGCAGTGACTAACAAGAATGAAATTAAAGATTATTCAAAAAGTTAATCAATGAGATGCACAAGGCAAACTGAGTTAATCATTGCAATACATTTGGTTTCATAAAAATAAATCCATTGGACTGGGGTTTTTCCCATGTTCAGTTTTTCCTGTTCCAGTTTGCAATTTATTTTTGATAAATTTGGAGACACATGTCTGGGAATAGGAATTGTTAACCTGCCACATGGCTGAAATTGCTTTTGCTGTTACAATTTTATGGTGGATGCAAATGGGACAATAAGATTCTGTATATGTAATTGCTGAATTTATTATTCATAGCACTGGTTTTTAAAACCACAGAGGAGATGATAAATTTGCACTCATTTATCTATTATCTGAGGGACCCAGATCCATTCACTTTGAAGATAGTCACAGAAACAAATAAGAAATAGCTATTTGCACAAAGTTTTGAATAAATAAATAGATTCAATTAATTCATATGCCAGAGACTTGGGTCTTACACTGCTTTCTATTCCTGTTCTCTCATGGAGAAACAGACTGCTGGTTGCCTGCCCCAGTTTTCACTTCCAACAAGTTCTGCTTGTTCTGGTGCACCCAGTGAGGCTCTGGACTAGGAGGCTCATCCTCCCAGGCTCTCCAACCAAACCAACTGTCCCAGACTGCAGCTCACAAGCAGGCTGCACTAATGCTCAGTGACCTGGTGAAGACATTGCCCAACAGCAGATCACTCATGTGCTTTGGAAATCATTGTAATACCTCTTTTCAGATGAAATTACCCCTTGCTGTGAAATTTAAATTTTCTTTCTGTGTCGTCTGTGCATTGTGTTCTGGGTGTGAGCATGAAAGGCATATTTTTCAAACAGTCTAAGCTGGTCTAAAACCATGCTGTTACCAACAATTTTACACTTTCCCTGGCTGCAACTATATTCACATTTGATGGTAGAGCCTTATGAGTTTGACCATTTAATTACTCTGACTGAACACAAATCCTTCTTTTCTATATAAAATTTGCTTCCAGTCCTTGCACAGCTAAATCAAAGTCTTTAACTGAAATAGGAGCAAGTGAGGGGACACTAGACCAAAGTGAGGGTGGGAACACCAGTATCTCCTTCCCCCAGTTTGGTGGTATCGTGTCTTTAGATTGGCTGGAAAGGAACAAACCTCCTACATCCAGTTATGGTATGTTTAGTAAAAGGTGTTAAAGTTTGTTTAGTACCTGATATTTTGCAACTACAGCTAACATTTAAACTATGTAAATGGGACTGAAAGTCTGATGTTCAGCTAAAACATTTCGTTTTCACAGATTTACCCTTCCTCACAGCTGTTTGCTGCATCAAATTTCATTCCATTTTTTCTCATCGTGCGAGACTGTCTTTTCATCTCTTCCATCCCTCAGACTCCTTCCATCCTGGATTACATCATTGAAATCACATTAGGTTTGCCCTAAAATAATTTAGTAATGTTTAGCAGACTGTGGATTGAAATTTGTGTCTCACATGGTTCTGGTTTTGCAGTGCAAATTATCCTGGAAAATATGGCAGAAAACTGCAGGAATTGAAAGGCAAAGGCAGTTGTTACAAGAATCTGTGGTCAGTAATATCACAATGATATATGGAGGAAGAATACAAGCTGAAACCAGAGAACTAATCTGTCCCATGGGCCCTTACTCAGCTGCAGTGCTTGTGCCACACGTCAGAACAAATGTCCTTCATAAGACCATTATTTGACAGGACTTTGGGGGTCAAACATGTTACTGCTGCTGTAATGCCAGTAAATTCTCCCCAGACTGTTCCTGACCCACTTCACCTGAGAAACAGCCTTCTGGACAGGGTCGTCACCCACTTGCTGTGAACCAGAGGACCAAACCTGAACAGTCTGTGCATGTCTGTGCTCAGACCCACTGAACCCCTCAGGGTGATGTCTTAATGGAAACAAAAAAGAACTGAGAAAGGGAGTCTTGTGAATTTTCTCTCTTACAGGAGGTCAAAAAGAACTGGGGAAAGTCTGTCCCTGACTAAACCACTTGTGAACATGGCAGGTGGTTGCTTCTGGATGAACACAAGATGAGAGCAATGTTCCTGGGCAAAGGCCAGCAGGGCAGCAAGGAAGGTTGATGCAGTTTAAGTGGAGGAGGCTGTTTGAGAGAAGTAGTGTGAGCCGTGAGTGTTGCAACAGGACTCCTGACTGACCTCTCCAGTATTTCTTCTCATTACTGAGAGATCATATGATTGATGTTAATGACTGAGCTGGCCCCATCCATGTCATACTGCCTGTCTCTGCCAACAGATGTGAACAAAATTAGCAGCTGGTATTATTCTCTCCTTTTGCCCCAGCTCTCATTAATGAGGCAGCCTGAGTGCAGCCCTTTATTCCTGCTTCCCTGCCAGTCAACCCCTGGGCCAGGATAACAGCCCTCGCCTTTCTCTTGGCCACACGCTGTAGTCCTCAGTAATTTTATTTCAAGGTGTTTAGAGGCTAGGACTATTTAATTTGCTCCCTAACCATTTTAGTTTGATTCCTGCTATGGAGTTTTTGTTAATGTGTCAAGCTTCAAGAGAACACTATTTAAAATGTGAAGTGTGAAAGCACCAGAGAGCTGCAACGGCAAAATGTGTTATTCTCCTCCATGTAGTCTGAATTATTTGTTAGCTGAAAAGTCCAGGAGTGAGTTTCAAATTTGTCATTCTCCCCCTTTATTTTGCAGAAACCACCTTTTTGTGCCCAGGACAGTCATTGGTTCGATGGCATTAATGGTTGCTTTTGTAGCTGAGGACTGAAGAGAAACTCCAGTTGTGTTGGGCTGCAGTTTAAATAATATCTAGCCAGATAACTGGCTAGATACAGGCAGCTTGGGTGCAAAGTCTGAACATCCTCTTGATTCATCCAAACACATCATAACTGTGCAGTTACACCAGAGCTACAGTATATTTCAGTTATGTATTACACATGTTGATTTCTCCTGCATGGTCTGTCATTGACAGAAATGGGTACTAGTGGGCCTGTAGGTTTGTGACTACTGGTGATTGGGAAAAACAGAAGTACACTTGTTTTACGTAATTTTTAGTAAGTGTTATTTTTTATTTGCAGAGTTTAAAGTAATTACGTTGGGGCCAAAAAAGACATCTCTTACATACTCCATGAGAATTGGTGTGGTTAACTTACAGGAAGAGTAGGTAATTGTATGTTTACCTACAAGGTATTTTTGTATTGTCGGACAACTACTTGTGAAACATTTGGAAATCAGCCATTCTTTCAATTACATAGAAGACAAAAACAAGGATGGTAACCAGCATGAAAGCAAACTATTCCTGAATTTATGTCTCTCTGAAACTTCTGGATAAAGAGCCAGGATAAAGAGTCTTGTCTTCTGTGTAGCCATTTTTATAGCTTTGAAGACAAGTGGCTATAATCTGTGTCACCACACACAGATGAAAGAAGAAGGTAAGGGAAGATCAGGTTCAGCATTTCCTCTTTCAGGGCTACTGCATTGCTAGCTCCTGAATTAAATCAGCTTTCTCTTAGTTGAAATTGTTTTCTTAAGCATAATTGTAGGAGAAGAAGGTATGGATGTGCCCTGAAGTAAGTCATTACTGTGTTATGAAACTTTTAACTTTTTGAACACTTTAAATATTAATTCTAACAGTTCTCCCTTATCTCCCCCGTTACCATGGAGTAACCAAGGCAAGTCCAAAGGACATGTGACAAATAACCCTCACCAAAACAAAAATTATGATCTCCTATAATTTGCTAAAAGAGGTTCAACTTTATTAATAAAAGTTATTTATCTCTGGAGAAGAAACATGCTACTTAACTTCAGTCTTTCTCATTCAGAAAGTGTAAATATTTTTCCATGTCCTACACCATCAGCAAAATTTCCACACCTCTTTGTGAAGCCTCTTAACATTAGATACATTTTCAAACACTTTTTTCAACACAGAGAAATATTTGCCCGTTAGACCATAGCAATCTTACTTCACATCTCACTCTCTACTTCTATCTTAGGATCACTTAGATTAAAGTTTTGCTTCACTAACTGGTATAATTAAAATATCACAGTGAGAGGGCTTAATTTGAAATGTCCCTGTAAGCTAAATTAATTGTGTATTCTCAGACTGAAAGTCACACAGAAGGATTTATTCTGTACAGATCTAGTCTGATACAGTATTTTGTGGAATGCTTTGTCATTGGGACATTCTCCTTTAAAAGAATCACTCCTCAAAAGGCAAACTACTATTTTTATATGGGCTTTCCACTAACCTTCTGTCCACTAAGGGACATAACTAGAACCACAATTTACACAATCTTTTCAAAGGGAATAGCTCCAATGGAACCAACAGAGTCAAAATTATATGAAAATGGAAAAATTAAAAAAAAAACCAGGTGCCCTTAGCTTCTAAACAGAATCACAATCAAGCTCCTTTAGCTTAATTACCTCAGGCTGTGTGTTCAGCTGTAGCCCTGCACTAGGTGAAAACCAGGCTGGCTGGGACTGTCATGTCAGCAGGCTGTGACCTTTTGTGCCTGCAATCAGCCGTGACAGCTCTGCCCTCGGCCAATGCCAGCCAGCAGAGCTGCACAGCTGCAAACAGGGCAACAAATGCAGCCATGCTGCAGGAATTTCCAGGCCCTAGAGACACCTCTTGGAACTTCACCGTCATCTTCCAACAGACTGTGTTGTAGGACATTTGTGACTGATTTGTATTGGCACTCCAGACTGAAACCATGCTCTCCAGCTTTCAAGTGAGAGTTAGGTTAGTTCTGCATGCATTTATTGCATGCATTTATCCCCACAAGTAAATCAAATAGAATTATGAGGTTATATATTTTATATTGTGGATACAGGTTTGATGACCTTTCTGTGACAAAGCAGGCTCACAGGAGATGCTGTGTTTTTAAGTCACCAAGGTGCTGCCCGTTCCTCTGCTGTTCTTTCACCTTGTCCTCTTCCTGCTAACTTGTCCACAGCACTCATCAGCCTGCAGTGAGCTATTTCAGATCATTAACTCTTCTGTCCAGCCCGGCTATTCAGACAGGTTCCCGCTGGCTATATTTCCAGGAGTGCCCCTGTCCTAAAGGCACTCTGTCAGCGTCCCATGGACACTTAACCAGAGAATCTGCTGCCTGCGTTGTGGTGCAGGAGCTAAGGACCGGTTAGCTATCAGCTGAAGTAGAAAGACGAGAGGGCCCTTGGTTTACCTTTTATCTGCGTAGCTTTATTGCCAGATGGTCTTCACAGGGGGAAGGCAGGGACCAAGAGAGCGAGAGAGGGTCAGACACCCACATAAGAGTTATTCCACAGGACCAATCACCAGGGGTGTTGGGGGAGTTTAGGGAAGGACCAAGGCTACTTGGTCCTATGGGATCAAGAGGAGTAGGGGCCTAGGAGATAACAGGGGATAGTACAGGTCTTGGGGGGAGGGAGGAAATGATGGACACTCCAGATGGCTACTCTGGAATTTCCTGGGTTAGACCATGGTGATTTCACTCTCCCGGGGGAGCTTGGCTCCCTTGGAGGGCCTCCACCAGTTATCTTTTTCTTCTTCTGTGCCCTCTCCCCTGGAGGTTTCCAAGGAAACCTCCACGGCAGCTACAATTAACCATGCTGAAAACAATTTATTCATTTTTTTAGCTGGATTTATATTGCTTTAAAAGAATTTAAATAAGCTTCAGAGCTTCAAGCACAACACTCATGGTTTTGTCTCAACCATACCAGAAATCTGATTTCAAATCATCCTTTATAGATCTGCAGAGAGCAACCCATGGCTCTATCTGATTTTAGCTGTTGATAGACTGCATTCCACAGCACATGCACAGAGTTGTTGTGAATACATATTCCCTTCATAATCAAACACCCTATAATTCAACACTTAATTTTCCATCTTAACTGAGAACTTCATCACCAATACTTGATTTTGTTTCCGCACACAGATAAAATCATTAAGCATTGGAGGCCAAAAATCTCTGCAGGGTATCACAAGAAGCACAAGCACTCAGTAATAACTTCTTATTTATAATTACTATTGGGACTTGTAATTTAATCTGTCCTAAGTTCATTAGTGCCATGTTGATACTGTACCGCCCCGAATAATTAATCAAGATGTCATGCAACACTAAGTCAAATGCCTTGCAGGAGCAAGTCTGCTACATCAAGAATACTATCTTTATCAACCAAACTTGCAATCTCATCAAGAAGTAACTGTGCTAGCAGCAGAGAAAAGAACATCTTTATGAAATCTCACTGAGGCTGTTCTTTTATTGTGTTTACTTTGCTGGCAAAGTCAGCTTGTGAAGTTGATATTGAAGAGGAGTTCGGAGTGAGTAAAGTGAGTGAAACTTCCAGGAGTAACTGGAACGTATGTAATACTTCTTCCTACATTTTTGCTCAGCCATTTTGGGCTATTTTGATGATGAGCTGTTGGTGTTTTAAGCCTTTCAGATGTTGTCTAGGTAACAACCTTATTTGTCTTTGGGATTTTGCCTAAGAAATGGTGGCCATTGACTCCACTTACAGGTATTCTAATTTAATATTTTTTACTGTACATGACCTTTGTGGAATCCCAAACTGGGCTGCTAGGTACATCAACTTTCTAGAAAGAATATGGACAGATATAATTTTTTTCTTTTTTAAAATTATGACTGGATAAAGTCCCAGGAAAGAGCTTTACTGAGTCTGTAGATCTAAGACTTGCCTTCAGGTACTTTACTCCTCAGTCCTCTCAGCCGCATCTTACCTAACACCTGCAGGAGTAATTTCTTCACTTTGTCCAGGACCAATGCCATGGCTAATGGACTAAACAACTTTTACAAATATTTTTTAGTTTTGTTGACTAGTGGTGCAATGCTGGTGTTCTGTCATCTCAAGGATCTTCCTGGACAGCTGCTGGTTTAGAAACCCTCTGGACTGGCTGGTTTAGAAGCCCCTATTTTTATTAATCACCCTGTTCTGAGTCACAGTTTAATTAGCACATATTTATTAATCAGTCTTCTTCAACAGAAATTGTTTGTTTTCTCCTAAATTCAGAACATAAGCTTCACTGAATTACTACCAACATCTCTACAGTATCTACATAATGATATGCTGATGTTACTAGTCCATTTATTTTTTTTTTAATGGAAAATCTAAACCCACTTTTTCAGTTATTCCTCCTTGCCCTGTCACTAACTAATATTTACTGCTATTGTAAAGAGTCCTCTCTATCTTTCTTACTGGATCCCAGAAGGCTGCAGTCAGGTCATCCCGAAACCTTCTCTTTTCCAGGATGAGTAAATCTAGTGGTCTCAGCCTTTCCTTGTAGGAGACGTGCACCACTCCTCTAACCACGAGCTGTTATGAGAAGAAGGTTTCTGTGATCATGGCAAGCATTAATTTCTGTGTGTATACACATGTACCTTTCCTTCTTCCATACCCCCACTAATATTTGGACCCATAGCTCAGTTTTTCTTCAGTTTGCCAGGGGTAAGATAACCCTAAATGAGCAACAAATTAATGAAAATGCAGCAACCAAGGTAAAGCAGAAAATCTACCTGCAGAGGTGACTTCCATCATAATCCCCCATCCCAGAAGATCCATGTGTCATTATACTTGCCACATATGTGGCCAGTATTCATGCATTGATGGCAGAGATCTGGGAGAAACCAGGCTTCCTCGCTTCCTGTCATTACACGTGAAATTTACAGAGTTTGTTCAAAAATTACTTCTCCTTGACTGTAATTGCTTTCAATGTTGTGAATTGGACATGACCAGCACTGACAATTTGTATGATCCCCTGCCATGTTCACTATGGAGTTGCTTATTTAAACTCCAACAACTCAGTTACGAAGCTAAACCAACACATGCATGCATTAAGCACTTCTGTAAAATAAGCCAGGTTAACCACCCTTCAGAAGTGCCTTTATCTCTGCTGAATACTGAGGACACTGGGACAGCTAGCTTAGATCAGGCATCTGATTTTAGACAGCTAATATCAGTGAGGAGAATCTGGGCAAAAGGCCTGGGATGTGTCACTGCACCATCCATTGTGTGTGTCTGTTTATTTTAGCTTGATGACCAAACTGTCAGAGTCCTAAGACAGACCATTGTCTTTTCCACGGTCCTTTTCCCACCATACTAACATTAGGTTTAGTAGTTTAGTAATTGTCAAACTTAGGCTAGAACATAATAGCATGATTTATGAAGTGGTAACAGTTTTGTACATATATATCTCTATATAGATCTCCCTCTCTATATATATTATAATATATTTAACGTATCAGTATATAAATTTAGATGTATTCAAATAAATAAAGAATAAATTTATACACACAAACAGAAATATATATGTCTATATATCTATATATCTATATATCTATATATCTATATATCTGTAGGGGAGCAGCCATTCAGAACTGGGTATGTAGAGATACTGACTCATCTGGCTTATGTCCAAAACCAAAAAGGTATCTCTTTTTGTAAACCTAGAAGACCAAATGTTGGAGTTCCTAATTACATAAAGTGGGCAGCCTGTGGCATATTTGCCTTCTAGGGTTACTTCTGGGTTTCCTGTTGAAAAACATAATGTCTTAGAGCATCACTGGATGCCTGAGGAAATGTTGTTTCTACTGTCATATATTTTGCTGTGATTTGTTCATCTCTACCACTCAGAGATTATTGCTGATTGAAGTAGTACATTGATCAACAAACAGCGTATTGTCTAATTACTTGTTTATGCAAGCAATTAATATGGGAAAGTTTTAACTCTTATATACTTAACTCATAAGTAAAATGTGTAATTAATATTTTTTCTAAGTGACAGAATATTTTTACAGGAAAGAAGAAAGCAAAGTTTCAGAAAAAACAATCTGAAGCAATTCGTGCTCAATATGTGGTTTGATAAGAATTTGCTAACATGAGTAAGACAGGGTTCCGTGAAAGGCTCCCTAAAGCGGAAAAATGAGTTAATGACCTTCTCCAAAATGTAAAAAATATCGCTCTACTTAATGTTTCCTCACCAAAATCTGCCACACAAAACTTGTACCTTGTCCAGTATCCCAGAAGAAACCAACAAAATTTTATCTAAAAATGTAACAAAGATTAGAAATTAGAAGAAATATATACACAGCCAACATTCAGTTGTTCAAATAATTTTTTTCATGCGTCCTTAATTAGTCATTGGCTTATTCCATAATGTCTGAGAGTCCTCATCCATTTAATGTGGTGCTGACTAATATAATTGAATACACTTTCTAGTCATAGCTGAAAACAATATTTCATTTACACTGAAGGCACTTGACATTATCCCAACCTTACCTTAATGTGTGTGCCAATATAATTTACATCTCCTCTACAATCTCTTTTATGCTGCTGTAGTGACATTAAATGATCCAGCAGATATGAAAACCTGATTCTGCCTACTCTCAACTATGTTGTAGGAAAGAATACTGAAGGTAAGTAGTGTTATTCTAAAATTTCATGTTTTTATCAGTCTTAAATGTCTTCATGAAAATTAAGAAGGATGTTTAATTTAGTCTTTAAATTTGACATAGACCATTATTGATTGTTTTAAAAGAATGAACCTTCTGCCCCTTCCCTCCCGTGTGGCTCAATGACATTCAGTTTTGCTGGATTATTTCTCCTCTGGGTTGGCAGGTTGAGTGGGCTGTCTCAGCAGTCAGACAGGTGTAAGCAGGTTATTTATCTTGCTTTCTTTTCAGCTCTCTCACTTCTTCTGCCCTGATAAAGAGGATCAGAACTGTACATCAAAACCTGGGCAAAGCATGGATGCAAACAATGTAATCATGCCTTTTCTTTTGCTCTCTGTTCTCTGCCTGAGAATCACTAGCACTTGATCTGCCTCTCAAAGGTCAGTTGATACATGTAAGACTATTCACAAACTGCTCTCTTAACAATGATGAATGTGAGAGTGCTTCTGACTTTACAGATTCATGCAGAACTCCCTGTTATATTCTAATCATTTAAAGGAAAAAAAAAAATACCTGAGATGCATGCCCCAGTCTGATTCATCTTGGAGAGAGTCAGCCACGCAGCTGCCCTCCTGCTGTTTGCTTTCCATGGTATGGAAACCTGAACATTCAAGGTGCATGTGAAATGCTGGTCACTCAAATAAAAATCACTATAAAATAAGAGAAAGAAAAATATGAATTTCAGCATGTAAGTAAAAGCTGCATAATTACCATTTAATTTTCTGCCTGATTCCAAGCAAGTAATATTTACCTTGATTGATGTGGAGATTCCCTTTCACATTCCTTTTCACATTTGAAATGTGAAAACATTTTAAATCTCAGTGTTTCTGGAATGTAAGCTTAAAAAACATTTTGCATGCTCTATTTTTCCATCTCTGTTTGCTGATCTAATGCAAGATATTATTTCTTCTCACAGCTCTGTCTTGATTTCTGGATATTTATGGTACTCTGGTGAAAGCAAATAAATGTTTATCTTAGAACTACATGGTCAGAATAAAAGATAACATTACCACTTTTGAATATGAATACCTTTCTTTGAAAACTCAGTGAAATCTACCTCCCTGAAATGAATGGCAATAACATTTGGCAGTGACTGTGATTTTTCAATGTTTACTGCTGATTTTCCATATTTATAACATTTTATTGTCAGCATGGAGTCTCCTCTTAGGGAAGATCTCTTATTTACTTCCCTTGGCATACACAATAATATATCTAGAAAATCCGATGACATCAAAGAACTGTCATGTGTAGCTATCCTGGACAACAACAGCAGCAAATGTAAACTTGTCGGGATTTTTTTTTCAAATTACTGTACAGTAATGGCTGAGACTTGCTTGCCTCTGTGTGTGTGATGTATTTCTCAAAAGATATCAGCTGCCTTGTAGTTTGGCTACTTTTTGGACTATTTTTGCATATAAGGTTTGGCAGAAATTTGATAAGTTTGATCATATACATGAAAAATTTAAAACTCTGTCTGCTGCAACAGAAACAGGGTTTTGATGAGTTTTCATTTTACATCAGCTAAAAAAATTGTATCCAAGAAATAGGTCTATTTCCCCCCCACATACACACTATCATTAATGGTAATTATCTTGAATAATGGAGGGCAAGAAAGAGGAGTAAGAACTGAAATGAGAATTTAAATTGAAGAAGCCTCAGGCTCTCACAGAAGAAAGACAGAACTTAATTAGCTAGCAGAAAAGAAGATTTGTGGTGAAACAAAAATAATCAAATTGATTATATATATATTTTTTTTTCTCTTAGGTGGTTGGAAGTTTATAAGTTAAAAAGAAACACATCCTAAATAATGTGGATTCTCAAATTATGCAAGTTTGAATTTCCCAAAGTTGTCCTTTTGTTCTTAATGTCTTTGTATACATCCTGTTGCTATAAAGCAAAGAGGTACAGAAAAACAGACAAATTGGTATATTTTTCTGTCAGTTCACAAATATAGAAGGAAAAGTAGTTACTGATATTATATTTATTTCAAATGCAGCCAAGAAAAGTAACATTACTGGAGTTTTTTACAAGGCAACAAGTTAAGTAAGTTGACTCAATAAGCTATGTGAAAAACACCACTTTAAACCGTTGACTACTGGAAGATGAAGAGAAATCAGGAGATCAACAAAAGGATTCAGTGAGTGAAAATTAAATTATGTATTTCCTGCCAGGAGTAGTAAAAGTTATACTGTTGCCTCAAGGTGGTTTTTATTTTAACTTCCAGATGTTGACTAGAGCTGTGCTCTTTGTTGCCATAGTACAAAAACGTATCTAGTAGTCTAAAAGAAAAAAAGGAAAAAATTTAAAATTTGATTTTCTTTTATTTTTTTCCCAGTGTTTCATAGGAGAGGCACTTATCACATCCAGAGAAAAAAAGGAGCTAAGGATATACTTGGTAAAGCTTTAAAAAGTTCTTGTCCCCCTAGCTCTGAATGCTCTTGATTCTGGTCACACACAGAGGAAATGAGGGGTTTGGATGAGCTGCCCCTCCATTGCCTCAGGCTTGCTCTGCTCACACTGCTGTTTACTTGCTCGTCTGCTGGTGTATACAAGCCTGGGGTTCATTTTCAGTCATTTCCTTTACCTACGAAACAATGGAGACAAGATAATTCCTCTTGTGGAGGAGTGTTTGATGGGCAGTGTAATTTAAAAAAAAAAACAAAAAACCAAACAACCTGACAACAATCCTGGGACATTGGTAGGTATTTCTGTAACACTGTCACAAAACAGGCTGCACAAATGGAAGTGTTGGATTCACTTCTTGTGACTTCAAGTCCCAGTGGTTTGTTACGAGACAAACACAATTAACTAAATGAAAGAATTGAGATGCTGTGCCTTGGATTCACCTGTGGACTCAATCACTAATTTTTCTAGTATTCTCCCTTTTATACAAAAGAGAATAAATTATTCAATTTTCAGGTGTTTTATGAAGCTGTTTTAAGATACTAGTATTTTCTTTTGGCTTCAGATCAGATTGCACGTATGCACACACACACATGCAAGACATTATGCGGAATCAGGTTTGAAAGTGATTTTTTAGGCTTAGAGTCTTTAGACTTTCACTGACCTTGCTGTTCTGGTAGCTCTTAACTGGGTGTACTACACTTATCAGAGAGGGTCAGGGAACAAATGAGAGGATTATATCCTCTTACTCCTGGGTGTGCTTTGTAATGTTCCTATAGCTTTTCTTGGCAGAAAAGCCTGCAAACAGTTTTGAAGATGCAGTTTGTTCCATTAAGCTCTCACCTAGAGCATAGTGGATGTGACTGCATCCTCCACTGCTCTTCCAGCAGCCTGTGCACCTCCAAGCACTTCCAAGTGCCCTTCAGCAGCAGCACATGCAGTGCACAGCCTGCTGTATTATTTCTGTCAGTGAGATCCAAGGCAATCCTCTGATGCTCTGAAATACTTTGAACTGAAGGGAAAAAAAGAAGTGAGAAAGTAAGGGCTAAAGAGAGATATTGAGAAGTAACATCCTGAAGATTATAATACACATTTTCAAGGAACTTTTAGTGCATTCTAAATATGTGCTCTAGAGTTGAGTGTAGGTGTATTAGAGTTTTCTTGCTTTCTATTCAATAAGTTCAACTGAGCCTGTTCCACTGCTATTAATCATAGCATAAACACAACCAGGTTTTCCCATGATAAATGTTGAAATGCTATCCAGAAGGCAGATGTATTTATTTAAAATGAAAATGAAAAATTAAGTGGCAGAACTGATAAGCAGTGGTGGGAATTTCTGCATTTCTTTAAAATCAAATGGCAGAAATGTCCCACCAGTTGTGTTTTAAATTTTAACAAGGAGCTACTGCTGCCTTTAAGTGCCAGGTTTCTTTGCTTGCACACACTAATGATCAGGTCCGTTTCAAGGCACCTGGTTCCACTTTCTGCTATGGGCTTCAGGCTGGGCAGGCACTGCATTTCCAGTGGTATGGTCTTCACTATTGTCCTGCCAGGAAAGAAGTCTATGACCAAGTCAAATAAAACACAAGTTAATATGAGAGGGAGACAGCTGTCCTTGTAAGCTGCACTGAGAAGAATTTAGGCTGTGGAATCAGTACTGTTACTAACATAGAAATTTTCATCTAAAAGTATGTTTTCTGATCTAACCTTAAATCTAGAGTATACTCTATTTCCTCCAAGAATGGGTTTCAGACAAGTGAGATTAAAACTACCACTTCAAAGTAGTGGTCTTAGGAACAAAAGAAAACAAAAGAAAATAAAAGGAAATTAAAACCACAAAGAGAGCCCACACAGTAAAATGTTTTTAATAATCCCAAATACCAAGGAAAAACAGCCACAAGCAAGAGAAAATAAGCCTCATCCTGATCTCACTTTGGAAAGAGCAAGGTTGCACAGTTCAGGGCTCACAGACACCTGACTAGGCACAAGAAATTCTGACAGGTCCCCATGCTCTGGAGTTGCCTTGCATCCTCTTCAGGAAGTCATAGGGTGTCCTGGAAGTCTGAAGCAGGATTCATGTCAGGCTCTGATTCTGGGCACAGCTTCACTTAGCCAAGGGTTTTTTCTTTCTATTTTCTTAGACTGACAATATAAATGAGGCAGAGGGCTTGTCTTGGCACCGGATTATTGGCCTTGAATGATTATACTGGCTCTCAGTCTTCTTGGTGCCATTCTACCACAGTTACATATTAGTGGAATATTAATAGTTGTTTTATTCTTGACAAACCCATCTGATAAATTTTCTCTGCTAGATTTTGTACTTTTAGATTTGCAATCTTTCATGCTTAACTTTGGTCCCCATAATTATTCACTGCAAAGTAACCATTAAGAGTTTAGACTCTCAAAATAACTGAAAGTAAATTCAGTAACTTAGCATTGAACCTAGTAAATATAGATTTATTTCTGAGTGTGTTTAGCAAAAAAAAAAAATAGGGAAGTTTCTCATCCCTCTCAGATGCATTACTCTCAGTGTTCTCTGATAAGGTTACATCCAGAGCACGAGCACAGTCTTACTGACATAAAATGAAAAACATTGTCTCTGGTATTACCATAATTTTTAGCAATGAGATCGTTTCACAACAGATTTTATCAGAATTATAAACTAAATGCCAATGGCACAGATGGCAGAAAAGGATATGATCATCATAAGAAACTCAAAGAACTACTGAAGTTTACTTCACATTTTTGCTTGTGTATAATAATCTAATAATTTGTCCCTCGTAAGTAGCACAAGGTTTTCTTTAGTGCAAAGCCTTTTTAGCTTCTTCCCTTAAAGGAACTGAAATGTTTCATCTTTTACCTGTCAAAAGAAAAAATGAGTCGTCCATTTGTTCCATAAGTTACCTTAGGACAGCAAACCCAGCCTAGTTTTAACATCTAAGACATTTTACATGCACTGACGACAATGTGTGCCTGACCATGTACTAAGAAATGTGCAAGGACCAAAGAAAGACTATCCTCCAGTCAGGACATTACTGTCTTCAAACACTGGTGGGATAGGAGACGTATAGCGTTAATGACTTGGAAAAATGTTGCATCAAAAACACATCCACATTGTCTTCTTCCTTTTGTGAGGCTCCTAAAACCATGTTGCAGGCATTATTTTTCAGCATTGTGTGAAAACTCAAGCATAAGATTGTATGTAACTATCAGCAACTGTCAGAGAAATTGGCTTATTTTTGTTTGTCCAGAATTAATTTCACCTGGGAAAGTTTGCTGGAAGTAGAGGCAAAGATGTCGTGACAATTTCTTTGTGGAAATGAAAACTTGTTTTTCTTTGAGTGCATCTTTCTTTGGGAAGCTGGCATGATTCTGCAAAGCTTAGTAACTTCAATCCACCAACCATGGAGCATTATTTACTCAGAAGCTCTTGAGTTCTCTGGATGAAATTAATCTTAGGAAATCCCAAGCCTATCTGACTTTGCTGCAGCAAACGCTTTGGGGTACCATCCTTCCTTTTGTAATACGTTCAGTCTTCAAAAAGTGTTAGGAAAAAATATGCAGTGCAATAGCCAGAAATGAAGCAGGTGTGACAGGAGCATTTTCATCATGTTTCTAATTTGAAAGCCTATTGTTCTTTCCTGTTGAGGTCCACTGGCATTTTCATTGCTTTTTGTTTGTGCCCAGATCCTCATCCCTTCAAAAGCAATGAATCTTCTCTGTATCACACAAAACTGTAGAAGAAAATCTTTTGCCTTTCATTATCCTTCAGCAGTATTTGTGCCTGTCAGGTTCCTAAATGTAATGACCAAATTTTTGGGAACAAAGACACAAAATAAATTTCCTGTTATCTGTCTAATGCAGGGCTTACTCCTAGAAGTAGAGCTTTTGAAATGCAGGAACCTGATGAGTATGCTAATTTTAATACCCTTTTATCTTCTGAATTTTAAGATAAATTTACATAATTAAACTCAGAAAATCTAGAGTGCTTTTTGCTGTGTGCTATAAAATATACCTATTATAAAAGCTTGATTTTTGGCATGCTCTAAAGATTTCAAAAGGTACAATACCATAAAATGCAGAGATTATCAAAATCTGCATTATAAAAGCTGCCAAGTTCATAATTAAAAGAAGTTTTACTATTGAATCTGTTACGGAATGTAGTTCAGAAAAGTTCATTCACATAAAATGTTGTTTTAAAAAAGGTACTTGTATAGTTTTCTTCTCATTAAAAAAAAAAAAGAGAGAGAGAGAGAGAGAGAGAGAGAAAGAGAGTCTCCTTTGGATTCTTAGGCCAGATCTGAAACACTGTAAAGCTTTGGATTGGATCTCCAGAAATAAATCTCAGTTCAATGACTGTAAAAATATGGGTTTTTTCATGTGGCTTGATTGTCTGTGTAGTCACACAGTGTTGACTGTAATAAAGGAAATAAGTTCCTTACTTTTCTTACAGGCTAAGTGACCCTGCACATCTATGAGCATATTCCTGTGTTTAACTGAGAGAGTAATGGAGTTTCCAAAGCTCTAAAACTGATAAAACAAAAAGAGAGGGTTTAGAATTTATTGCTATATGACACAGATAAAAAATTTGAGTGAATTCAGATGACATGGACTTAATGGAAGATGACAGAGAGACAGCTCTACTGTCTTTTCGTCATAAGAAATGAACCTCATAAAAAACTGTATTTCACCTTGATGAAAAGGGGCCATGCTTTTTAGCATTTCATTTTCTAAGCTAGAGAATTAGTGGAAAATTTATATTGCACCACTAGAAAAAGAAAGTATACTATTATGTAAATAGATATTTCTTATCCTTCACTGTCTGAAACCCCAACAGAAGAATAAAGCTGAGTCCTCCTCTGTGTTAAATATGCTCTTGCAAAGCTGAATGACACTAAAGATTCTGCTATTTTATTCCAAAGACTCAGAAAAGAAAGTTTGGATACGTCAGAGATTCAAAGAGACTCTTGTTGCATATGAAGTGGCTATCTGAGCCACTCCAGCATCCAGTCTCTAAAGGAAATGAGATTTAGTAGGGTTTGTGTATCTACAGATAAATGTAGGTCCAGCCCGAGTTACCCAAGTCTACATCTCCCTATACTCTTCAAACAAGATATTTGTTTTCCTGAATAAAAAGTTTGGGGGTTGGGTTTGGGTTGATTTCTTTTTCAATTGAACTGCGTTCTTTCTTCTCTAGTAGTTTCTCTGTGGCAAAACTGGATGATGAAAGATCTGATTATAAACCTACAGATGTCACAAAAAATGTGATAGATTTGTGGGTTTGAGGATACCATTATAGTTGGAACCACTTGAACAGCATTTGAACACAACAGGAGCTGGCATGACTTCCAGAAAAAAGAGAAATAACCAGCAGCACAGACAAAAATTGGGGAATAATCAGGCAGACAGTATTTCTACAGAAATGAACCCAAAGGACATAGTTACCACACTCTGATGTAGAAAGCTTCAATGATAAGAAAAAGGATAAGGGCCGTACCTGCAGGTTAGAATGCTACAGGAAATGATGGGTGTATTTATTAGATGAGGTGGGGTAACGTAGGTGATCTCTCAGACTCCCATTTCACTTTATTATTATGCTTTCTGCAGACGAATGCACTGTCTAGGTAATTTATGAATAGCCTTGCAGAGAGCTTTCCAGTGAGCTATTTCTGCACTGTACGTCCTGGCTCTCTACAGCTCTGGCACCATGAGCTGAAGAAGCACCATCCTCCTGCTGCACTCCTCCAGAAAGGCAAAGCACTGGAGTAACACAGGGTTCAGTCAAACACTGAAATGCTTATAGAGAATATTGAGGTTTATATTCTTGGCCTATTTAAAATATATTTTTTTAGTAAAGAGAAAACTTTTGAAATATGCAATAAGACATTAACAAAATGGAAGATCTTCATGGCTGTAGGAAAACATTTTAAGAACTAAAATATATCTGAGAGATTTGTATGTCTGAACAACATCCTCCAGCCAAGGAAAGTATTTACAAAATGAGTTTCATTTCCTCTCTACAGATCTTGCATGTATTTGTAAGATTATTTTTAAATGTGTCACGTTTAGTTCTTGTCTTTGCTATCCCTACTCCTTTTAGTGTAGCTCTAAATTCTACCTCTTCTTTGTACATTTCTGCAATTTGGCATGTTGTTTGCAGCTTCATATCATTCTTTGTTCTGAATATTTTCAACTTTTAGAAAAACAGCCATTTTCCTTATACTCTTTAGTTCATTGTTTTTCAAATGAGAACTTCTTTGTTTAGATTTTAATAGTTGATAGGGGAAGTTATCACAGGAAGAACACATATTTTTTTCAAACAATCTATCCCTGCACCAAAAAGGGGATGATCATGTAATACAGCAGAAAAAGCGGTTACCCCAGGATTAAAATAAGTAATTAAGATATACAATAGAGCTGACAAAACAATTTTTAAGGAATGAAAACTATGCATTATATAAGAAAGTCATGAGAAGTACTGCAGTTTCATTTATTCCAGGACATAATTCTTCCCCTCTCTCTTTATTTTGTCTTTATTTGCCTTTATATAAACTATGACAAATGTATCTCATCATGCAAGTCACCTTTGCATAGACACTATTATTTTGTTATAGGAAATTTTTCATTTTATTATGCTGAGTAAGAGTTTCCTAAAATAATGTAACTTGCTACTACTAACATTTCCAAATATTATATCATCTTTGTTTATGAAGGCAAATAAATTACCCTGAGATATCACAGAGAGTACAGTAGTTTTTGAACTGGAGTGAAACTTCTTGAAAGTCTCTGTTAGGATGTGACCCATGATCGCTGACTTACTCGCTGACTCGCTAACCCTAACCCTAGCCCTAACCTTAATGTAACCCTAACCCTTCCCATAACCTCATGTAAAGAGACTGCAAAGCATTAAAAAAATTATTTATCTTTCCTTCATGTCTTCTGATGTATTTCTACACAAAGTGGAAGTTGTTGGAATTTTTGTAGAATTCCAACAAACCAGACTGTAAGTAGTCTTGCATGTGTTCACTAAGTAATGCTTGGACCTCCTGGGCTATAATGCAATATTTTTCTTTAAATACAGTATTATTAAATTCATGCAGTTTGACCCAACGTAAGACAGGGGTAAACAAATCAAATCTGTGAGTTGCCAGCCATATGCTTTTCTATTGTTTTGCAACACAAACCAATCACATTTAGACTTAAAAATGCAATTCTTGCTTAAAAACAGTTTTAATGCCAGTTCTCTGGTTTTGGTTTTTTTTTTCATGGGGCTGTAACTGCCCACAGTGTTGTTCACAGTGAAGGCCTGAGGTATATTTGACTGATCACACAATCAGGCTCATGTCACTATGGCCTTCAGGAGAGGATTTGAAGCACCCAGCCTGAAACAGCAAACAAGAGGACAACCCAAGGATAACCAAGAAGCACAACAGCTCTGTGCTGTTTTCACAAAATGCCCCCTGTGTAACACATCACTTTGCAAACATTTGACTGAGTCCCTGAGTCATATTTGTAAAACAGCTGTCATTAAGGGAGTTGCTGATTTCTACCATGCAATTGTGTTTATACATAAAAGGGATGGTATTTCTATAGCTTTTGAGAATGCAACAGTTAAAACCAGCTCCCTTCAGATTTATGTGGTCACAACAGAGAAAATCAGCAACTCATGAAAATCATTTCTCATTCTAAAAAATAAAAATTTTGATGCACAAGGACATTATGACTTAATTATCATAAGAATTAATAAAAGGGTGCAATAATCCCATCATATAAAACTTATCTGACTTGAAGATAGAGCTCGTTTTTCTCTGAAGTCATAGCTAAGCTAATTAATTTTAGTCACTGCTGTGCACAGCAATGCACACAGATATTACATTCAGTATATTCTAGCCTGAACCTGCACTGGCAGCAACAAAAATACTGTAAGAAACTGTTGCACAGAATAAACGTAAAAATTATGCTGTGATGGGAAAGAATTTTATAGAAACATTAATAAATAAATATAAACATGAACACAAACACAATCTTACATATAAATATGCAACACATCATAATTTAGACATATTTGTATTGTTTTTAGTGGGCACATTGTAAATGTATGTGTTACATAGCAAATAAATAGTTTAAAACAAACCTTTGTTTTTCTGTAAAATATAGGTACAAATTACACTGCAGCTCAAAATCTCTAAGTACCTGAGGGTTATATGTGAAATCTGGATATGCATAGATTCACTGACAACCAATTTCAATTATATTATTCTATGTGAAAAATTATTTACTAGAATTCATAGAACCCAATATAAAGAACAGTAAGAGCTGTTATAAAAATACTGCTTTTATTTTCCAGTTCTCCTTGTGAAATTTTATGAATAATATTCTGATATGTCTGAGTTTTATAGCACAGGGATGGTTCTGGAAAATGAAAAATTCAGAAGAGTGTTTCAATTCTTGCTTCAGCTCTACTTATGGAATCAATCTTAGGATACACAAGAAATTTCTGAGTGGAAAATAAGGTTGAAGAAAGGAGATAAGATGAACAATAATATCATCCAAAAAGCAGGAAAAATGAGAAATGGAAGAAGTATGTTATTGTTTATGAATTTACAGATGGGTCTGAGTAGTGAAGCATCAAGTCATATCTCTTTGGAAGTGAGATTTTTGTTTCTTGGTACCTGTGCTCCATCCTGCTTCTTTCACATTCTATGCCACACTTTTGTAATTCAGGGTGTTTTTACTCCATAAGTTTCAGTGTGAATTGCATTCATACTCTACTGCAGTTCTGGGTTTGGGGTTTTTTTTTTGCTTAGTAATTTTTTGAGTTTGTTTTTTTAAATGTGTGTTATTGGTTAGAACAGTTAGCCATCTGTTTTTCTTCTACTCTTTCACATGAATAGTAGGTTTTGTCAGTTCCACCATTTGGAAGAGCAATTAATCACTTTAGTACTGATAGTAGTCTTTCTCATTTTGAGAAGATTTTTTTGTTTAGTTTCCACATGATGGGATTAAAAAAATGCCTAATATAAACAAAGGAAAGTATTTTTCTTTGCAACACTGTTGGTTAGCATTATTAGGTAGTAACGTTTCTTGAGACAGCAATAAAATGTCTATAACGTAGATAATGAAATTTTCATCCTGAGATGTTTTCCAGGTGTTCAGCTACTACTGATTCATGGCCTGTTCTTCTCAACAAATTTGAGGAGGGACAATTTTTTGTCTCTGCATATTAGGGTAGGGAGAATACCAAGGGAAGTCTTAATCTGCTGATTTTGCAGGTAGAATATCTGCTAGCAATGACCTGAGATGTGAGTAATGACTGTGAAAACTTCAGCATTACTTCCATCTTGTTCTTCAATAAAAGTAATAAACAGAGAGGTAGCAGAATTAAAAGCACCAAAATTTGTTAGAGAAAGGGGAAAATGGTGAGAAATAAAAGAATAAAATGGATAAAACTAATGCTAGTAAGCTTAAAGAATTGGATGAAGTGATCTCAGAGAACTGAGAAGCATAATTGCAGAGAATAAAATAATGGCTGTCTTAAAAAGAGAACAAAGAAGAACTGGGAGATGCTATATATTGTGCTACACTACACTGTCTGCAAAAATAATCCAGTGAACTATTTGTAAAGATATGGAAGAAAAAATGAAGAGTACTATCAAAATGTATGCACATCACAGAACTCTCCTGATATCTAATCAAACAAATCCCCTCCTGTGACAGGGCAAAAGGCCTGAGGATGGATAGGAAGCTGTAGATATGCATATCCAGACTCTGAATCAGACCTTTAAAATATAATCAGATCTTCTCTGACAGTGTCTTATAAGCAAGTTTTTAGATATCAAAAACTTAGAAGTACAGGTGAGTGCAAAACTCAGAGCTGGAAAATGCTGCAATCCCACTGATGAGCAGGATCAGGTGGATATCTATGAACCAAAGGAATTATTATGCACAAACACCTGCATTTAAGCAGGAGCAATCAACTGACAAAGACACAGTTGGTGAACAATTGTTTTGTGGAAGAGGGGTGGGACGTTCTAGAATCTTGCCAGCTGAACCATCATCTCCTTCCAAAATCATATTGCCAAGAAGAAGACTTCTCCTCTAAAGCAAATCACACCAAGAAGATGGTGTGTTATATCCAGCTATGAATATCACATGCAAGTAATGGGTTGCAAAGAGATTTCAAAGTGACAGCAAAAAGAATAATTACAACTCCATAGGAAGGTTCCACAAAAGAAAGCTAAAATAAAATTGAGATTCTAGTTCAGAGCTGAGAAACTGAAGGACACTCCATGCGTGGTAAAAAGTCTCCCCCATGTCCAAAGGGAAAAGGGTAGAAGCAATGGACTTAAATTTAGAAAAGAGATATTTAACTTAGACACTGAGAAAAGGTTCATAACTTAAAATATCCTACTTTGACATATATATATATTAAATATATATTTTTATATCTTTATAATATTTATATATTTTTATATAGACATATATTTTAATATATTTATATTTATATATGTATATATGAGGTGGACATATTTAACAATTTAGGAAAAAAGTAGTTCACCACTACAGATTATTTTTGTAACCCTGTTTTCCTTCTCCAATGCAAAACCAGTTTAGGCTACACAACCTAAAATTGCAGATAATATGGTACAATGAGTTAAACACTTGTGAGGTGATTTTGAAACAAAATACAAAGCCCTCTTTCCTCCTGCCAGCTATAAACAGTTTTGGAGCAGTGGGTACATGGCTCAGCTGCTTGACAGTGCAGACTGCTCAGGCTAATGAGTTTTAGTTAAGACATTTTTCAGTCTGATTGCCTCGTTTGGAGAATTTGTAGGGGAGGACCTCATTAATACCAGTTTGTTTGAGCCAAGCTCTTTATAACTTTCTAGAAGCATTATCTCTCTCTGGCAAACTCTGGGAACATCCTGACCAGCTTTTGCTCTAATGAGCAATCCTGAAAACCATTATCTGAGCATGAGTGGAGCAAAGGGGTGTGCTGTACAGAGCATCATCAGGAAATGCACAGCTGAAGGAAACCTCCGCACTGAACTGTTGATGCAGGTGCACTCCTACAGGTGACTGTTCCCAGAGGATACCCACCTCCTCCCACATCCATGTGTCATCTAATCAGTGCTGGCTAAATGCAGCCTCTCCATGATCTCTTGACCACTTTTTCCTGCCTGATGGCACACATCTTAACCAGACTTTGAGCCTCACTGTTAGGACTTAAAGTGTCTTATATTTAACTGAATTCTATACTAAAATATAAATTCTTGAATTTTCTAGGGTATTAAATCAAAAGAAAAAACTTCCTTTCCTGCTTCCAAACTTGCACAGTGCTGATCTCAGGTACAGCTCAATATTTGGTCAGACGTGCTCTGCCTACAACTCAATAGCTTTTCAGTGGTTGAGAAGCTTACTCCTAAGGAAGATTAACCAGATACAGCAAATTCCTATCCCAGCAAAATGAGATATTAAAGGACCTTATTGTTCAGTCACTCCAATATTCATTTCCTTTCTAAACTGCATTTTCATAACAAGGGTTTTAGGAGGTTTCTCCCCTCACAAGTTAGAGGTCACCGATGCCGGCTTTCATGATGTCGTCCCAAAACCAGAGGAAAGTTTTGCTTTTTTATCTTGTTGGAAATTTTGAACATTATATTTTACAAAAAGATAGAAAAAGGATGTTTAAATTAAAAGATGATGCCAGAAGCAGAATAATGGGCAGAAACTGGCTGTGACTGAATTTAGGCTAGAGATTGGAAACTACTTTCCAATCATCACACAGTGAGATCCTGAAACCCTTTCCCAGTAGGAGGAAACACATTTCATCCTTATTCTTAAAAATAATTTCAGTAGGTTGGTGAATCTCATTATACAACAAAATTGCATTGTCAGTAGGATTTTTTGTATGTTTTTTCTTATTCTGATTCTTCCTAAATGTGTACTCAGGAGGGATCAGAAACAGGGTTAAGCAAGGCGTGAGATACACAGGAGTCTGCAGATAAAAATGTCACTATACACTCTCTGTCATCATTGTCACTTCAACTCCTGCTGCTCAGTGATTTTTTGGATACCACTCACAGGCAAGTCTTATTCACAGAACTTCTGTGTATGCCCCAGAGGAAGTGACGGTCTCTGCTAATCAAGAATGTTATTATTGAGTATGTAACTTTCAGGTTTTTGAAATAAATCTATTTCAAAATCCCACGAGGCCTTCACTCTCAGTTTATTAACATCAATACCATACCATTTTTCATAAGCCATGAATATGAATTGTATAATTATTGCCCTGAACAAGCTGGGTTTCAGATTGTTCTTAAAATATACTTATACCACATAATGAAGTGAATACAGATGTACTAAAGCTGAATCACCAGAAAAATATGAGTACGCTCCAATAAGTCAATGGTTCTCCCCCAGATGTATTTAGAAATGTATTCTCTCAAGCTGATGTATGTGATTTAAGAGTAATAATGATACAGAGGTAAACTACCATCGTTTAAATTTTTTCACCAGCTTAATACCTTTTCATACTTTCAAACTATATAAGTGCTAATCTTCATAGCAAAAACCTCAGACAATACTTACATTATTTTTAAGAGCAATAATATTGAATATATGAGTGCTTTAAATCGGCCGTTTGCTTAATTTGTACTACTGTTTAAATTTCTTTGATGCCTTACTTCATTGTATTACTAAGATATAGGTTTCCATGCTGAGTAAAATTTATGCATTTGAAGGCAAATACCTGTCTTAGAAAAAGAGAAACAAACCTTGGTTTTGATTCTTAGTGTTCTTCAAGTAGTAAATGCCTGGCAGAGCTGGGTAATGTTACAGAGATACTTAAAAATATTCTGTTTTCAGAACCAAAACTAGGAATTTCAGTAGCAAGAAAAAATGACATTGGTAGAATAAGATAAATAAAGATAATATACTTTTACTTAAAAAAATTAAAGATAAGTGAATACAGAGTTTTATATGAAATATCACAAAGTAAACCACAATATTTACCGTGAAGCAGACTAAGTCAGTAAACTACAAGCCTGCTGTAGTTCTGACCCTTTAAATCCCTGCTTTGTTCTATGCTGGCATAACATGGTGATGAGAAAGAGGCAAGGAATTGCACTTTATTTTAACTCAGAACAAGTGATTCAGAGAGTGACTGCATACTGACTGTGCAGTTTGTTGAATTTGAAACTTATTCTCTCGGTGAAGAGGCAAGATATGTGGACACATCTTGAAATTTAAGTCACTGAATAAGTAAAACTTCAGAATAAAAACCTGGTTTTCTAGGAATCTGTTATTATCCTCAGGTGGTGAGCTGCCAAGAGAATTACAAGCAGTTCAACCACCATATCAAGAGAAAATAGAAGCATATTGCTTTATGCACTCTGAAATTTTGAAAGAGTTGGACAATGGAATGAACAAAAATTTCCACTTCTCAAAAGCATCAGAAGTACCCTAACACAACAAGGTTCTAAGTTTCAGATTTGTCTTCAAAAAATAAAAAAAAAGAACACAACTTACTAGCATTTCTATCCCAGTACTGTGAACATAGCTTATGTCACAATGAAATGAAAGTTTACACATTCATCTAGAACACATTTTTGACCGTTTTCTCCACAATGAATCCTAGCAAGATCTTGCAAAGATAAATCAGGTGGGAACTGCATTTACCAACAGAGCACATTGCAGATAGATTTTATAAAATATATTCTGTCTATTTTATATTCGGACTGGTTTTTATCTATTTCCAAATCAGAGTATGAATCTCATGAGAGAGAGTTTAGATGGTGTAAAAAATAAGTCAATGACATATAAAAAACCAACAAAATAGGCTGGGCTAAAATCTGAAAAGCTACCAAAGGACCATGCAGATAGAGGGGAAGTCACACTTGGCAAGGCACAAGAAGCAACTATCAAAATGTTGATAATTTGCGACCTAAACATATTTTGTTGCAGGCAGTTTTGTCTGCAACATTTAGTATTTTGAAGCTTTGAGGAAGGAGGGCAGGTTGAAGCGCTTTCTAGAAATTTTGCAGAGTTGGTTTGTTTGAGGGATTTGGGCTTTTTTTTTCTTAAGGAAAATCAAAAGTCGGTGGATTTCAGCTACTGTTACTTCATGCATCCATCTTGCATCCCGCTCTGGTGTTGCCTCTAGCATTTCCTCTCACAGACTGCAGTGCCATTTTTCTCTTGGAACTGTAATTGTCACCTCATTTTTTCAAGTGAGCATTAGCTCATTGAAGCTATCTGTAGTCTTGTTTCTTTTCAAAAATAAAGAGTCCTTCTGTTCTTTCTAATTTCATGTCAGGGAGAAAGTGCACTTTGAAAAGAAATTAATATTTGTACATTTGTAACATTGCATCAGTTGCTATTCTTCACAATTTCAAAATCTCAAGATCTTTGCTCAAGAGTAATTCCCTGAAAATATTTTGTTATTTAATATTTCCTTAATCATGTTAACATTTACCAGAAATTATATTCATCACATTTCAGAACCCAGAGTACATGAAGTCACCAATCTTTATGCATTCAGATGGATTCATAAGCAGTTCTACGGCACCACAATGATATTTACAGGAAATTAATTTGTTATGAACCACCCTATGGCAGTATTCACAAATTAAACCCAAAAAAGCTGGATGAGTCCAGATTTTAAAAATTTTATTCGGAGTCTTCTTTGCCTCCCAAATGTTATAGTAGGTGTGTATCAATTCCCCAAACTGCGTGTTCCTACTCTTTGCACAGCATACAATAGGTAAGGAAGGGATCAAGAAATAATTAAACTCTCCTCTGGTAATCTTGATGGATTTTTATCTGGAGATCTTCTTCTGGGAAAATCTATGATTTCAGATGGTCCTGTTTGGTTTTACAGAATTGAGTCGAATCAAAAATGCTTCTTTTCAGTAATTTAAAATTAAGTATGCAGCATTTAAATTTTCTTTGGATAAAAATATATTGAAGAAATTGTGTATCTCTACTAGTGACTAAAAGGCTAATGTTGCTTGAAACCTTTTTTTGGCAGCTACAGCGCTGAGAAACAAAGTATTGCAGATCACCACTGATATTGATCTTCCTTAGGAATTAGTTATATTATTTTCTAAGAGATCTTTTGGCATGTAATTTTGGAATAAATAAAAGAAAAAAGCTATAGAGATAGTGTCACTTGCCATTTAAAAATAATATAGTATTAATCACTTGCTTCTGATTACATGCATATGTTCTTTTAATTTTCATGCTAAAGTAAACACATAAATAGATTTTAAACATGAATTTAAAACATTACTTTTGAAAAGAATCAAGATAGATGTGAAAGAATCCTTATAAATTAGAGACAATTTTTTATTTATAATTAAAGATAGATAGATAGATAGATAGATAGGTAGATGGATGTCTCTGAATGAGAAGCACTGGCTTCTCAGATTTTTTTTTTTAAAGCATGTTGGACTTATAAAAGATATTGAGAGATGTGTGCCTTTCCTAGTCCTGATGAAGTGAACATTGAAAGAGCAGCAATCTACTTTTATGAGATTTTTATTTCCAATCAATGTAACAGGATCACTAATCCTTGTCAAGCACTGCCATTTGTGCATGTAATTTTGAAATATCTGCCTGGATCTGATAGCAGCACAACTCTAAACAAAAGCATTTGTTCAGACTTGAACCAGCTCAGACTTGAAAAGAAATACAATATTGAAGCAAAACCTAATCCAGAACTAAATTGCACATCGTTTTGTTTGTTTGTCATCTGCACTTCTCCAAAATCAAAAGTTTGTTTTGCTCCCCAGAGCAATCAGGCTGACACCTGTGTCACAGGGGCATGGATATCACACTGCCTTCTTATCTACTCTGCTGGGCAATCCTTTCCCTCCTTGCATATCTAACCAACATAGTTGCAAGCTGGGAGAATTGTATAATGATCTCCATGTTGATGATTGTGGAAGTGTGCTACAGACGCTCTTAAAATTTTAAGCTGACCTCTGTTGCTGCCAATCAAAGCCTAAAAAATAGTTGAATTAATACTTCAGTGCTTTAGCATTACTTTTAATTGCCTTTTCTCCCTCTTTCTGTATTTTCTCTTTTCTGGCTGGGTTCAATATCTTTCCCCATTGAAATTAATGATAAAATTAAATTGATTTAATCTGTGCCATCTGAAACTCACAGTGAACATAACTAAAATTTGGACCTCATACCTTCTCATCCCACTTTTCAATATCATTAATGAAAAAAAATTATTTTACAGATTCAGAGAAGGTATAACTGAAGAATTTATCAGTTAATTTGCCTGCTCAGTAACTTAGAGCTAAATACAGGAGAAGGGGCATACATGAAAGGCAGAAAGATTATGAATTTCTTTGAAAGATCATGGAATTCACAAGTCTAGGATACAGTGAAGTAAGGATCTTGATATATGGTATTATCTATATTTATACTATCCTGTGTTTTCTCAGTATTTATTTCATTGAAAAAAAAGAGCTATAGTTTCGTAAAAATGAAACATGCCTGTATGACAGATCAGTTACAGTCAGCAATAATTAAACTTCTCTCCTAAAACCAAGAAAGCCCAAGGAAATGACTTTCAGGACTAAGATCCAACAAAGGAAAATATTTCTCTGGGGGAAAATGTCCACTGCAAAATAAAATAAAGTCCTAGGAATCTGTCCTGAAGAAAGTCACCCCAGACAAGAAGACATGATTACATCATATTTTAACACAAAGTGAAGTTTCTGCAGCTTTGAGCAGAAGATAAACACTCCTTGATGAATTGTACGGGGATAGGCTGAAGGATCTGGGCCTGTTCAGCCTTAAGAAAACACAACTGAGTGGGGAACTCATCAATGCCTATCATCATCTCCAGGGAGGGTATCAGGAGGATGGAGCCAGGCTCTGTTCAGTGGTGCCAAGCAACAGGACATGAGGAAACGGGCACAAACTGATGCACAGGGAGTGCCACGGGAACATGAAAATCTGTTTTGCTCTGTGGGTGACTGGGCACTGAAACAGGTTGCCCAGACATGTGGTGTCTCCCTCATTGGAGATACTCAAGAACTATCTGGACACAATCCTGTGAAGGAAAAAAAGCATGCTAGCTTAGATAGAAAGAACCAAATGATCTTATCAAATCCCTTTAACTACTGGCACAAGCTGTTAAATGTCAAGGTCTTTCAACTTGGCTACCTGCTTCTCATTGAGATATTTGATGACTTCATTAAATTCTAGCTCCCTGCTGTTTTCCCTGTTGGAAAACTACAATCCAGAAAATAAATCAGTTAAGTCTTGAAAGCCAGGATTTGAGCCTTGTAGATTAGGCACATACCAGTGAACAGAACAGAAAAACTGCCTGTATGAAGTTGCTATGTCCTCCAAAAGAGAAACTAACTCCTACTTTCCAAAGTGATTTGAAAACACATTTTGGGCACCAATGTTTTTAGTTTAGAATAATATCTGCTGCCATTCCTTCTACGATCACTTGGACACCCTAAGTGTATTAACTAATAGGACACATGGCGTTTCCGTTAAAACATAATAGATATAAAACTTCATTTTATCCAAACCTTATTAAATTAGTTCTGTTCTGTGTAGTTTTCAAATTTGTCTGTAATTAGCTTGTTGTCTAACCATTATGAAATCTGAGGTTTTATACAGTTTCTTCTCCTAGGCTTCCCTTGCAGACAATTTTCATGCTGCTTTCTTACATGTTACCAGAGTGTCAGATCACAAAATTGGATTCCTTTTCTAGGAACATATTTCTGCCATTTTTGTTTCTCTTGCCTTAGGTTACCCTGTGGTCTGATTTTGCTATTTTACTATCATAGATATCATCTTAGTCCCTGCTGCAACTGGGAAGGGATGTGGCATAAACACTCTACTGTTACACAAGTCAAGAGAATTTCTCACCTGGATAGACTCTAGTTTGGAAATGAACTTATTTTTTTACACTGGAAAGGTTTACTACATGTTGAGAAATGAAAAGGAAAGGTTTACTATCTGTTGAGAAATGAAAATGTAATATCAAGACACAAAATGAAGGGATTTAACCCTAGTAAGAGAAACTGAATGCTCTTCTTTGCCCTAAAATGAAAAGATGAATTCCAGCAACAATAAAATAATTTTTATTTAAGCTACACTATTTTCTTATGAGTCATCAAGGAAGTGGAAAGCTTTTCTCCTAAATTTTCCGAGAAAGTCTTTATCCTTGTCTAAGGAATATTTTTCTATTATGAAAACAACAAAATGTTACCGAGTATTGCAAACTGTTGTATAACCATGGCTATTTATTAGCAAGTAGTTCCTTTGACAGCTTAATAGCTTAAAATTTTAAGTACCACAGAAATTGCTTATCTAATTGCTGTCTGTTGGTTAAAAAGATTTTGTGATAGCTCAGTAGTCTCATTTGTCATAGGTGGCCTTTGTGATCTTGGCAAATTTCAAGTAATTTAAAGTCTTGCTATTATTTGCATTTGAGTTGTCTGTAAGGGCTATTACTGCACAGTACTTCTACTTAGGACAAACTACATTCTGTTACACCCATTTATTTCCAGTCAATTTTAATTAATATAAAACATGATCAAAAATCAATCTTGCAAATGATAACATAGGGCTTCAGTCCACCAGAGCAACAGCCTTGTACAGAGATCAGCTTGTGTGAGTCTAAGTTTTGGGGAAAACTAAGGGAAAGTTTTCCAACCCTTCTTGTAGGAAATGGGCACACCATTTATCCTGACAGTGCTGACACAACCTGCAAGTGTAGCCTAACAATTAAGGACATGAACGTGAGTTACAGCATCCAGTACTAACAGGTATCTAGAGCCTTTGATCACTGAGCATCAAGAAAGGTGATAGGATGTGGAGTCTACCTTAACTATGGTGAGAAGCCGATGAAGGGGAAAAAGATACAGGATGAATTCTTATAAGCAAAATAAATATTGCCCATTGCCTGTAAGAAAAAGATTAGCAAGGTTTTTGTACATTTAAATGCAAGTCAAATTTGTTTGGGATATTCCTACACACAGATTCATAGCCTGAAGAAAGGTTTTTCTACACACAGAAATAGCCTGAAGAAAGTATGGGGAAAATTCAAATCCTTGATAACCATCACTACTGAAGGGAAAAATTAATTGGTTTGTCTTCTTCTGCTGTAAAACATATTAAATATTCCATATAATAATTGCCATGGTGCCCAAAAAAACACTGCCCACAAGTTTGAAGCACTGCTTTTGGATGTGATTTTCTAAGTAAGTTTTGTAATTAATAAGAAAGTAAATACAGAAAATCTTATCTAAAGAAACAAAATCAATATTCCCTTCTTAAATAATATGAAAGCTTATTATATTCTAGCCCTTATAAAAGCATTTTCAGACTTCTAACATGATTGGTCAGGGTGGCTTGGAAGATGCATAATAGGCAAAATTTACATACTGCTGCACATCATCTACTGTTCCAACATCTTTAAAATTTATGCTAATTTATTTTTTTCATAATTACAGCCAAAGTAATCAAATGTAACATTGTGAAAAGAAAGATAGATCAAAACCAAACCAGAGCTGAGGGCCTTGAAAAGACACAACTACTTTGAAACCAGAAGTAACTTCCTTGAAGAATGACATCCACTGAAAGGACCAGGAGAGAGATGCATTTAATTTGAAAGCATTATGAAAGTTCTGACATTAGCCATATGCTCTCATCCACAGAGGTGAGTATCCTATTAGTCTGGGATAAGAAGGACTGAATAGTCATATCTGCAAATGATTTACTGGCATACTTACAGACCTAGAAACTTCAATGACCTCCTTGATGAAAGTCACCAAGAGATTCAGCAGAATATCTCCATAGTGGATTAACTTGAATAAATTAGAGATAATACTTTATGGGTTTGTAATATCTCTGGAGTACCCTTATGCTACATTATTAAGTTAATTTCAGAATGAGTAACAGAATAATGATAAGAAATCTCCTGGGGCACTGAGGAAGACCATGGGATACACCTGGATTCAATCTAGACTGTTCTCAAAGAAGACTAAGTCAACTTTTCTCCATAACCAACTGCCTGATTTTTATAAAATGTCCTTCAAAAAAAGGTTATTAAAAAAGTCTTAAAATTCACACACAGTGGTAATTACAGAGGAAGACAAATGTCAGAATGAAATACCTTAATTTGCTTCTGGGAAGATGAATTCAGAAGATCAGACAGTGGTAAAACTGTATTAATTCTCAGTTAATTTATTTTAAAGGGAATGTTTTGATTAAAAACATCATATTTTGTAAAAAAAGTTTTGATAACTATCAAAATATTTTTGTCATTACATTAAGTAGTTTTTTCCTACCTTCTCTCTCTGGTTTTGATTACATATTTTACTAAATAAACAGGTTTGGAGTGCATTAAGATTTTGATTTCTCTTCAAGATCTTATTTAGAATTCCTGCTTTCATTACCATCATGGTTTAACCCCAGATGGCAACTGATCTCCATGCAGCCTCATGCTCACTACCCTCCTGTTGGGGTGGGGGAGATGAGTGGAAGACTAAAAATGTGAAAACTCATGCAGAGCAAAACAAGGAATTCATTCATCACTTCCCATGGGCAGGTAGGTGTTCAGCCATGCCCAGGAAATCAGGGCTCCATCATGTTTCACAGTAGCTTGGGAACACAAAAGCCACCACTCTGAATATTCCCCTCTTCCTTCTTTTTCCCCCAGCTCCATATGCTGAGCATGACACCATGTAGTATGGAATGTCCCTCAGATCAGTTGGGGCCAGTTATCCCAGCTGTGTCCCCTCCCTACTCCTTGTACAATTCCAGTCTCCTTGTTGGTGGGGTGGGATGAGGAGCAGGAGAGGCCTTGACTCTGTCCTAGCACTGCTCAGCAATAACGAAAATGTGTTGTTTTTGTTACCAGCACTGCTTCCAGCATAAATCCAAAACACAGCCCCATACCAGCTGCTGTGAAGAAAATTAACTCAATTCTGGCCAAAACGAGCACAGTCTCTCACAGGACCATGCAATCCAAAATCTGCCTGCATGTTTGTGACCTTAATGAGGCTGTTGTGCCATGCTGGGCTCAGCCAGGACCGAGGTCTGCTCAGACTCCTTTTCTTTCTCAGTTGTCCTGTGAAGTCCTTTAGTACTAGTTCAGATCAGCTTGCTGAGACCTTGCTGGATGAGGATGTTTCTGGTTTGGGCAGAGTGTGCAGATAGTCCTCCTAGCTGGGTTTCAGCAGCAACCTTCTCAAGGATTGGAAGAGATGAAAAGATTAGGGTTTGTGACAGAAGGATGTCTTTTGACCTTTTTGGTAACAGCTCATCTTAAAACTGCACCCTCTTCCATGGGAATTTAACTCTTTCCATATAAAGTCCCAGACTTTATATCAAAAGTCTCTCTTTGAATGATTTTCATTGTTTTATATCTTTCCTGATCTCAGAACAGAAGGTCTGTAGTTTACATCATCAAACTAAAGGAGAAACCAAATAGAGGAAAAATACTTCAGAAGTGGAAGTAAGAGTGATGTTGGAAAATAGAAGGGGAAAAGAACCTAAGGGACAAAAAAGCCTCTCACCTACATGAAACATATATAACACAATAAAAAGGTTATTTTTTAATATATAACCTGAAATAATTTTACTTAGGAAATGCAAAACCTTTCCTATGTAGTACGGTTAATGGATAACAGGTTATCAGAGTAATGAGTCACTTTTGCACACCCACACATCATTTACTTTCAAATAATTACCAAGAATTTAATTTGCTTCCACTTACAGTGCATGGCATAGTTTTTTCAGTGTTCTAGCATGCTTACAGTTCATGAGTCACACAGACTAGAACATGACAAGAAGCGGGTCTAAAAGATTAAATTTGAGTAATTGAATTATTGCTGTGTAATTACAACTCTGACCTTAAAAGTCTAGCAAATTGTTCATACTCTTCAACTTTCGTGTTAAGAGAGCACACTTGGATCAAATGCTACAAGTTTTATATATATTATTTTATATATGCATACAAAACCCATATGTTAACCTGCATTTTAAGCTGTAGTGAATGGCAATCATGTTGCTGAAGATTAAGCTGATAGGAAACTGATGAAAAATTGCCTGCATCCACTAAGCAGCAATTGCCTTTGAAGATATTGTTGAGAGATATTTGTGCTTTAGCCTAATTAGAAAGCTTTAAAGAAGAAAAAGTCACTTGCAGTTATAACACTGTGTGCCTCAGTATCCTGTTTGCCTAGCACGGGTAGCCAGCTTTGCTGAAGCCTTAGGCTGCAAGCTGTGAGCTTTCACCTAGATACGATTTTCTCTGGAATGGAGTTAATTTTCTTAGTGATTTTCCTAGTGCTGCGTTTTGAATTTAGTATGAGAATGATGTTGACAATACACTGATGTTTTAGTTGCTGCTATGTGATCCTTACTCTAAACCAAGGAATCCTTAGCTTCCCATGCTCTGCTGACTGATCTAGTGCAAAAGAAGTGCACACCAGAAGACAAGGAGGCTACAGCCATCAGAATTGGAAACTTGATGAGGTAAGAACAGTAAACAGCCCACCTGAGTGGATACCTGGAGAAAGAATCCAATAAGTATTTATAAAACATGAAGCAGAAATCATCATTGGACCAAAGAGTGAATGCAAGGCCCTTGAAGAGCACCTGAAGAATGGGTGCACAGACTACAAGGGTAAAAAAGTCTGGGTATTTCTTTGTTCTGGGTCTCTCTCCAGAGGCATCCAGCTCAAGCTGACCTGCTGCTGGACCTCTCTATTAAATCATTGATTTATTTATTTTTATCTATCCATCCCCTGAGACTCTACTGTGGCAAACTTCATATTCCTGAGCAACTCTATAGTTACACCCCCAGAATACAGAGGCATATCAGGATGCCTCAGCCAGAGACACAACATCCCTGTCTCCAGGCAACAGCACCTTGTGCCTGGGATAGCTTGGGTTGACACCATCCTAACTGCCCCACACATCCAGCCTGGGATCCTTGTTCCACAGCCTCCTAGTGTTCTCTTCTGGCCACACTCTTCTTTAAGCAATCAGTCTGCTCAACCCGTTTGTCACAGTTTCTCAGCTTTAGCTGTGACCCACATTCAAGGTGATGACTGCTAATACTGAGATGCCAAAGCTCTAGACATGTCCTCCACAAGGTGATCAGACCGACTAGAACATGCATTTCCTTGATCCCTACTGCAGTCCTGTAACACCAAAAAACCCCAACCCAAACCCACAAATAAAAAAAAAAAAAATCTTAATCCTGATCATATTTTACCAGACAATTTCTGATATCAGACCCAGGTCAGTCCCTATTCCACTTGTTCTCAAATGAAGCCCTTACTCTATCACAGCCCCTCAAGATCTGATCTTCATGACTCTGGCTGGGAAAGATGTCTTTTGTCAGATAATCTGCCAAGTGTAATTTCAAGAGACAGGGAGGCTGCACACAGAGGAGCTCAGACATGCTGTGCTTGGGCTGCACTCATCCAGACTGGGATGTGCTTTGCTGTCCTGCTGAGTTTCTAGCCTGACATACCTGACTGTTGCTGTGCCTAAACAGCCCATCCAGTTTATCATTTTTATTTTTTGTACAAGGAATGTGAATCCAGAAATAGGAGCAGATTTTTTTTAGCACAGCCACCCATACATTCATACCTCTGACTATTTTGAGTGTAGCACCTATTTAATCATTCCTTGTGTATTTCTCATGTTAAACAAATCTTTTTCTTTTCAGACTTTGAGGATCAAAATGCTTATGAAACACATCATATATGTGCTAGATATTAGAAGACATCCACTTGATTCTGACTATCAAGGGGGTCATTAGCTATTCCTTACTAGGAGTGGCTACTCTTAGAAGTGAATTTTGGTTCTCAACTTAACCCCAACTTGTGCTTATGTCTTCATTTAATACAAAACTTTTATTTATATATACACCTTTATTTTTATATATGTATATGCATAAAGTATATACACATACACATATGTATATATATGTACATACATATATTTTTGTGGAGAAATTGAATGCAAAATTTTCAAGAAAAATATGTACCAGAATTACTTAGTCAGACTAAAGGATACATGAAATCTTTTGTAGCCATCATATTGATCATTGATCAAACACGCAAAGACCTAATGATGCGTACCTTTCTGGATTTGTAAATCCTTCTGAGAACCTTAGGACCCTAAATCCTATTGAGGAAAAAATGTGCTGCCTAAGTCCTTTTGAATGAAACACATTTAGTGACTTTAAGACACGCCTGTTATATGATTGTCATGCTTAAATATCAGGGACACTCATGGAAGTGTGGACCTCAAAACATTGCAGGAATTACTGTGTGTGCATTGCTGACGAGAGCAGGAAAGACAGATTTGGCATGATGGAGGTCACAAAACCAAATTAGTATACTGTAAGAAGTCACTATTCCAACATCTTTTAGTGCCTGAAAGAATGCATTTAGGAGTGAGGCAGCAGACCTACTCTTCAATGCAGCTGATGAATTTCATCAAACAATCCGGCTTGCTGCCACTGCCTAAGAAATAAAAACAGTCTGTGTAGCATCAGAAGGAAAGTTGAGGATTTTTTTAAAGGCGAGAGGATCTGATATTCAAGATCTTATTGAAAATCTGTCAGCACTAAAAAGATAATCTCATGTGAGAGGTACTGAACTGCATTAATCTCTGTCATAACTCCATTTCAATCATTAAATTACTCTTGAATGAGTTCAGACTGCCTACAAAGAAAGATACAAACTATCAGAGTCAGGGTTAATTACAATAACCTTACTTAAAAACTTAAAAAACAAGCAATAATGGCAAAATTAGACTGTTTCCATTAATGACCTGAGATTTTGTAATAGTTACATTTCCAGTTAGATTAAAAACTAAAATTTGAACAGGAATTTTTTCGTTTGCTGGTTTTTAAAATTAAAATCTCCTAGCATGAGTACCATGTTCACAGCCACAAGTGAAAACAAGGAAATCCTAAAAACCAGAATTAATTATAGAATCACATACTCCCCATTTATATTAATTAGAAGAAAACACTTTAAAGGAATTATACTTCAGTCAATAAAGTTCAAAATGCAGTTTGAAACAGGACAAAGAAAAACACTGAATTAAGAGAAATCTGTACTGCTTGCAGCTATGCAAAAGCTAGTGCTGTAACAGCAAGTAAATTGGGTCTTGGTGCAAGAAAAACAGAGAGTATGACTGCCCATAATTAATAATATTTAGGCCATGAAAAACAGATCATTATAAATACTCCAGTGCTGAGAAATGTTTACAAGTTTTGAAGCCATTCAAGGAAAGAGATATTTTTAAGCTGTAGCCTGTAAGTTTCCTGAAAGAGTAAGACAAAGGAAACAAGGATTTTCAGTGTGTCTATATATAATCATACCCAAAGGAATACTGGCTTATTTGGCAGACAAAGCCAAATGCCTTGCAACATTTGGATGCATGGCCAAGAGTAAACACTTCTGGAGACAGGATCACAAAGATCTGGTGTGGAGTTCTCATTCAAAAAGGGCAGAACAAATTCAGGTCATGCATTTGATGATGGACTTGAGGTGGAGAGGCAGGAGGATGAAGTAAGTGAAGAACTGATTTCTTAAGCCAGAGTTGGAAAGCTCTTACTGCCTCCCTCAGCTCCATCAGTGCTACTTGAGTAGCTCCTGCCTCAGATACCAAAACCAGGGCTTAGGAAAGGCCGGGGAGACAAAGGACATTCATTCCCACGAATTTATGACTCTTTCTCATCGCTTTCAGTTCTGACAGCGGTTACCATATAATTTTCTTCTTTTCTGCTTCATAACTTTACTCCTACAGTGCAAATGGGAAAAGATGATTTTTGTCAGTGAAAGGTAGCAGAAGCCCTTTCCTACTACTCAGGGGGGGGTTTAGTGTCTGTTCATATACTGCCACATTATTGAGATAATTTTAAGAGTCCTGGGAGTTACCAGATCTAAAGAATGAAGCAAATTTGTCATTTTTCCGAAGAAAATGGATGTAGAACCCACTTGCTAATTCATCAGGCTGACTCAGTGCAGAAAGCAGCCCATAGACTCCCTTAATTTCAGCATTCCAGGAAGCCATTACACCTGACTGTACAGAGGCAGGAGCTTGACCCTGAAAAAATGTTCCTTGCCATGATGTTTACTACATGCTTGTTATTACCAGCAGCACTGATGCCTTCTGTAAAGTACTTGATGTCACTCTGCAGGAAGATAATTACAGGATTTAATTTGTACTGAATCTGGTCCACAAGAGAGACTGATGGTGTTGCATGTGCACCTTTAGGCAGAATTTTCTCACTCTGTTTTCCTGCTCTAGTAGTTTAGACAGTACTGTATTGAAAGTCACCTTCCAGTTATATTGTTCTCATGTTGTATACCCACAGTTCACTTATAAGGGCATGGGAAAATATTGAAATATTTAGACTGACATGCATATTACTGTTTTTTCTAATCTGTGCATTTTTAACCAGAGAAAATAATGCAAAATGAAGACAGAATTAATCAATTTTAAGTGTTTTGCCTGCAGCAGTTATAACTCAAGCCATGGTTTTATTATTCAAGAAAAATAAAAATTTGACATCTTGGGATCTGAACATTAACACAAAATAGACAAAAAGAGAATGGATACATATACACATTAAGAATTACACTTTTAGTGAAGTGAAGCTGAAATCCTTGAGGTTTATATTGTCACTCCAAATTAATTTAAGGATTTTTTTACCTGGCCAGAAAGTCTGTTATTGTACCACAGACATATAGAGTGGTATTTAATAAGTAGGAATAAACCATCAAAAAGGTGGCTAGTGTTCACCTAGCAGCATGAAGGAAATAAGTTCTTAATTTCTCTCTGAATAATCAATTGAACACTTAATAGAATATATGTATCCCATTATATATGTCTCTACTCCAATCAAATGTCATTTACAATGAAAGCATCACAGATAGTGTCTGCAAAAAGGTTTTGGTGAATTGACTGTGCTCACACAATTCTTTGAAAAACCTATTTTTAAGGAATACACCTAAAAGAAGTTACTGATCGTGCATTTTTTATATATTATTATTATCCTTTACTTTCAAGACATAAAATCTGTTTTACAGCATACAGAATACACTTGACACAAGTTATAACTGTTGGCTTTGGCAGAAAAAAACGTTTTAGTTGCAAAATGAAATAACCTTGGAAGATAATGAGCAAAAATTTTAAGCAGAAATTTACAGAATTTACTGCTCCTTGTCATCATACTTCCAGCCTATCATGCATTGCATAAGATGGACATAGTAACTTCAGAATTACACTATTTTATGCCATGACACTGTACTAGTTTTGCTTTTGACTATATGAAATGGACTAATACAATCAATTTGATAAATGTTGTCACAAGGAGAGTAACAAGCAGCAATGTTCTGAGAATATTTTGGTATCTTTTGAAAGCCCTCTCACTGTACCAGGCTGTTAGGAAGTTGGGCTAAATTTAGGGAACGAATGTATCTCACCCTGCAGTGAGCAAACCAGCTGGCAAGCTGCAAAGGTTCCCCTGCTTTTAGGAGCACACCTAATTCTTGTTTTACTTCTGTAGATGCTGAAGTACCATGGCAGCTCTTCTATAGCTGAGTTGATGTGACAACAATCAATGTTTTTAAACATCCTTCACTTGGGGACTGTAAACAAAAGAGAATTATAAGTTAAGTTGGTGAAAAGACATTAGACAGAGGTAACTTGAGTTACAGAGTTAAAAAGTGCAGGAAAGGCCAGCTTGCCCTCACTTACAAAGAAAAAATATAAGAGTGGCACATTCTGATGCTTCTGTGAAAGTGTTTTCTGAAAAGATGTTGTACATTTTCCATGAAACACGGTGAAAATTTAGGAAGCAATCCAATAGTGGGAGTATAGTTTGATTATGCTATGTGCTGGCCTATTGATCTCAGGCAGGTTATCTCTTGCCACAATACATGATCTGAATCACAAGGTTTACCCTGCTTCCTACCTACAGGTCACTTTGTCCAAGAAGCAATTTGAGCATCAAGACTTTCAGGTGCATGGGTACAGAACACTACAATACATCATCCTATAAAAGGAAATAATTCATTTTTCAGTAGGAGTAACCACCAAATGAGCGAGCAATGAACACCATAAGAGGCACAAGTGGTAAAACTGACTTTAAAGACATTGATTTATGTAGAATCTCAGAAGATAAGGGGCTAAAATGTGTCTCAAGCACTGGCAGATCAGGAGCCAACCAAGACTTATTTGCAAGAACATGCTGTGAAAAAGATCAGGATGTGGCTGGAGAAGGGGGCCATATGGAGGTAGAGCAGCACTCTCCTGGGACAAAGTCCTTGTTCTGGCTCCTGGAGATAAAGCACGACTCACTGCAGCACAGGAAGAGGAAGGATATGGCTTAGAGAAGCAGGCATGGATTGACAACTAAAGGCTACCACAGTAGGGGGGAAACAAGACATCAGGTCCACCAAAGACCCTTGGCGACTTCTGACATATTCCAGAAAGGTTTAGAAGAATAAACTGCACATGACAATTAATTTATATAGAAAGTGAGAAATTCAGCTCCAGGGTGGGAAAAACTAATCTTTAAAAAGGTACCCCCTGCAGAGGCTGGGTAGTGCCCACAGGACTCTGGGCACTTCTTCAACTGGATAAATGCTGGAAACAGGACTGGTGACCGACCGACCATTCGTTCATTTGTTCGTTCCTTCCTTCCTCCCTCCCTCCCTCCCTTCTTCTCCTCTCCTTATTCTCTCTCTCCTCTTTCATCCTACCTCTCACTCAAAATCCACCACTGTGTTTATGCTATAAAGGACTAACATACCAATTTCCATTACATGTGTAAAATCTATTTATAAAAATTGCTAAGTTTTTGTGGACTCTGACTTTTGTCATTCCAATTCAACCACAGGCATCAGGTTTATTCTCACGGGAGACAAATCACATGATGTAAGAATTTCAGCAGGAAAACCAATTTCAAATTACCATGAAGGGCTACAGACTTTCTCTGATTAAATTCTCTCTCTCCTTCTCTCTCTTTATCTTTTATTTTACCAACAAGTAGCAAGGGAATGCATGTCCATGTATTTGGGCAATTTTTTTCCCTTAGGGTAAACAGTGATCTCTACTCAGTTAGATTCAACTAGTATCATCCCACAAAAATATTTTCTGAGTGTTTCCATCTGGTCCTAAGATATTATCAACACAGTTTATGAGAATTGGAGTATATAGATAATATAGATCCTGAAATTCTGAGAATTGTATCTTTAGTTTTCACAGTTCAGATGCAGTACCTGCATATACATGGCAAAAGCTGCTGCTCTCCTTTCCTCTCACACTTAATTCAGAGTTTGTGCTTTTCTTTCACTTCCCACATTTCATCTCTTGTGAGCTAACCCGTCAGTCTCCATATTATCGTGCCTATCACTGTCTAGATTTTACTGTGATCAAATCTTTTCCCACATCAACACCTCGGACTTTTTCATTCCTACAAATCTCTGTACTGGGCTGTTAAAACCTCCAGATCTCCAGACTCTGGTACACGCTGAAAAATGCAGTCCCTCCTTCCATTTCTCCACTGCCACAAAATACAATCAATACAAAAGCACTATCTTACCCTGCTGTAAAGTCTGCTAGCTATTATAATTCAATCCATTCTGTGATAAACATCCTCAGAATTCTGGAGATTTGTGTGCTTGACATAAACCTGGAAAATGAGTTCAGGCTCTTATTTTACTACAGGTCCCACAGATCACAGTGAACAATACAAATGCTCCTGTATCCTTTAAAAGGCATGCAGGCAGAATGCTTGGTCTTGGAAATTTTTAAGTCTTCATTGTCGTAACATTATCAGCAAATTGGCATCTGCCAAAATGATTTCTGACTCATTATTTAACTGCTAAGGTGTTCAGAGCTCAACCAATGTCAAAGCTAAAATAACCCAGAGAGAGATTTTGAGACTGAGTAGACATCAGTCCCACAGCTAGGTACAGTGCACATCAAATCTATGTGCTTTGTATGTACTTTATATACTCTTGCAAAAGACTATTCGAATCTGCAGAAATAATTTTGTAAAAAGAAAATTTGAAGACAGAGAGAAATCTGGACAAGCATCAAACAGATACTGAGTCTGAGACAAGTGACAGCTTTCACAGCGGGTACAAGTACAATCTGGCAAGACTTGTTTTAGGATCCCCAGGAAAAAAGTACTGATTTTTTGGTTTTAATTCCTTGGGAAATTTTTTTCCCCCAGAAGAAAGCCTCTCAGAGGTTCTTAAATCACCCAAGAGGAGCATGAGCCCAGGATAGTGGGATTGCCACAGCTGCACATAGAAGTAGCCAGCTGAACACTGAGCCTCAGTCTACTCCTGCCCCTGTCAGCTGCCTGATCTCACACAGCAGTGCCAGATCCTGTCCTTCAACATTCCTTCCTTTTTTTCCAAAAGAATTTAAAGATTTTTCCTCAGACTTACAATTGCTTAATGATGTCTCCATCATGTTATCACTGCAAATACATCCTTTACCTTTGAAACAGCTTTTTAACAGTGCGAGAAAACATGTTGCAGTCCTGACACCCTGTCTATGCAGATAAATCTGTTGTTTGGCACGTAGTCAACTTAGTTTTTTGCCAAAAAATTAATATGTGTGAATTCCATGTGTTGCTTATAGCTGTAAGAGAGAAGCACATGACACAAAAGTATATGGCACCATTGTTAGGGTACCTTTGTCATGGTCTCTCTTCTTTGTGCAAGCCTTTATGCTGATTGGTGTCTGGTATCCCTCCAAATTCACAAGGTTGGTGAACAAAAGTCCATTGATCAGGGCTTTTTTCCCCCCTAAGCTTTATTGAAGAAGTCATCATAATTTTTCAGGCATTTTTTTGTATTAGTAGTATGAAAGCTGCCATGACCAAATGTATTAGCAGAAAAGGCTTGCTGAAAGCTGACTTACAGGATCTCTATTTAACTGCAATATCTTACTACACATAGATGGCACCATCCTTTCTCCAGAGAGGAAGTTATAAGGATAACTCTGGAAAAATGGTCGTGCCTAATGAACCTGGGCTTTTTGTTCTGGTCCGAATGATTTCTCCATTAAATAGAGCAAGAGCATAAATACGTATTTCTCTTTTAAGAGCAGAGGAAAGAAGTTATGACTGGCTTAGCTTACTTGTTTCTTTGCTCTTGACTCAACAAGAGTTCAAATTTCCTCTCACATTTATGGGAGAAGGACAAACCTTCAGATGGGCTACAATTGCTGAAAATGAGCAGATGATTTTGTAGAAGAAGGAGAATTAGTTGGCTCAATCAGTTACAGGAGCATTCTGGCAAATACCCTGATTTAACCTAGAGTATTTCCTAAAGACTGAAACTTACAGTTTCAGAAAAAGACTTTTAATTCAAGCTAGTGTTGATTACATGGAGCAGCAGAGATGTGAGGGAAATGACGTGACAATTGCATAGAGTGCAGTGTGGAAGCAGGCATCTGAACAGTCATGTCTGATGCTTATTTAGCACTTTGCTATAGTGTCCTTACCTCCAATATGTGTTCATCATCAGACACAGAAGGGAAAAAAGCTGATGTCTGGATAGCTGTGTGCTTCCTACATCACAGATCAAGCCCTGGCTCGTATCAGAGGAGTCAGGGGAACCTTAATCCTTTCTAATTTATGTTCCTTTGCAACATAGCCCTTGTTAACCTTTCCCTAATAAGGAAGAATTGGAAAACAGCAGGACTGAGCTGTACTTGAGCCTTTCCCCAGCATTTTCCGAACTTGGAGACCATGTTTTGAGGCATGTTTAAAATTCTGGAATGGCTGGTTTATATCAGTATGAGCTTCAAGTTCAGCTGTTGTCTCCCACGTATACTCCAATCACGCAGCACAATACCCGGGAGAAAAAGAATGTTTTGCTGTTGACGTAGGGAAAGACATGCAGTTGGCACTAAGTGGTGTTCTGTAAGCCTTGTTTCAGCCCAAAGCAAATTTGGATGGGTAATTTTATGTCACAACAACCACAAACCTCTAAACTGATGCAATAAAACTGTAAGGATGTGAACTGTACTCACAGTAATAGTATTACAAATTACATCCTCAATTAGCTAATCTTGCTTTGTTGCCATGTAGCAAATTTGGTTTAATTGTATTTTTCTTGGCTTTTTGGATAAATTTTATTTATTTATTTGTTTGCACAGGAACTCTTTATGGTCTCAGTGTTTGGTGTTGCTTCTGTTCTCAGAGCAGGTTGGAAAGGGATATGCTGTAAGAGAACTCAGATACTGTATGTCTTTTGAATATAAAAATGTTTTTATACTACTAAAAATATGGAAAATCCAGACAAATAAAAATGTTTCCTTTAGAGATATCAACATGACTCTACATCATGGACAAATTGTGCCATTATAAGCAAAGAAGTGTGGCTTTAAATGTGCTAGCTTTATCAGCTATGTCAACACAGCCAAAAGCCTCACTGAGAAGGAAATTGTCAAATCTAGCTACAGAGTCTGTTCCACTAAGATTTCTCTACCCCCTCCCCATAACAAAAGCCCAACCAAAATGCCTGAAAAATTCTTTATCTTGCATGCAAAGAAATTTTCTTGAAAAGCTGCCTACTTTTCACAGTGTTATTGGAGCCCTGTCTGTGCTATGGTGTGACTGAATTGTACATTTATAGTGATGCTGCTGGTCAATTCCCACAAAGCTGAGTTTTCTGTTTGAGGTGAGCCCTTTCCAAGCACAATTTGTCTGAATAAAGTGAGCTTTCCAACTGATAAATATTTTATTAAGTTCTCCTTTGCTAAAGTCCCCCACACAGGTTATATTGACAGATACAAGTTTTCATCTGGTTATGTACCTTGTTCCAAAGGACTACGACTCGTACTTGATATATAGGTTTGTTTTTTTTATTTTCCAATGAAAACAAATCTCCAAAAAACCCTTTGAAGCCTTTCTGAAGTTATTAGACCTAAAAACAATCGGGTGATGCTGTAAGGGCTTATCAGATGTGCCTCACTGTGTTCCCATAGCAACCTTTTAGAGGATAAAGCAAAGGCTATCGAGAGAAAACTCTCCATGGGTCCAGATGCTGCAATATGTTGCTGCATGTACCCAGAGTGCTTAGAGGGACTGAGCAGGGCAAGGTAAATCCTCAGCACATCCTGGATTGGAGAGCACTATGGAAAATGTGATAGACTTCACAGGAAAGCCTTCACAAAAATATCAGAAAAATGTCAGTGCTACTGGGCAAATAGCAGGAGTTCGGACAAAGAAACTAAGATAACGTATCTCAATATATATATATCACTCATTATATTCTATATAATTAGTATATCTTCAGCATTGCCAAACTAGATTGCTCTTTGCATTTCCTTCACATGGTTAAGAGAAATTACGTCAGACAAAAAAGAAAAGACATTTTATGTGATGAACCTGAAGGGGAACAAAAGCAGCTACATTCAGCAAATATGTTCTGTTTCTCTGGTTCAACTATTGCTTATTCAGCTGATAGCATTTAAGAGCTTTTGCATTCAAAGTAGCCAGAGAATCAGCAGCCCTCCCTCTTCTCCCCAGAATAAAATTAAAAAAAACTCAAAATAACACAGAAAAGACCTTTTAATTTCACTTACAAGAGAGGGGGCTTGAAATGAAAAGTCAGAAAGAATTAATTTTGTAAAATATGTTACTTTCCTAGGTATGTGTCTGGGTGATACTGTTAGGATTATGAGAACTTCTCAACATTTTCAGCATGGAGTCAAACTGCCAAATTTACATCACAGCTTGGACTTGAGGAAAAGGAAAACTCAACATGAGCTTTTTTCTATTTTTTTTAAATGGTACTATCCTGGTAAGGGGGAAAGCTCTATGACTATCTTTTAATAAATATCCTAACAGATATCTATAAAATATATTGATTTACTTAGGCCAACAGTCTTGAAGAAATGTTCAAGGTGATGGTTAAGCCACATCTGCAGGTGCTGTGTACCATCAGCTGCCTTCTTTGTGAAGAGGTGTAAGAGCACTTCTGCTGTTTGTTACTGATGGAGAGGCTGCTGCCTTTCTGCTGTTAGGAACTGCCTTTCATTGAAAATATGGTTCCATTTACAGTATATTTCATGTGTCTGAGACTTTCTCACATGTCAAGTATAAGTGTGAATTTAGCCTCAAGGAAGAGTGTACAGATTTCCAAGATAAAAAAACAAGACCACTTCTGTACAAATACCTCCCCCTCAGTCCCCACTCAATTTGTAACCCTGATCTGCACTGCCACTGCTTGTGCTCTTCATTGCCTCATTCAACTTTGCTTTCTCAGGTGTGTGCACTGCTCCTCATCCTACTCCATTCTTCCCCTGTTATCCACAGCTGCCTTTACATCTAGGTCCTTCCTTCTTTCTCTGAGACAAACAACCTCCTCTCCATTTTCCTCTCATCTCAGATTTCTCTTCTGTGTAGTTTTAACTGTCCACCTTTGTTACAATTTCCTCCTCCTCGTTTCCTGTTTCATCATGAGCCACGGTGATAAGAGCAAAATAAAGTCACGGTGACAAGATACATTCAAAACTGAAAAGCTACACTCGTGGTTGCTGTGTGTTGCATTACATTTATTTGACTGGAGAGGTGTAGTTTTAAAGGTACATAGGTGATATCAGGCCAGTCCTCTGTCACCTTCTTTCCCAGTGGGATGTTTTTGAAAACTGTCATCAAGTTATTGCTATGGCAATGAATATTCCTCTTTCAAAATCGGTACATTACTAATAGGACATAATGATACATACAAGTAGCTGCTTCCCTGCCTGCTCAAAGTGCTGTGTAAAACATCATTCATGACTCGCCTAAAATGTCACTGTTATTTCAGTGCTTAATGACATTGTGATATTTTCTTGGCACCTGTATAACAAGACTCAAATGGAAATGTTCATGGGTAATTTGAGCAAATCATGGACCATTCTTTTGTGTTTTTATTTAATTTTGCTGGCTATATCTGCTGCATTAAAATTCAATATTAAATGTTACAAAATGGTAACAGTGCAGAAGTCTTTGCAGATGCATTGCATCTGTTTATATATTATCCCAGTAAATACAAGCTTGTTGCTGCATAAAGGTCAGTTTGTGTTGGTCATGCTCCAGGGATGGGTGTGGTCCCCCTCTGTCCTTTGTGGATCAGAGATTTCACCACCACACACACAAACTCTCCTCCTCCCCTTCAGTTGGGGGGTGCAATCCTGGCCTCAGCAGAGCACATGCTGCTTTTGCAAATGGCTGATTTTTTGAGTCATTAACATTTAAAATTTCAGTCTCTCACACCTGGATGGAAGAACGAAGGGGGATCATGCTCAATTTCTTCTAATAATTACTGCCATCAGTTCAAGAAGAACAGAAGGAGTTACCTCAATGGCTTAGTATCCTTTTACGTTCATTCTTTCTCCTGATGCAGCAGGGACCTGTCCCCAGAATTACAGCCTGGTGCTATTTTAAACACATAACAAAGAAAATGAGAGTGAATAGTGAAAATAAAAAGTTACAACTAGCCCACTAAATTTGCTGAAATATTTAGCTCTTGGGGATTGCAAGGCTTACACTTCAAGATTGTGATTACAGTCAGCAGTGAGCCTCCATGAGATTTTATTTTATTTTTTTGTATTCAGTCCACAAAATACCCACTCAGACCTAGGAAAGAGTTGTGTCAGTGTCAGCAGACAGTCTTGCTCTGAAACTGTTTTATTGGAAACAGTTTAATTGCAAAATGTTCATACCTTATTAATAAAAAAGTACGATGTTATTAATGCTCTTAACTCTGCTTTGGCATAAAGATGATCCAGTAATATAAACTATTGTATCATAAATGATGCAATGTTCTTTCTTGTATGCACCATCAATCTCTTGGAAGTAATTATAGCTCTGAAAATAATAGGGTAGTGTTTGTTCTAGGCTCTTCTCAGGACCGTCCTCAGGCAATTGTTCTCTCTTTTGCAGTTGATTTCCTGTATTTTTCCTTCATATTCAAGCTCACTTCAGATGCAAAGCAACCCTTTTAATTTGCACGGGTTTGAACAGGATCTTGACTTTTTTTGGCTGCTGCATATAAATGCTAGAGGGATCTGTGGCTTTACGATTTTAACACATTTTGGTAGAGGCTATCATATGAAAAAAATAGTTTTGGATAACAATACTATTACTAGTATAGTTTTGGTTATTTATTTGATTTTTGTTTAAAGCAATATCTGTCAAATAAGTTTTGCTTCAACCAATTCCTATCTACTAATGAACTGAAAAATGAGCTTTGAAAGATATGATGAAGCCAAAATGAAAGATACCTAGATATTAATGGTATATTCTTATCTTACATTGCAGTGCTTAGAGAGTTTTAGTAAAGGAGAGCATTTCATTTTTCCCAAATAAGTGGTGTAGGAAGATCTGAAACTAGTGACTGATGAAAAAATAGAAGACAAATAAAAGAAATTAAATCTCAAAATAACATGTAATAGGCACTATTAGGTAAGAATCAATAAGCTAATTTGAATAATTGAAATACAGCTGAGCTACTGAAAACCTTGGGAAAATATTTGTAACCTGTTTTCACCACCATTTTGATCGAGATAGAAAATAATGCTCCAGCACTGCTTAAGAGCAACTTTCTATTTAGGTCTATCACCCAGACCTGTCTTTTGTAATCTAGATGAAGGAGCAAGAAATCTAAGGAAATAAAATAAAAGGTCAACAGATATTTATTTTCAATTCAGGGAATATAAGATAACCTTATTCTAAAAGCACCATGAATCAGATGTATCAGATATATCAGATATATAATCAGCCTATGCTGATTATTTCTAAAGTCACCCAGATGTCTTTGACTGTAAAAAGCCTTGCCAACTACAGTTTGTTACAACTTACAATGAACTTCTAGACAATATTAAACCTTTGTGTCCAAATCACATCAAAAATCAGTGCCTGCAGGCAGCTCTGAGTGGATTCTGGTGTCACAGCTCAGCCTGCAAGAGGGTTGAGTCACAGAGAGGAGGGCTCTGGTGACACATCCAACAAGACAGAATTTTACTGATGGCTGGAACATCAGCCATGCAGGAATATCCTGTGCAGACACTTTCTGATCTTTTAGGGTTTTTTAGAATTAGGTCATGCAAAGTTCTCTATTATTTTCAGACTTCCGTGCCTAAAATTCCTCTGTCACAGTGTTTAGAATTGCAGCACATAATTCTTTTGTCTAAATAGCCCCTTGTTAAGTGAAGTTGTGAGATGTGGCCCAGAGCTTTTAGCAATCAGGTTTTATGTTAGATTACTCTTACACTAACTTTTTAATGTTTGTCTGTATATTAACTGTTGTGGTGAATGGCCTGAAGCCACTAATGGGAAAGGGCATGCCTGTACCATCAGAGAAAGTGCATGGAGGGGCTGTTGGACAAGTGGTTCAGAAGTCATTAACAGAGCACTGTACAGAGCTGCAGACTGCACTTAGTTAGGAACATCCATAAAATCAGGGCATTATTTAGGTCTTTGAGAAAACAGAATCTCTTAAAGGGATTCTTTTAGGGCACAAGGGTGAGTCCAGAGCCCAATCTTACAGTCATTGTTGTGCTCAATAAAAAAACCCCAAACAACTGTCCTTGACATAAATCTTTGCTGTTTAAAGAAGCAAATAATCAAAAACTGAACTTCTTGGAGCTTACCATAGCAGCCTTTGTCCTGCACATTTCAGTCAAAGGCTCCTCAGGTATTAGCAGGTCTTCAGCTGGGATGGATTATCTTGGAGGCATATACTTTGGGTCAAGATTTTCTTTGGTTTCTGAGAAATGAGAAAGAGACTATTACACTTTTGCAGATAAACAGTGCTGAAACAGTGATCATTCTTGCCACCTGGGAGGCAAGGAGTTGCAGAGGTGAAGCTTGAACAAAGAGGCTCTGTTTCTTCGCAGCAAACTTAGATGAGAATGGAAAACCTTGCTGGTTTATTAGGAGAGAGAAGTTAGAGCAAAAACTGGGCTTCAGTCCAAACCCTGATTTAATATGACTGATTTAATAAGCTTTGGAAAGCTTTGGTCTGAATATTTGATCACAGCATCTTCCTCATAACCCTCTTCCTCATTTCTTCCTCACTGTATTTTGTTTTAGAAAATAATAAAACTGCAAGTAACAATACAGTATTTTCACATGGCTATAAGAAAAACATCTGCTCTGAAATCTCTGAAATCCCTGATAAGAATCCCACACACCAACAAGCACATGAAAAGCACAAAGCAATTGCTAAGCCTAGTGACATTTTGCCTGAATGGCTGATCTCTGCATAAACCCGTGCAAATGCAACATCACAGCTGGCCCAAATCCTTCTAACAAAACTATGAAAGGATCAATTAAATGAAAATCACAAGCAGTTGCCTATGCTGACTGAGCAGCTCTTAGCCAATCACTCTCAACATTCAATCTTTGACAAGTAATGAACATTCTGTATGTAAAAATGAGAATGAACAAAGTGACACATTTTATTTTACAGCTATGAATTACCTAACATAATGCTGCAAATTGAAAAGTCTTACAGAAATAGGAATAGTTACAGCAAAATCAGTTCACATAAGAAATAACTCCCAAACTTAAGTCCTCTCTGTTAACTTCCCACAAGACAGTTCACAATTTATAATTTTTTAATTCCTTCAGAGACATCCCTCTCCTCTCTGTTTTGACTTGGGCACAAGCTTCAAAATATTATCTGGATGTGACCAATCCCTCAGATTCTTCCCTCTCTACGCAGGTTTTATACAGAATGGCAATGGGGAGAATCGAACTTGTGGACAAAAATAGAATCACAGAGTGGTTTGGGTTGGAAAGGGACATTTAAAGGTCATTCAGTCCAACCCCTCCCAAATGGCAGAAATATCTTCAACTAGATCAGGTTGCACAGAGCCACATCAAACATGACCTCAAATATTTCCAATGAAATACACACAAAGAAAGGGTTTTTTACCTTTTCTTCACAGACCTTCTATCAAAGTGTGTCAAAACGATTTCCTTCTGTGCAGTGTCCAGTCTTTGGGAAAATTAATAGTAGGGAGAATTATAAATGCTGTAAGAAATTTTATTGTCAAAATTCCATGCTGAAGAATTACATAATACATTCATACAAATATTCTGAGGACAGTTTACCAGCAAACTTACCCCATCCATCAGAACACACAGAATACTGTGTGCATTTCTGCACATATATGTACAAATATATGTACAGAGTGAATCTCTTCAGTTTAGAGTGTCACATTAAGCAACATTAAGAGCACATGCATGTCTCCTTTTCACCTTATCCTTATGGTTTAGATGTTTCACCAGCTTTCTGGTCCTATTTGGCTCCAAATCAGCAAACTGTTCAGTGCTTCTGAATCTTAAATTTATATTCCACACCTTCCTTTCTGCCTTGGCAGGACTAATGGAGGCTGTAAATCAGAATCTGTATTAGAGACTGATTACAACTGAAGTTATTAAATCAAGATCATGACTTTATGACATCAGTAATGGTTTATAGGTGATTTATAGTTCATTATTATTGTTCCTGTTAGTAAAGCATTGTGAAGAAAAGAAGCATTAGATCAGTGGGTGAATATGGAGAAAATAAAAACTAATTTAAAAAATCATATGTGATCATATATAAAAGTATATTGAATAAATCCACATATATTCAAGACATCTGTTGTTTTGTGATTTCTTTGGCTGGGTTTGACTGGTTATCCCTTTTTTATTTTAATAAATGCCACTTTGAAAAATAAAATACTTCAAACATAATAATCTTTTTCTGCATTTCCAATTAGATAAATAAAGTCAGTGATGAAATGTTTCTCTGAAAAGCATAAAATCTATTCTGCAGGTGCTTGGTAACACCAAAGTAGTGTAGCTTATGTTGCATGTTAAATTGCATGAAAGCACATCACATTGCATGTTATGAGGCCAATTTGGAGTTGATTGGTACCTGTTTCATGACTCCATTTGATTGAGTAGATTCTCAGTTAACACTAAGAGCATTAAAAATTATTGATCTACTTTATTCTAATAAGGCATGACCAAATGCACATAGTTTAAAGTCCAATAATTTGCCTGCTTGATTTGTGTACATTTCTAAAGAATGCAGGACTGATGAGGGATAAATACAGCTCATCTGACCAGAAATCCTAATCAGAAATCCCAGGTCTATGTTTCTCTCTGTTTCCTAATTCCCCAAATAATTCTCAGTTGCATGAAAACTTTCTCTCCTTATCTTCAATATCTTCACAGAACTTTCCCACATTTATTTTATGGACTGTTTTCTCTCCTCACGGTAAGTACATGCCACTGGAAAAGTCAAACCATTACCCTCAAGGGTGAACCTTGGGTCAAAGACAATTTTTTTTGTAAATGAAAAAATTTAGGAATTTTCATCTTATCTCCAGGTGGTGACCCATTCTTTTCAACTATAGTGACTCCAATACAATGTGAAGCCACAGCTCGACCTTGCCTTCCTATGAAACTTGAGCAGAACCACTCAAGTAAGAAAGGCCAGTTACTGAAGGCCAAAAAAAAAAAAAAAGATAAATACATCCTAAAATGACCTAAAATGAGGCTTATAATTTTTCAGAGAGTCTTCTAAATGGAAAGAATATGTAAGAGGTGATAAAATTAAGTGGTATAATTTTACTGTCACATGTTCTAGGCTACTGTGTTTCCTATGAATAGCAATGCTCATTTTACAACGTCTGGTGTATCACTTTTGGAAAAAAACAATGATTGATGTAATAATAATTTTTTAAAATGTTATATAGGACATGCCATTGTAAAAATCAATATTTGACTTCAGAAAAGATTACCTCAGTTTAACACAAATGATTACGTTTCAAAAAAATCAATGAGGCTCAATTAGTTATTAGATTTAAAGATGCACACAGCTACAATGCTGGATTGAAATATAATTGTGTTACATTATTCATTTTATCTCTTTGTGAAAATAAAAAGCATCATAAATCAAATGTCATGTCTCTGAATTTATTTTTACTGATGTCAGAATGGGAAAAGATAGAAGCACTAAAGTGTAATAGAATGATTAACAGAAGACTGATATGGATTCATTTTATCACTGCTTCCTTTAATTCCTGCCTTTATGTGTCCTTTACCCTGTGGAGCCGTGCTTCACAGCAAGCCTCATCCACTCAGGTTCACAGAAATCAAGAGAATACAGTCACCCCTCCTTCATTTTTCTGCTGGCACTCTGGTTTCAGATGCAGCATAAAGAGAAATTTGAATGTCTTCCAGTTATGATCTTTCTTCCTGGAGAAATGAATGCCTAGGAAAGTTTAAACTCCATTCTTGTAATCAGTGCTTTTCTCTTTTCACTTTTGTTATCAGACTGTGACTGGTGACGCACAAGACCTTGACATCTTTTTGGAGCAGGATTAAAGTCAGGCAGAGGGTTCATCTGCACAGCTGCCACCCTGGTCTCATCCCTGAACTCGTTGTGCAAAGAGAGGTGACAGCTCTCTGTTAAAAGGCAAGAATATTGGGAAATGTTTCTACACCTCATCGGCTTTAAACAGTATTTTTTTATATGATAAGTGGGCTTATAGGGGCAGACATTATTAATTTTAATGCTTGAAGATGCCAGGTGGATTTATAGCAAAGTTTTCTCAACTGCTCTAATAGATTGTATTGCTTCTAAGAAATGGAAAATCTGTTTCAGCACTTGGGAAATACCAGTAAGGATTTGCCTGCTTTTAGGTACATAAACCACTCCAGGCACTAGGGATACTGTGGAAAAATAGAAAATGCTTATGAAAGTATGACAGATACACAAATAACTCCTTGAGTGGATAAAAGAGAGTGATGAAAGAAGATACATACTTATTTTGCGCCAATTTGTAATCCATCAGTGTCAGTTTGGATTGTTTCTTGTTACTATTCCCCATACATTTTTTCTTCTTCAATTTGAATAAAAATATTGAATGGAGTTAATGTGAATTAAATTTTCTACTAAATTGCTATTTAATTTTTTTGTTGTTGCTGTTAAATGCAACTGATTAAATTAAATTTTCTGATTAAAATTCATACAGGGATTAATGGTGCACAATATACATACCATAGTTCTCAAAAACATAGTTGTTCATTTGTAGTTTTGTACACCTAACAATGAATGCACAAAAAAAAGAAATCTGAGGGTGAATACAAAACATCAGAAATCAGGAAGTACAATGTTCTCTTTTTAAAAATCTACATCTTACAAGTTTTAATAAGAAAATTAATTGTTTTCTTGTGTTCAGCACAACATTCTCTCTGTAAAATTTATGAGTTGGTAGGGAGCATTACTTCTGTGTATAATCAATATCTTTGCTTTACTAGAAGTCAATTTATTCTCTATTTACTATGTCATAGAGAAAAGTAATAGACTTGTGATTTTAAAACATTACAGAAAAAACTCCATGGGCAGCTAACATTCCCTGGTTCCAAAACAAGGACTGGCATGGAAATTAATTTTCTTCTTCCTAGTTTTCTTCTTCAGCTACAAGGAAAAGGATTAATTATGATGACATTTTAATTATTTGTCTTAAAAAATCAAGAAATACAAACAAACAATTATCTAAAAAATTCTTCAGGTTGTTTTCTGGATTTATTCATAACACCACTAACTATATAAATCATTCAAGTGCTGTTGTGGCACTTATGTCCCACATAAATGTTCAGTGTAATAGAATACTTCTCAAATTTTCTTTGAGATGAATGGGAGAGGGAGAGATAAAAAATTATCTCATTTTCAATGGTAGAACATACATTCTCATCAAAATAATTTTACAAGCTGGAATTTCATCATTCCTTTTCACTGTTTAAGGCCACTGAGGAGAATTAATTTGCATACATAGATTTAAATAGCTTGCTTTCACTCCGCAAAAAATTCACAGCTAAAAGTTCTGAAACTTTTCATTTATGGTTTGTTAAATTTCTCCACTCAATGCATCTAAAGAAAAAATAAAAGCAATGAACTAAGTGTTCAAAGCCAAGAGTGAATTTTGCAATGAGGTAAGAATAAAGAAATGGTTAAGGATTAAAACTGGGGGGCACAGAAAGAAAAAAATATACACTTATGAATACAGAATTTCTTTTATCTAGATTAATATACCTCAATTTAGAGTACCCTTTACAGAGTAAGGAAAAGTATTTCAGACACTGAGGTATCTGTGGGGTAAGGCTGGAATGCACTTGGTGAGAGAAGAGCTAAATCCTGATGGGACTCTGAGCAACTTCCCTTTCTATGGATGTCACATTGTTACCAATACCAGTCGGTTTCAAAGGGAAAGAAAAAAACTCTGTGTCTTTTCCATCATCATGCAATCTCCTGGTGACTTGACAAGTTACAAGTAAAACATAACCTATTTCTATTTAACCCCTATTTATGAATTAAAATGACGATGGTTTTGCTGTTACAATGATAAAAAAAGTCATACTCTATGGAATTGGATGTAGAAGATTGTCAATTAGATAGTTCTGCACAAAATTATTCTTTATTGTATTTCACTGAAAGAGTTCTCTTGCCAAATGATTATTACTCATGATTCCAGACCAAAAAGCATTTCCTGATAAAAGTGTTGTTAGGAGGGAAAAAACTTAGTCACCAGATTAGCATGTGCACAATATTTGGCTCAGAACCTGCTAGAACATAATCCTTTATGATCTCAGCCAATAAATCAGTTCTGTAGCAAAGAGCTTGGCTTACACTTCCAGCAAGGCATAAAGAACAATATAATGCCAGCTAAACATGAACACACATCCTTTGAAATGAACCATTCTGCTCTAATACGTGTGTAAGTTTCAAATAGGTTGAATTTGAAGCAAATTTAACTAAGGATCTTTAAAATAAAATGTAGGAATCTCTACAACTGAACCCAAGGGGATTGACTGTGTTGAAAGGGGTGTCTGGAACTGGATGTCAAGGGGGTTGTGCATACACATCCACACAAATATAAGTACAAATGAGGATGTTTAAAAACTAAAAAAAGATAACTTTTAACGATTTTGTACACTGGCTATAGTCAGATGCTGTCATGGTTTAACAACAGCCAGCAACTGCAGACCACACAGCTCACTCCTCCACCAGCGGGATCAGAGAGAGAATCAGAGAGTAAAAGCTAGAAAAATACTCATGGATTAAGACAACAACAGCTTAAGAGCAAAAGCAAAAACCACACGTGCAAAGTGAAGCAAGGAATTAATTTGCTGCTTCCCATAGGCAGGCAGGTGTTCAGACATCTTCAGGAGAAGAAAATTAATTCTACTCCAGCCAAAAGCAGAACTGATGTTTAGCTTTGTCAACAGAATTTATTGTTGCTGATGTGTTTCCCCTATCATGTTTATACTTTCCTTGTTCTTCATCTCCTAGCCTTTGAAGACAGAGGTGTGGGACACCAGCTTTGGTATCTGCATTCAGAAAAGGTCTCTGATGAGTCTTAACACCATCATTTTAGACATTTTAGTGAGAGGGGACCTAGCAACAAAATATTACTGTCATTATAAAAAACTATAGTAATTACTGAAGTGCTCAAATATCTTGAAGAAAAGAGTCAGAAAATTTAAATCTGAGAGAGAAATAGCTCTCTTCTGGGGAAAGTGCCATTCAATATTCCATAAAGCAATAAGTTGTCAGAAGCCCTCTGAAAATCCTCCTTTCTACCTGCGACACCAACGGTATGATTGCCAAATTTTCAAACATTGATTTAAAGGTGAAGGAGAAAAACATCCCTGCTGGAGCACTGTACCACAAGAGGAAGAACAGAGATTAAGTTCAGTGCTGCTGTAACAAACCTTTGTTCTGTGTAAGCTGTCAGGGTCCATGAACAGCAAATGGATCATCTGCTTTTGGCATGGCATCTGTCTGTTCTAGACCTTTGAAACACAATTCTGAAGGCTCAAACACTTCTGGACATTGTCAGGTGGACAAGGAACAGCAAGAAAGAAGCACAATGTTCCAGCAAATGAAATCACATAAAAAACTAGTCTTTTAAGAGAATGTGAGAAATGTAAACTGAAACATTTTCTTTCCCACCAACAGGACAAGGCAAGAGCAAGATTTCACAGAGGGTTTTTTTTGTGTCCACTGAATCGTATTTCAGTCCATGCTTTCAAATACTTCAGTTACAAATTAGATACTGGATGTTACTGTGAGGGTATGTATCTCCCTCAAAAAACCTCCGCTCTGGGTTAATCCAAGATAATGAATTGATTTACTGTGGAAACCAGAAGTTTATTTAAATTTTATGATTTGGGGTTTCTTGGACATAATTTGCTTCCAGATTTAATCTTTGGACAAGAAATGTCAAACTTTCAAAAAAACATTTATTCTGTAAAATAGAACAAAAATAAAATATGATCTTCCATATTTACATGTGAAATTATGAAAATCATGAGTTAGGTAAAAGATGGTACTTAGATGCCTCTTCAGATATTGCTATTGGTTTGGTTTAAAAGAAAGATTTCCATCCCTTGAAACTTACTTTTACACACCCTTTAAAGTAGGATTTCCTTTGCACAGATTTTGGTTGTTTGCATTTTAAAAATAATTATGTCATATTTTCCAAATGTTAATATTAGATATAATCTTTAGAAATTGTACACTTCAGTAAGGTACTCATATAATTACAATGTGCAATCTCACAGCACCATTTGTCCTGCAAAATTATTGGCAAATATTATTTGCCACTTTCTTAACGTGTTTAACCCAAATACCAAGCTGATTATTTACACTGTTTGCTTTCTGGGAAACATCAGGTTCCTTCTCTCATCCTATACCTGACTCCAAGCACAGGATTTATTTTTGATCCTGGGCTGCATCTACAGGGACATTACTAACAGAGAGAAAGAGGTCTGATCATCCAGCTCTACCTACTGCTTGTCAGGCCACATCTGAAGTACTGTGTCCAGTTCTGGTCCCCACAAAACAGAAAAGACATGGACTGATGGGAGGGGATCCAAAGGAGACCAATGAAGATTAACAAAAGGCTGTAGAAACTGTCCTGTGAGGAAAGATGGGAGGAGTTAAGTCTTTTAATCTGAGAAAAGATGGCTCAGAGGGGTTCTCCTCACAGTATTGCAGTATTTAAAGTGTGACTACGAAGAGGATGGGAACTCTCTCCTCATGAAGATACACTCAGAAAAGTCAAGGGCCAGCAGTAAAGTTGCACCAGGAGTGGTTTCATCTTGACATAAGAAATATTTGTTTTATAGTGAGTAAAACCAGTCATTGTAACAACCTCCCCAGAGATGTGGTAGAATCTTCACTGCTGGAGGTTTAGTGGAAGCAGTGGGACAGGGTGCTAGATGATCTTCCATAAGCTCCCATTCCTGTGCCAGTTTGGACCAGATCACTTTCAGCGTGGGCTGTTCTGTGGTCTTGTAATCATAACCTACACAGATTCACCTGACATGACTAGTACAGGCCACTTTAGGAGACTTTCTGACATATTGAATCAAAAGAAAAGTCATGGTTGACAAGTTTTAGATCTTTTATAGGTAACAGAAAATAGAAAAGCTGGAAAATTCCTGGAGTAAGTGAGATTTACACCTGCACTGCCAGAACTGCAAAACCATCAGAGAGCAAAAACAGGGTAAGACCCTTTAATCTTGCAAACAAATGGCTTGAGGACTTAAAATCACCCATTAACAAAACACCCTTGGGTCAATTTGTTCTAGGTAAAAGTTTCATCCCACAAAATACGGACTCTGTTTTGACACAATATGAGTGCTTCAGGGGGAAACAGCAGAGGTCTGAGATGTTAGTTAAAGTGGGAAATCACAAATTCTCAGAAAAAGGTTTAGTGTTGACCTATATATAGAGTACAAAAATGAACTCTGGATATGAAAACCGGGAAAATAGAACAAATAGATGCACTGGATGCAGGTGTTGAGGTGCTGATTCCAGCTGGCCCCAAGGAACCTACTGCAGGAGCTGAGGGGAGCTGGCACTGTCTCTGCAGATGATCTTCTCTAGTACTTCAATATTTGTCATCTTTCTTTCTCAGTACCCAAATCAGTAATTGAATTTATAGGCAAGAAATTAAGTTGAAGTTCCCAAGTTGAGTCTATTTTGACCCCAACAGTAGATAAAGCATAATTTTGTTTAAAGATCAGTTATTTGAATTATGTTGGCATGAAAAATAGAGGCGATCTGAAATTTATTTTTGCCTTTAATGGGAATTTGTCCTTAAATATGAGCAGTCTAGGACTGTCAAGTTCATTATTAATATCTTGCATATTTGTAGAGCTTTTGGTACTGAAATATCTCAAAATATTTTATAAATTACAGCCTACTGCTCATCCAGCTTTCTGCCATTTACAGCATCTCCAGCAAAAAAGAAAAATGTGTAACTTTGGCAATGGAAATGACAGGCATATTTCATTTAATGTAATTTTTTCAACTTGTTTTGGAATAAAAAGCCCCACACTGTCTGCCTTCCAGGAATAAGAATTCATTGCTGGAAAATTACCCCTAGCATCTTGCAAAAAAGAACAGTTAGTGGGGCCTGTCTAGAACTGGTAGCAGTAGCTATTTAGGCTGTACTTTATGTGTTTCTGCCATGAGGAAGGAGCTGGGGTGGCAGCTCAGGCTCAGACACTGGGTTAGGGAAATCTCTGCCAGATGCTGCAATGCTGAGAAAGGACTGAGGAGCCTGAGGAGTTCAAACAACTCCCCCATCAGTGAGAAGCCACCTCAGATGGTCCACATGTGCTGTGAGCAGTGGCCAGGGAACAATGTGCTTCCATGTGAACAGCTGGGATGATTTCCCATGTAAATAAGATATTAGATTTATTTTTGCCCTGCAATAGATTAACACATGGATTTCTAATAGCCTTCTAAACCAACAGTTACATGAACATACAGCTTTTCTAACCTTTGGTAGAATGCTTTCTTCTTCCTCAAAGCAAGCCTTTTTTTATTTTCCTTTTCTAGGCCAGTAGAAGAAAAAGAACAAGATTTGCTAGTTCTGGGAGAAACATAGCAGGCTATCATATTCAGAATTAGATCTACCTCTCTGAGGAAGTATCACTATTTGCATCTTTGATCTCTGTTCAGAAGGATATAACACAGTTTCTAACCACACTCTGCCATGCAAGGCAGAGCTTTTCCTGGTAACAGGTTAAAATAAATAAATTCATAAAATTGATTTTTTTCACTGAAACTGCATATAGTAGAAAATGTTTTGAACTTTGCACTGTTTCCTTCAGCATTTTGGGAATGCTTATGACTTTTACATAATTACCTGAAGAGAAAAATCGTATTTAACAAATTTCTAGTATGTCAGAATGAAGGTTTAGCAGTTAACTCTTAACTAGGGAGGTAAAACATTATAGAGCACAAATTTTTTTTCAGGTTAGTGTTAAAAAGATCAGGTTTTCTATATTGTTTAGCATGTGTCAAACAAAACAATATATTCTGTTTCTTCTTCACATTTTTGACAAGTAAAAACCTAAGAGTGAAACTTTTAAGCAATAGTACATGCAAATTTCAACCTTTGCCTATAAAAATGAAATAAAATAGAGAATTTTAGACAGAACATATTTTTCGTTTTGGCACTCCTTGTCTATTTAAAAGTAGCAAAAAGTGCAAAACCATCGTATGAATAATTCATATCAGAGCAGATTTTTTGTTCTCTTCATGGTCTGAATTCAAGCATAAACACCCTTATGTAGAGTATATGCCTGTGTACACCCAATAAGCATTTACTTGCTTCCAGAATCTTCCCTGTCTACTTAAAATTTCAAAATCTAATGGTTAAAAACAGAGTGATGCACGGTTCTAAGATAAAAGGTAATAACAATGTGAGTAATAGAGGAGATATTTGGGGAAAAAAGGAAAAAAAAAACTATGCCTATTCTCTGCTTTGAATATGTAAGTGCAGTGAGATCTCTTAGTCAGATCCAGATGTAATTATTATCTCTTTCTTCTCTACAGCAGTTCATCCCCAGTTTTTAGGATATTTCTAAAAAGGTTATTTTTTAGTAAGCTTATTATCATAAGCTGGGAAGTTGCAGGAAAGGAATTCTTCCCACCCCTCCTTGATTTCCCCAGAGCATTTGCTACTGATGACTGATAGAGTTTACTAATTTAGGCTACATTATTTTTCTCACATCTGCTGCTGATCCATCCTGATATTGAAATAAATTATTAGCTTGTACATGGTACTGTAACATTTCAAGCAGCTAACGCATTCCATCTACTGTTTTCAAATTATTTGTTTCCATTACCTGTTGATACACAATTGTAGGAGGTAGGGAAGTTCTTTGTCAAACACAACACTCAAAGAAGAAAGATTTTCTTCTTTCATGATGTAACAGAGTGGGGGAATAATGGCTTTTGCTGAGGGAACAGTGAGTAACATTCTGTCAGCCCTGTTGACATCCATATTGACCCCCCCTTTTTTTTAAGCAGTGCAGGTATTTTCACCACTGTTTCAGAATATTCTGCTTGATTAATTGTAATTTTGACTGCACAAACACAGCAGACCACAGTTACCATATTCCTATACACCTTTCTAACCACTTGGCTGGCTTTCCTTGCTCACTCTGCCAAAGCATCCTCAGTCCACAGGAGATGATGCTGCTTCCACTACTGTTAATTTTTAGGCATTACACAGTGCCAGCATTTTAACAATCTCCCTGCAAACACAGATGGATTCAGGAGCTCTTTACATGGGTAACATACAGATACAACAATGGCCAGTGGTTATGTCCGGTATTTATTTACGCCGAATTTCCCAGCCTTTTTCCCAGTCTCTTTTTTCTCTCTCTTGAGTTGGCCAGTGCTCTACATCAGAATGAGAGGAGAGGACACAAATGACTCACTCAACATGAAACAGAAGTGTTCAGGCAGCCCAGAAAACCACTCATATCCCAGGCTGCATGGAAAGAAATGTGATGAGAAGATCAAGGAAGGTGATTCTGCTCCTCCACTCTGCTCTTGTCAGACACCACCTGGAACAGTGGGTACAGTTCAGGTGCTTCCAACAGAAGGACGTGGAACTGTTGGAGCAAGTCCAGAGGAAGGTTATGAAGTTCATAAGAGGACCAAAGATCCTCCCACATTGAGGCAGGGTGAGAAGGTTGGGGCTGCTCAGCCTGGAGAAGAGAAGGTTGCCTGAACACCTCGTTGCAACCTTCGAGTACATGAAGGGGGCCTTCCAGGAAGCCAGAGAGGGTCTCTCCATCAGGAGCTGTAGTGGTAGGGCAAGGAGCAATGGGTTCAAACTGAAAGAGGGGAAATTTAGATATATGAAACAAATTCTTTAGTGTGATGGTGGTGAGACACTGCAACAGGCTGCCCAGGGAAGTTGTGAATATCCCATTCCTGGCAGTGTTCAAGGCCAGGCTGGATGGGATATTGAGCGGCCTGATATGGTGGAAGGTGTCCCTGTCCATTGTATGGAGTTGGACAAAAAAGATTTTAAGATTCCTTCCAACCCAAAACATTCTATGATCCTGAATAAAGCAAAATTATTCCCAAAAAAAGTATTTAATGTGAAACAGCCTGCATAATTTCAAGGATGCCACTGAAAAGACAGTGGAAAAGTCCATGTGAGTACACAGAAGTAACTCGCCAGAGAAGGTGAAGCAGTAAGCCATTAAAGTTTTTTCAAAGGTTTACAGCTAGCAGTGTGAGGGGTTAATTGGAGCAGCTAAAGCTAGAGCTTAGTTACATTTATCTTCCAAATTCCATTAAATTACATTAAAACAAGATAAGACCAGAGGGTCTTAGTAACAATTGACCCATCTTAAAATTTGTTTTACAAAGTAATTTAGCTTGGAAACAGCTCAAAAGAAAAAGCCAACTCAAATGTTCTAAGTCTGCCAAAATCACAAATCTCTTACAGGGGAGAGTGATTGCCAGCTTTGAAAATAAGTGTTTCCATCCACCTGTAATTATACAAAAGCTACAGAAGGGAAGATAGTCCACAAATCCATACCTACTTCTGCAATGTATTTTTAAAAGTGCTTTTAGTTTCTTTGAAACTAAAAGTAAAATCTGGCAGTTGTTTTAGATTTTTACTTTTCACTTTTTCTGAAAGACAATATTTAGCTTTCTAGATTTTTTTCTAGGTCTCTTTACTCACGTGGAGCGTTAAATTAGAAAGTCTCTCATATCATTGCTAGTGAAACAGAAGTTGAATATTTCACAAAATAACTTTTGGTGCAATTTATCATATAACTAAATAAAAGAAGGTTGCAAAAAAGGACAGGTGGTGTACCTTATGTTTTCCTCAAGTTACAAGATTGCAGATAAATCCTTATGGCACAGCAGCTGGTTACTGTCATGCTCTTCTATTAATAATCAGTTTATGTATCATAGTTTTGCTCACATCAGCTTCAGTTAATATCTTCTAAATAGCTCAGCAGGTCAGATTTCAATCTTTTGTGATGTGATAATTACATTAGATCAGCATCCTTGCATTATTTCCTCTGTTCTTTTCACTACTGACATATTTTGTTTATCCTACCAATCAATTCCCTTTTTAAAAGCCATCCTTCCACATGACTAAGCTTTCCCAGTTTTCAAATGTTTTCACTGATTTATTCCTTAATGTTCCAACATTTATTTTCTGAGACATCCTACAAAACTCACCTTCATCCTAAGGATAATTAAACTGTTCTTTGTCTCCTGTGAATTATAACTCAGACAAACAATATTGTTCTGTTATCTTTCACTCTTCAGACATTTCCTTCAGCTTGATACTGATGTTTGTATTGGGTTTGCATGGTAAGGTTTTGGTAGTGGGGAGGCTTCAAGGGTGGCTTTTATGAGAAGCTGCCAGAAGGTTCCCCATGTCCAATGGAGCCAATGTCAGCTGGTTCCAAGAAGGACCCACTGCTGTCCAAGGCTGAGCACACATGATGGTCTGGGGGATAACATAGTTAAGAAGAGGGAAAACTACTGCACAACACAACTGCAGATGGAGAGAGGTGTGAGAATATGTGAGAGGAACTGCTCTGCAGGCACCAGTGTCAGTGAAGAAGGAGGGGCAGAAAGTGCTCCAACTGTCAGAGCTGAGATTCCCCTGCATCCCGTGGTGCAGACCATGGAGATGCAGCTGTGCCCCTGAAGCCATGGAGATCCACAGTGGGACGGAGATCCACCTGCAGCCTGGGGAGAGGACCCATGCCACAGCAGATGGATGCCCAGAGGGAAGGAGGCTGTGATCTCATGGGTAGCCAACATTGGAACAGATGCATCCCGTGGTGCAGACCCCCATGGAGAGAGGAGCTCACACCAGAGCAGGGTTGCTTGCTGGACCTGTGGACCTGTGGAGAACCCATCCTGGAGCAGCCTTTTCCTGACAGACTGCACCCTGCAGAAGGGACCTGCACTGGAGCACTTCATGGAGGATTGCCTCCAGTGGGAGGGACCCCACACTGGAGCAGGGGAAGAGGAGAGGAGTCCTCCCTCTGACCACAGCCACCATTCCTTGTTCATCCTGTTCTACTGGAGGCAAGGAGATAGTGAAAATCAGGAGTGAAGTTGAGCCAAGGAAGAAGAGAGGGGTAGGTGAAAGGTGCTTTTAAGATTCATGTTTATTTCTCTTTATCCTACTCCAACTTCATTGGCAATAAATTAAACTGATTTCCCCAAGTCCAGTCTGTTTTGCCTGTGACAGGAACTGGTGAGGGATCTGTCCCTGCTTTATCTCAAACCAGGAGCCTTTCATTGTATTTTCCTTGTCCAGCTGAAGAAGGCGGTGATAAAACAGGTTTGGAGGTCACTTGACCCCTAGCCCACATCAACCCACTGGACACATTCCCTTCTGCTTTCTGAAATGTCTTCCATGTCAGCAAACACTTTTTTTTTTTTTAGCAGTTAATTGAACTTTACGTATTTGGCTTTTTGTTGTAAAATCCCTGTCTGTCATTATCTTTCTGCCCTTTGTCTTAAAGTAGCTCTGTTTGTACCCTAAATCTCAACCGGTGATTTTTCCTGCAGTAAGCTTGACCACATTATGTAGAGTTGACATTTATTCCAACGCCTCCTCCTTTCCTTACAACTGGATTCAAGCATCCCCCCAGTGAATATCTGCCATCAGTGATCTTTTCATTTCCCTGACTGAAGAAAAATATCAGACACCCTCTGTGGGCTGCTTGCCAACATCCTGGGCTCGTGTAAATGTGCATTGCATTTCTTGTTTGGCTGCAGAAGCTCTGACCACACGAGGCAAAGGCAGTTCTCTTTATAGAAACCTTCATTTGCAAGTTTAATTATCTCCCTGAGGTCATGCTAGTCCCCTCTGCTTTGCTCTTTGACATGCTCTCTCACCAGGGTCAGCACGAAGGATGTTAGAGCCATACAAAGATACAGCTTGAGGATTTCAGGTAAAGAAATAAAGGATCAAGCCACCCACATAGAGTCTTAGATCTCCTCTCTTCCAAAACAATGGGGTTTTGTTCCCATTTACTTAATTTTAACCAGGTACTTTTATCAGGTGTGCTTTAATGAGACTGTTTTTTCCCATAGCATTTCCCACAGTGCAGTTGAAGTTTCCTACACATTTTATTGTTTAATACTTTTATCATACCAAAATACGTTGTATGGCTGAGGTAAATGATAAATGCAGTTTACTTTTCAAGACACAGATAAAAAAACTCTAAGCCTGTACACAGGCTTTGCTTACATAATACAATGTAACATGAATGTAATGAACTATAACTAAATTTTGTTTAATATTTGACGTGGTTTTTTCAAGATCTATTAAAGCTTTTTCATATGACAGGAGACAAAGCAGGAGAAGTTGGTATTTGCAGCTTCTCTGATGTAATTCATGCGTGTAACAGTAAAAAGTAAGTTAGTACTACAAAAGGAAAAAAATTCTGATGGTACGGAGAAGAGTTCTACTTGTTTCAGACTTTACAGTAGACACTGAAACAGAAAATGGCATCTGTTTTTCTAAAAGATTGCCTGTTTTCACAAATGATTTCCCACTGCTAGTGTATTAAATTACATCCCCAAATCCCCATCTGTGTACAGAACCTCCGCAGGCAGACAAGCAGCATGCCCAGGCTCCAGAGGGAGGAACATATGAGCACCGGGTGAGTTATGGAGGATTGAGGAGATGCACAGCGCCTCACTGCCCAACCAAGGAAAAATATTGTCTCCAGTGCGTACTGCAGGAAGACTTCAGCAAAACCAAACATATTTACTGACTCTCCCTCTCCCTTCAGCACGCTGAAGGAGGATTTATTAAGCCTGAGACAGTTCTCAGCTGTGTGATCTTTTGGGACAGCGCTGCAGTGGAGAAGGATTGCTGGCAGCAGAAGCAGTTGAGACAGGAAGGGTCAGGGGATATTCAGGTTTCTGCTCTCAGACTCTTCTCACCCATTTCTCAAGCAAAACTGGGGGTCTGAGTTGCTTTTTCTAAACCATAACTGATAACCCTTTTTCATTTTGGATGTACTTTATGTGATTTGATTACTCTTGCTCCTTCAGGAACACTTTTCTTGGATGACATAGGATGGAACAGTTTATTTCAAAGAGGAAAAATAGTCAATTTCTAATCCAGGGCAAGATCATATAGAAATTCAGTAAATCTCTCAAATGTTTACTAAGGATTTTTACATCAACATTACATCAGTTAGAATAAAAAGAAAGGAGGGGTGAGGTTTTTTGTTTATTGAATGTGCAGCCACAATGATCTAATATTGGATGTTGGTATGGTGTTTCATTCACAACTGAGCACCCTACTTTCAGCTCCAGCTGCTCAATATTATGACCAAATACTGATATCCTGAAATATGAAAAATAATTCAGCTCATTGTATTACTCAAATGAAGTATCTCTGGCTATCGATAAGAAGCATAAAAAATACCTCCAAACTAATGTTAATAAAAATTCCATTAAATTTGCTTATTACAGAGAGGAGAGATCTTATTATTCTTTGTTCTATTCCTTCTATGTAGCTTTTTGCTTCATGCTTTATAGTGATAAGACATCACTTGTTACAATTACTAACATCAAGACAGTATTAAATATGAAGCATATTTTATGCCATGTAGGTAGTTCAGTTTATCCAATAACCCATAAACATTGCTTTGGTTTCCATGGTTACTCAGGGGATGCTAACATTTTTTTCTTCAACACCACTGGCTGCCAAGAATACAAGCAGTTGTTAAAAACCACAGCAGTTACAAATCCATATTGCAGGGGTGTAGACCTGCATTCCGAAATTGCATGTAGTAAACCTTGTTTGATGCAGCCTTTGAATCCAGAATGTATTCTCAGCAGCATTCTTCTTTGGATTAATGAAGATACTAAGATTGAAATAAGAAGTGAAAGTAGTAGAATCCTCTATTTGTAAAATGGTTTGGGACCTTCAAGATCACCCAGTTCCAACCTCTCTGCCAGGGGCAGGAACACCTTCCAACTAGAGGCTGCTCAAAGCCAGATCCAGCCTGGCTTTGAACACTTTCAGGGGTGGTATCCCACAGCTTCTCTGGGCTATTTGTTCCAGTGCCTGACTATCCCCAACATTAAAAATTTCTTCCCAATATCTAATCTAAAACCATCCTCTTTCAGTTTAAAGCCATTCTCTCTTCTATCACTCCCCAGATACCTCACAGGCCCCTTTAGATGTTGGAAAGCTGCTATAACTGAACTGTGCTCTGAAATAGAAACCCTTAAGGATCCATATTTGGATTATATGCAAAAAATAGATGCCAATTATTTCTAATTTTTCACTTCAATGTATTAAAAAATAAAATCCTGTCTTTTCATTAGAACAAGTGATGCCTAAAATCTAGTTTTTTAACTAATTAAAGGCTAAATAAGAGAATAGCTTTACTTTTTAGACACATGTAACCCAATACAACTTGCCAAACAAATGACTTGCTGAAATAAATTCATATCGTTTAAGGATGAAACAATTTCTGCAATGTGCCTTTATACGTGATACAGACCTAGTACGTATAATATTTAATTTTAAAAAGACAAAGGAAAATATCATTATAGACTGCACGCTTAATGAGCAGGAACATAAATGTCGTTGTTGTCCAAAACAACAGATCACATTTCTCAGGCATAATAAAACTTTGCTTACCTACCATGAAAGAAAAACTTCCCTTTTTTAAAATGAAATGTCATTCTTTTGCCTCCACAAAGAGTTCTAGAAATGCTGAATATCAAGTAGCTAAAGTAAAATCCTGAGCTGCTTTTGTTCTGGCTGGAGACTTTCTTCAAACTGTGCTTGTCAGTAGATATCTCTTTATCGCCTTTATAAGATACTTTATTTAAATCTCAGTTTGCATTTTCAGTCCATTAGTCAGTTAAAAATGCCAGTAGCCAGCTGATTAAAGAACTGCATGAAAAGATTTGCAAATTTGCAGTCACAATACTTCATCTTGGACTGAATTTATTTGCAGTTGAAATATATGCATTAGTAATACTCTATTAACTGTAGCTGGGGACTGACTTCTTAGACTATCAGTGAAGCCTTTGAGCCTAAGGCAATGAAACATCTGAAATTCATTAGATAATTGAAACATTTATGTGGGAGCTGGTCCCCAGTAGAGCATGAGCCAAGCAGAAAATGTCCTGGTAACCCTAGTGTTAATACAGAGGATACAGGTAAATCTTTGCTATCTCTAAGGCTGCCCAGGATCTGAAAAATAAATCTGGGTGTTTAGCTGTGTTAGGACTGTACTAGGATGCTTTCAAGACCAGGATTTTTTTGTGACCCATTATTCATGGACTGGTCTGCAACCAGCTTTATAGAAGAGCTGCTCTCTATTTCATGACACATGCTTTGTTGCACAGAAAATAGCTGCATAAATAATATAGTAAATATCACATACTTCAAAAATTCAGCAACATGCTGGAAAATTGTACAAAACAGGAAAGTTCTCCACAGTTCATGGTGTGATATTTAAGAAATTGGACTATTCTGATACCTTTTCTGAGCTATTTCTTTGAAATGTCACCCTCCCTGTGCTCTCTATCAGCTATTGATTCGTGTGAGTTTGCTGCTACCAGGCTTTGCACCTTCTTACCAATGAATGGTATGGAAACAAAGAGCCAGCACTGCTAGAAATACACAGACACCAATCAGCTCATAAGCCCTGGCCCAAACATGGCTCAAAGCCAGGTGAATATTAGGGCTATAACACGTACTTTTCTTTGGCCATCTGCTTTTGGAACTATATGGGACAAGATGCTGTATCAGCCAAACTTTTGTTTTGACTGCACTTACGTAAGAAATATTTGAAATTCAGTTTTAATAAGGAACCCTCCAACATTAGAAAGGGCAAGAATGAGTTTGACATGAAAGATTTTGCTCAAGATAAATTTGTACTGTGAAATACAAAATCACCTGAAACTCTGGTTAATTGCAAATAGCTTGTGTGGTTTTGGTTTTTTTTTTCTGGGCCCTCCATCACTCCCTATAACTATAAACAGTATAAAAATAAGTCAAAGTGAAGCAACTCTTGCTCTTAGATCGGGCACCCTTCTTCCCTTCTGGCCTCAACAAGCAGCTCAGGCATAAAGAAAAAAACATATTTAAACACAGCTCTTCATTATTGCTGACTGTTTGAAGGGTCAGCATGATATGACAGCATCTTAAAATATTGCCATAGTAGTTTAAAGGAACTATTCTCAGCATGCCCAGAAAGATTCTCAGCAGTAACACTGGCTTAGAAACATCAGCATGAACTCTCATGAAGGCTAAGCCAGATGATTTACCACTTGATTTATTCAGTCATGTTCCCAAATAACTGAAGGCTCATAAAATCCTAAGATTTTTATCTTTTTATGGAAAAACTCTCAAACATGCACTCTCAAACTCTTCTGCTACCCAGCAGAAGAGAGGGTATTTGAGGTGGTTGTTGTTTTGGGAATTTTTAAAAAATTTTGAAGTAGTTTTATGTTTTCTTAGACTTGTAAGGCAAATGTTGATGTAAAATAAAAAAAAAAGAAGAGGGTTTAAGCTTTCTCATAGTTTCTCACTTTGCCATACTGTATCCATTTTTTTGGTTGTTTTTTAAATGTGTTGGTATTTTACACAGTGGACCACACAGAGTGTTAACAGGAAGTACTTCCTTGACCTATGCATGTCTTTACAGGAAGAATCTGATGTTCTAATCAATTATTCCCCCCCCACCCCCCATCCCCATCCCACCTTAAAGTGATTTTAACATTTTAGTGTTAAGTTGATTGGACTGAACCCTGTGGAAAAAAAGACTGTTTCTTTTGTTTTATTTCAGCACCTAACAAACATCAACTCCATAAAAAGCTTCTTAAAAATAAACTAGATATGCCAATACTGACCCTATTTTCCTAAGTTTAGGAGTGTTGACATTCAGAATTTCAGTTGGTTGTAAGATTCAGTACCAAGCTTCCTGAAACTGGAAAATCCCACTTGCATCAACAGAATTCAGGTAAAGGTATAAGTTCAAAACCTGAAGACAGTGTCCCTTCTCTATTTCTTCCCAAAGTGAAGAAATGTCAAAAAGAAGTCTTGCTTTAGTTTTATCTATATTAATTAAATGAATTAGCAGTGCATAGATTCAGTTTCATTTAAAACCATGACAAGGGGTTGAGTTCTTATCTCCATCTAAAAAAAGCACAACAGAATTTTTTTAAAGGTTTCTCTTTGTCTCTTAATAAAATTATGCTGTAAGGTTCTGACTTTTTTCCATAATAATTCTCTCTGTACACTTCCAATGTTTAACTGTTTAAGCAAATGTTTGTCATGTCTCAATCCACCAATGTTTGCAAAGTTCTGCTGCTCCAATAGATGGACAAACAACAATTTAATTGCAAAAATTACCACAATGACACATCAAACATGTATTTCATGGAAAGCAAACAATTAAAACATCAGCTTTAGTCATTAAAAGCATATTGTTTGTTTAGTCCATTAACATCTTTCTAGCCAGCAGAATAAAAATGGGTATCATTACAGCAGTAAAAAACACCAGGGTCTTACCTACACAGTAACATTGTCTTAGCCTTGGTCAGCAAACAAATGTTCCTGCACGGACAGTCCAAGGTGGGGGCACTGCCAGGACAACACAATTTTCATTCTGGAGTTGGCTGAGTACTTGTTTCAGTAGTTTTGTTTACCTGATAAAGATAGAAATTCATATCCTGTGTGTCTGACAGCTGCAGGCTTTCAGGATAAGGGTACTTGATTCTTGGTTTACCAGTCTGGTAATATTCCACAGTTTTTAAAATATTTAGTACCATTTTTGTCTTTTTCTTTCAATACATGTTTGTAATTGTGAAATAATTTAATGCTTGTTTAAGGCCTTCTATTACCTTGAGCCTTGAGTTGTGATTATCTCAGGGAGACAGGATTTCTTGCAGTCATATTAGAGGAATAACAAATTTTGCTGGGCACTGCTTGATGGGTTTCTCTCTTCAAGGGACAAGTTTTGAACCGTCAAAACCCTCAATTTTTTTTTTCTCTGGTTTCCTCAAACATGAGTTTCACTTTTCTGGATTTGCATGAGAATTGCATTAAGTAAAAACAATATTCTTGCCTCTATAGGAGCTTGAAATTATTTTTCAATTGGTGTGGGATACACTGTAGGTAAGTTGGAGTTACTGGGAATATATATAAAAATAACAGATTTTATTAGATTTTGTTATCAACTGCTTATGTGTTACTTACTCTGCCAAATATGTCCCAAACAATTCCAACTATAAATAGGTTACTTGAAATGTTATTTTGAAATTCTGTAGAAAAGACTGTTTTTCTTATTATTGCTCTTTTAAGCAAGCCTGCATTGCTGGATACTTTCTATACCTTCTTCTGATTTTTATAACAAGGCAAGGGGGCTAAGAATAGATTCTTTCCTTGTATTATACAGAGTTGAACATAGGAAATGAAAAACATATTTAGTCACCAAAATACCTTTGTGATTTGCAACTTAATTCTTTGGGAGTTAAAGCTTTTGTCATAGCCTCCTTCGAAAGAAATCATTTGTTTCATAGCTTCTTTCTTGCTCTGTATATTTCTCAATTCTTTACTCCCAAAACAGTTTCAAGTCTGCCTTTTCATAGCACAATAAAGCCACAAGAAAAAAAGAGTACATCCTCTTACACTTTTATTATTGCCCATCAACCCTGCAGGTGTAAATATGTGCATTTTTGTGTATATGGTTAGAAAATACTGAACAATCCAAAATATCTTAATGAATTTGTAGCTGCATTTTCCTTTCCTTTTGAATAAAAATTGTCATAATAATATATAGTACCAAAGGCTGGATCTGATACAGTCATTTGTCAGTAATTTACCAGTGACCACTAATGATTGAAAACTCATAATTTTGCTGTCTCATATACTATGAGAGACAAATGCTGCTCCATTTTGACATTCCATCAGTGGCTGGATTTTGTGGTTACATGCAGCCTGCAACCTCTTTGCCTGTGGCTGTGGCTGTGGCCATGGTCAGAAACTACAATTTTCTGTGCTCAAAGCTGCTATATAACAAAAGTGTCTGTTATGGAACATAACTACCTGCTTGGGGGGCAAACTAAATTATGCCTTTCTCATCCCTAATTTCTCAGTAAGTATGCAATTTGACTGTCTAAAAAGAAGGTCTAATCTACCCTCCTTTCAGTGATCACATTAAGTTGAATGGGGTAAGATTGGATGAGCTTTTAAAAATTTATTTTTGTGTTGTGGCAAATACAGTAAATTAACCATAAATCCTGTGTTTACCTACAAAAATGATTAATATTCTGTATGTTGCAAAAGACATTTGCTGAATTGGTTTTGGCTGTAAACATTGCCGTGTAGGAAAAGGCAAGAACTTTCCGGTGCCCATTAATCTAACATTTGCAATCTAATGCTATTAACACAAATAAATTACATACTGTTGTCCAGGAAGGCAGAGTGAGGGAGTGCTGAATTTAATAAAGCCTCCCAATACTTCACTGCTGTGTTGCATTTTTGCATGAATGCATCTGGTGTTAAGGAAATCTAGTACTGTAATACTAGTTCAGAGACAGATCCTCTTATGCTCAAGGCTCTAATAATACTGAAATACCTATTGAGTGGACAAAGAATTTCATAATCAATGCGGTGTTGCCTTCTGCTAGGAAGACATGGCGACCTGGTCCTCAAGAACACAGCACGGCAGCCCAGCCTCGCCCGGGCCACTCGGTCCACGACACACAGACACCAGTATGGTGGATGGTCAAATGGCCTTTATTATCTTATCTCATGGGGTTAAATAGTCTAGAGGGTCTCACTACGTCAGGAAGAGGGGGACGGTGGGATACTTGAGTTAGTAAGGAGTGGAAAACTACTGGAATTAGGAGGGTCTGCATACCTGAGGTGATTGCTATCATAGAGGGCTGAGGGGGAGGAAGGATTCCATACTGCTTCTGCTTTCCGTCACATCGCGAGATCTTCCGTTCGCCTGTCCCTATCTACCACAATGCGGAGCCCTAGTTTTTCTCTTTATCTCCTATCTCCATTTACACATATTTCTATGACCTGCCACACTGTCAATATTACCTTTTTAAATGTTAATATATTTCTGGTTAGGCACAGTGTTTGTTTGCAACAGCAGCCAAGAAGATTAGGTATTTACATGTATTCAAGAAGCACTGTAGAGAAAATTTTCCAGCATACAACTGGAAGGAGCACCATGGGTGATTCAAAATTGCAACACATTTTATTGTATTCTTTGGCTGAAGTATTGGCAGATCTTATGCAGTGCCTTTGAAGCTATAGTTACATCATATCTTGAATGTGAAAACCAAAATTCAGGTACTTTACCAGGACAGAATGGAAAGTGTGAAGTTAAATGTTTGAACAGATTGAAAAAGACAATGGAAAGTTTAACTGTAATGAACCCCACATGCAGTGAGATTGTTTCTAGATGAACAGTCACGTTGTTATGATACAAGGTAATAATGAAACTGAAAGGTCTTTTGTAGGTCCTGCTTCTGCTGTTATCTATACCCAGTTCTTAGTGTGATTTTAAAAATCAGTATTTCTTCATCTGTCAGATCCAGATAACGTTATATGACCGTTATTGGTAATTTGCTGAATATGGAAAAGAAAAACAAATTTCATTGATCTATTTTTTTCTGAACCACTGACCAAAGAGCTTCAATGTCAATAGATGGAATCATGCAATGCTGCTTTTTAAAAGACCATTTCCGGGGAAAGTCCATAATGAACAAATGAAGGAAGTATTCAGCAAGGCTAATAATTCAAAACATGTTTTCAGTAACTAGAGGAGAAGTTTAAAATTTCCCCATATTTAACTCAGCAACAGAGAGAAAATGTTTCAGTTGAAAGGCCTTTTCACAATTAGATCAACAAGGACAAAATGTTTACGATAGTTAGTATAGTAAACATATTAAGTAAACATTTTAAGTGAGGTTTATTTCCTTCTGTGGGTAATCACTTAAGAAATGTGATGGCAAAACAGACATGAACAAAAATTTAGATGGTAAGACAAAGTGAAGGACAGTTTCTGGTGAATTAATCATGTCATGTGTAAACCTGCTTTTAAAACACTGCTCAATACCAGGTCAAATACCAGATCTCCTGGTGGTGTTTTACCAGCCAATTATACCTCCTCTGGTAGGAGCCACTTTAAATTACATTGAATCTTGCACTAAGTCTTGCTGCAACTTTCTGCATTATAATTACCACCACCTTGTTTGTTTATCATATGTGTAGAAATTGTGTGACTTTTTCTTTCATGCCATTTTGTTAGCAAATGGTAACCAGATTGTCAGTTAGCAGTCTCATCAGTTTTCATGCGGCTTGTGAAGAAAATCACCACCTTAAAATCCAAAGTATTATCTTGTTTTCTAAGTATTTTTCAATTTTGAGGTGAATTTTAAACTTATATTAAAATATATTTAAAAATAATTAATCTAATAAATCAAGTGTATTCATTAATCAGGGGAATAGTCAGTGTCATAGCCTTATTCCCAGAAACAGAGAAAGGAGGTTTCACTAAGCTGCCTTTATTTGTTCTCCCATAAAGAGTCCAGGGCTTTGCTGTCATACTGTAAATACCTGGCAGAATGAGATGCAGTAGTACAAAGTACACAAAACAATGAGCAGACTTCCAGTGATGTGGAAGATAAACATGATTTGGAAAGTCCATTACTCAGGTGATCCTGGGGCTTCAACTTTTTCTTGCTTCAGCCTTTGATATTTACAGCAGTAAAATTAAACTTACCATTCCAAAAAGGTTCCAACAGCTACTTTCATAGTAATTTTGCACAAATAATTCTATTTATCACATTGGCACTTGGTTACTTCCCAAATTAGCTTTGCTGATGTAAAAGTACTGAAAACACTCCCTTATACTGGCACGGAGTTGCAAAAATATTTCAGTGACATGTCTTCAGGAAATGCTGAGTTGCCTTATTGGGTACAACACTTCACTGAAATATCTCAGCTTGAGCAAATAAAAATGGAGGCATCAAAATAATGTTAATTTTACAGAAATTAGGCTATACATATGACAATTTAGACAAAGTCATCAGGCTTTTACATGGATTTTATCCTGTTCCTACTCAAGCAGAAACAACACTGAGGTGGGAAAGATTATACCATTTGTATTCAAAAGAAAGCTCCCTTTGAAGCCAGTCAACTCAGTATCATTGATATTGCCTGTAGTCTTTAGGTCTGAGATTCTAATCAATGCATAAAGTAGTTTAAGAAAACTACTCTGTAGGATATTTAAAACTGATTTTTAAAAATCTGTGATTGAATACAAGACTTCAAACAGTCAAACACAGTATGAAAGATACATCAACAGTATGATGCCAATATTATTAGCAAGTATGAGAAAGGATTTTTCCTCAGATTAAAGTTCATCAGTCAATTTGTCAAAAGATAAACCTTTTTAAGAGGCTTCAGAACCTTTTAGAGCATATTGTGCTGTAATGATGACATCTGATACATTCCTTATATTTTGCAAATATCTAAGTAGTTTCCACGTGTTCCTATCAGATTATTAAATTTCTTCTATCTATTGAAATAAGTCATGGTGGACTAGGAAAGAAATACAAAGTCTCTCAGAAAATCCTGTGAGAGTGTGCCACTCTGTCATTCTAATTTATTGGGAAAAAAGTATGAATGCTGATTGTGTAGTAATTATAGCAAAGAAAGTTGAATCTATTTACACAAAACTGGCACTTGCAAATACTTTAAGTTTCTGTATAAATTAGGTGAATGAAAATTAAAACCACAAGTTAAAATTTTTTCAGTACAAAAAACTAATGGATTTTTAAGCCTGAAGAAATTATTTTGATTAAATACTTAACATTAAACACTTAACTAGCATTGTCTAGAAAAGACAAAACTAAATTAAAAAACAAAATTAATTTTTTTTTAAATTTAAAAAATCAAATTAATAAACTGTCCCTAATAGTGTAAACAATTTTGGGGGATGAAATAAACCCATACATTTGAGTAGCCTCTGTCTGAAATATGCCAGTTATTCTGAAAAAATTTTCATTTCTTCATGTTTGAGAATTTTCATCTCATTGATTGAATTAATATTTAACAATTGTAAAATCAGTGACATTAAAACCTTTCACTTCTAGGGGATAAAAAGAGATTTGGGCTACGTTCTTCTTGTCCCTAGCTTGTAATATTTTCACCCGTGTGCAAGAAAAGACAAAATATACAGGGGGAAGAAAATCCTTAGTTCCAGTTGAATACAATTTCCATCAATTTCTTGAAATTTCACTGCAGAATGAAATTATACAGAAGGGTCAGTATTAATAAATAAATTTTGTACTACTGCTTTATCCGTCATATTGACACTGTTTTACAAATAACGGAGATACAACTAAGAAGAATTTGTCTACAACTGAAACCTTCTAAATTAAAAAGGTTGTTTTTAAGAAAAACATACTCAGCATGTTAGATTGGAAAGAGTTCTGTCAGGGCTGGTTTCAGGACACTATAGATAAAACAATAAGAAAATTGTTGTGCCAAGTGCCAACCTATCAAAGTTTGGAATACATCAGAGGCAGAGTGGTGCAGCTCCTGTCCAGAGAAAGTCCTTGATGTCCTAGAAATCTGTCTTTACTATGCGTAAAAGATTAATCATATCAAGGCAAACTCATCTCCGCTTGATGTGACTTTGGAGATAGCTTTCTGTAAATTGTATCTTATCATATTTAAGGTAATGAAATAATTCAATAAAAATCTGCCTAAATCTTGAAATGATGAAAATTTAAATGAGCTTAATATTCTTATGTACAAAGTATCTCTAGAAATATTACTATAAATACGTGTTTATTTAAGACTTATTAAAAAATCCACAAATTGTTTAATGGAAAATTGAATAAAGTACTTCTTTGACTAAGGAAATATTTACAATTGCAGTAGTTACTTGTGGCCAGATTCTACTTCCAGTGTCATGAATGATTACTATAAATCTTAAATGAGAACAAAATTTTGGCCTCACAAAGTGTAGTTTCTTCTTTCACACAGAATGGAATCCACAGAAGAATATAATGTATTAAAAAGAAGTAGATGTGAAGGGAAATTCTATCTAATGCTTTAAAAAGCAGAGGTGAAGAACAATTTTGTCTCAGTAGTTTGAAAGATTTTTTGTTTTGTACTAAGCATATTGAACTAAAGTAGGAAGTAAGGTGAAAAAGTGTATAGAAGATTGTAATTAATTAAGTTTTAACAGAACCTGGAAAAGCAAACTAATGTGAAGACAAAAGACTGAAATACAATAATAGATAAAGTAGGATAGGATAATCAGATAATAGAATAAAATGTTTTAATGCATTTTCATATTGTAAAGGTTACATTCAAATTAGTTTCCCAAAATACTTGATAAGGGAATATATATTCATGAGCAAGTTATTCACATTGTAAACTGAACATAATATATCTAATTAATAACTTAGACTATTAATACTGTGAAATTTAAATTTTCAAATGCTTGAACATTTGTGATGTCAGAGGATAATCATAGATCTTTGATCTATTTTACGCTGTTCATGGAAGCACTGTGCTTGCTGACAAGAATGTCCTTTTATCAGTACAGAGAACATCCTCCTACTGAGTCACTCCAATAATCCAGCTTTTAACATTGTTCATAAAAATCAGAACACCAATTAGTCTTACTTGTGCCAACAATTCAATTTTGTTAAGAACAAGATTAGCTAAGTAGTCTATTAGAAAAATGTTTTACAGATTTATAATGATATTAATACTGTGGCTGCAGAACTTATATACTTACCAAAATGGAATTTAAGGTAGCCACTACCTCTTGAGGTTCTGATCCTTGTGATTATGTTCACCTAGGCTATAATTCAGTGTATTCAGAGCTCAAAATCCATAACAGCATTTGCTTTTGAAAGATGATTAAAAAAAAAGGTACTACCTTGGCTGTGAAGAAAAACAAAATATTAAAAGCTCAGTTTTTCAGCTTATGCAAGAATACCAGTCTTATAGACTGCCTTTCATTAGAAACTACATTTGCCTATCTACAGCAAACTCAAATAAATGCACAAGTTCAAACAGAAAAGTAAAGAAAAACAAACAGAAAAATCAAACTTTAAAAAATAATCCCATTTAAAAAACCCACTGGCTGGATAAATGGAAATATTTGAAAGTAAATGTCACATTTCCAATGAGGTTTTTGTGTTCTTGTCATTCAAACAGTATTGCAAAGGTCAGTTTACTGAAATTTTGTGCCTGAAAAATCTGTATGCATTTCTTCTTCCTACATTTTAGAAATGTTTTTTCCAGTGAGTGTCATCAACTTATCCTAAGGAGTAAAACAAATCAAACTAACGGGAACCATGCTTTGTACTATTGTGAAATACAATAAATATGAAATAAGTATTTGCAGTTGATACAGGATTCCAGCCTTTTGAGTGAATGTACCAAAAGAGATCAGTATTTATGGACAGAACAGAGCGTTCACATCAAATATATTCTCCTTCTGAAGAGAAATATATCAATAAATAAGTTCAAGGCTACAGAGACAGTGCTTAAACCTTAATCCTGAACTTGAATCCATGTGTGGAGGGCATGATCTTAATTCTGTTCCTCTTTCAGGGTAAGGTACAGAAACCTTGCTCCCTCTGTGTCTGCTTTAACTGAACAGTAGAAAAGAGGGGACAGCATGCATCCCGGACAGTAAAATGCTCTTAATGATAAGAATACACTTTTAATGTCTTCTAGAGACGTAGCTTGGCTAACAACAACAACAAAAAAAAGTAGCAGAAAATCTTAAAGATTTTGGAGAAAGCCTTCATTTGCTGAACAGAAACTTTTGCCCTGAGAGAAAAAAATTAAATAATTGCAACATCCAGGATGAACAGAAGAGGGAATATTCACTGAGCATTGTCTTACTTGTGTGATGTTGTAGCCTGGACATTGAACTGGAGAACACTGTGTTGAAATGTGGCACTTGCTGCAAGACATTTATTTGTGCAGAGTAAGGCTTTCACAAGGCTAATAACCTTGTAGTTTCTGACACATGCCAAGCACCTCCCTGGAGGAGCACCAAAGAATGGGCCACTGCCTAACAAACATGCTCCCAAAGAGGCTGACTAAATAACTCAAATGGAAGCTGAATGCTTGCTGCCTGCAACTGTAGTGTTAAAGGACAGGAGGAAATTACCTCAAATATTATAATACCTTGCCTTACTTAAGAGCAAAGGGGCCATTTGTATGACTTCTCATGATACCTGCTTTCTGCAGGAGTCATTTCAACAGACTCTGGAGAGAGCCACAGTTATTCATCTTCAGCAATGCCACCTGTCTCAATTTTGTATTTTTTTTCCTCAAAGAAACCACCTTTTGTGCAGAAAGAGGCAAGGGCAAACATTTCAGTGTTACCATGCTTTTTAAAAAGGAGTGATGGACATATACCCTTCTTGTTGCTAAATAAACCATGAAGATTAGTCATCTGAGAAAGCCTGAGTGTATCTCAGTTCACTGAAATGAGTTTAGCTTGCAAGTTCAATATATTTATTCAGAGCTTGGCAGAGAAGGTCTCTTCTTCAGAGACTTTTATGCCTGGCACAACATGGTTTCATTTTTTGGGATCATCTTGTGTTCCCACGGCAAAAGTTCAGTATCTGCCAGAGCACAGTAGCATTCACTAAGGAAGGAGATGGTTCTCTAAAAGTCAAGAAAGAGCAAACCATGTCTCTGAGTTCCAGATCTGAAGTTTCCACTGTCTGTTTTGTGATGATGCACTCCTATGCCAGCAGTATTTTTTATTACATTTCAAAATGTAGTTTCATTCACTATCTCAAGCTCCACAAGCTTCCCAAGGATACCATTTTCATCAGTCTTAGGGTGCAGTATACTCTGTCTGCCCTCACAATGGCTTGTACCAACACTTGAATGACTAGAAAAAAAGGGGTTGACTTCCTTTCTGGATAGCGACATCTGCCTTTGATCGATGAGGCTTTTTTACATTACTGCTGGAGCAACAAGGACAAATGTTGAATTAAGTAGGAAAGGAAAGGATATGAATCCCAAACTTGTCGTTTTTGTTGTTACCAGAAAGTATATTCCAATATTCAATCATATAGTTTAGACATTACTGTGGCAATATAAATCAAGTATATAGATAGCTACAGATATTATATAGATGTAAAAATACAAATGATGAAGTTTATATAGACAATATTTCTAGGAAGGATTAGGAAGAAAGTAACTAAACAAAGCCTAAAAAATATTTAGAGGTTTATGACTGAAAATGATCTTTGTTCTTGATCAGCTTCAAAAAAGAAACTGATAAAAAAGATGTATCAGCTCCCAGAAAGTCAGAAATGTTAGACAGATGGAATTTTTTATAAAACAGAGGTGACTGGTAGAAGTGTTTCTGTAGATTATTGATAGTGGAATTGTTTTTCTTGTGCACTGCAGGGAATCATGCCTATGTTTACAGAGCAGAAAGGAACTGTTTAACATGTACTGCATATTCTCCAGTGGTGTTGATGAGCATGCTGAGCTGGAAATGCAACAAATTCTTCCTTTTGGAACTAATTATAACAACTTCTCCCCCACCCTTTTTCTTCTTCTGTCCTTGTTCCCTTTCTTCTTTTAAGACTTTCAGTTCATCTCTGTAAAAAGTGACTGAAAGAATCCATAACCAGCTATTTCAGAAGAAATTGTGGTACTGTGACAAAAAAAAAGAAGAGCTTTCTAAACCAACATATGGGAATCAGAAATCAATTGTGCCAATATAAGAAAATCTCAGCACTTCTGCTGTGGTAGAAATGTGATGTCTCAGGAACAACATGAGGAAACAACACCTATAACTCATAACTGTGATCTCTTTGATAGCAGCCTCATAGCTTCTCTCCACTGATCTGCTGCTGTTCTTGTTGGGGTTTTTTATTATCATTATCATTTTATCATTAAGTACTGCCTGATTCTTATCCAAGTAGAAGAATACATGTGCAGCTCTAAAAATTGCATGAAGCCCTATAGCATTCCAATGCAGAAATGAACTGCAAAAGAATATTCTACCTTGAAAATGAGTAAGCTTTACATAAATTTACACCTAGAGCTAGAAGGAATCTGATATATCTGTTCATTATTGCATTCATAGCCCCCTCAAATAATTGCATAGGTTAGTACACAGTGAAATCCATTCCTATAGACAGTGAGGGTTAATTTCTGAACTGAAAGCCAATGGAAAAAAACCTATAATCTGCCTTATAGCTACTCTGAGCAGAAAAAGAGTTTGAATTGCTTCATTCACTTAGTTTTGAATATAGATCCATGTTTTATTAAAACAAGATAAAGAAGGAAAGGGGAAGGGGAAGGGCCACAAGAGCAGTTCTGAAATTCACTGAAGAGACTTTGAATATTCAAATAATCCTCAGGTTATGGAGATGCCAAACAGAAATGTCTCAAAAAATTTCACTATTTCAATTTTGTAACCTCCTATCAAAGATCAATGACAACATACATGTAAAAAATCAAACAAGTGCTAATTAAGTAGTAACACCCTCAGCGGAGTAAAGCAGCCCTTTCTTTCTTTTCAGGTTTCATGTAACCACCCTAAGAAATAAAATGCCATGCCAGTATGAGCAGCAATATTGAAACAGACAAGAAGTCTGTTTCTCTGATAAAATACCTTATTGTCTAATTTATAAGGAAATATATTTCCAGCTGAGGAAATACATCCATAAATACCCAAGGTAATAGTATCCTTTGGTCATTTGCTGTGGCAAAGATCAGTTTCATAAAAGCAAGTATTCCATTAAATTAATAGCTGTGTTTTCCTTTTCAAAATCTGATTAGAAAAAGAAGAAAGAATAAAACTGTGGCTGTCCATCCTTTGAAATACTGCTTTTAAATACATCCTGAAAAATGCTTCTGTTTCTGGGTGAAAAAGAAATGCTGATAAATCTGACTTTCTCCACAGTGAAATTTCCAAAAAGAGACAGAGGCAGACAAATCACTGAGACAAACAGTGAGACGGTTCCCAAAGGCAGAAGACAAGATATTGATGAACGCCTGACAGCCTGCAGTGTGGAGAACACAGGGCTGATTTGGAATGCTTTTGGTTTCACCTTAAACTCCACTACAGGCAGTACAGATCTCCCAGTTTTCAGGGCTGTTGAGTAGGCAGCACTGTGTTCGTCAGATATAAGGATCCTATCCAGACTCCTCCTGAAACCAGCAGTCCAAGGGGATAGAGAAAAGGGAGGCTGCCTCACAGTTACTTGAAAAACTACACCTTTGTCTTCAGACAGCTGCAATCTGGTTGTCTTGTGACTGCCCTAAAGGGGTGATGATGTATGCAAAGTTTGACAGACTGACAGTTGATGGATTTAACACCTAGCACAACGGTTTTTTCTTTTATTCCCATTCCCAATCTCAGCATGATCACTCCCCAAGACAATCTATTCAGGCCATCAGCTTTTCAAAATAGCTAATTTCCACTACTTTACCATGTACAAAACTGAAATAAAACTTCCTGATTGTAGTGATACATATCAACTAAATTATCTGTCTCAGAGTCTGAAACTGTTTTAATTGGACTAATCATATACTACCTAACTCTGTGAAGTAGATTCATTACTAAATGTATATTCTGTAGCATTTAATAACTGGGTGAAAAAATATTACAATAATTCAATCTAGTTCAAGCTAGCATTTTTTTTCTATCAAAAGCTTCACTTTTCAACAGCTCATAGGATACTTTGGATATACAGTGCAGATAGACAGTAAGCAAGGTGGGGGAGAGAGATAGAGGGTGGTGCTAGCCCCAGAAGCTCTGCAGCCTATGTGAAACACACAGTAGCTGCACCTTGGCAGAAGATGTAAAATAATTCATATCTACTAGAGCTGTCTTAGTCCATCTGGCACAGGCACCTATGTACTCAGCAAAACTTAAGGGAGACACTTTCTAAAGAATGACATAAATTATTACTTTGCAGCACTCCTATCATCATTCTTAACCAAGTGCTCTCTTCCAGGTCACAAAGGTAGGCAGCTTGTACATTGGCAAAAAAACTCAGAGTAATTACATGCCTGTCTTCAGCTCTGCATCTTCCTGTCATTCATACAGTCCAAATTTCTCTGAGACCACTTCTGTGGTACGAAGAAGAGTGACAGACTACCAGACCCTTATGTCTGGCAGCCCTACTATCCATATATTTGCCATTTCCTGATTAAAAACCAGCTGATATCAGAAAAGGATTCAGCATAAAACCCACTTGTGATCTCTATGGTCTCTCAGTACAAAGACAACTTGTCAAAACATGAAAGAAAAAGTCTGAATTCTTCAGTGCCATGGAAACTGAAGTATTAATGAATGTCCTGTTTTTTTTTTTACTTCAGCTGGAACTGCACTTGAGCCAGTCTTTTAGTGGAAAACTGTTAAACTGTCCCTGAAATTTCAGTGGTGGTAGAGTGGAGTGGGTTAAAAAATACAGAAAAGAGGATTTTTTTTTAACAGAGCACCCATCAGAAGAAGCAGGGCAAATGACTCAGGAAAAGAGGTATGCTTGGATGGAATTTTAAGGCCAGAAAGATCACAAGCTGTCACATCGGGGGGTTTAATTAACAATAACTTCTTTATGATCCAGGAGTGTATAGAAAAGGCAGTGACATGGGGGAAGATGCTTTTTCTCAAAAGTCACTGTCTTTTCCTTTCTCACAGTACAGTACACTCAGACAGCTCCTGCTTCACAGACCTCTGAAACAAGGACAGGGCAGCTTCTTCCAGCAACGCTCCTCATCATGCACTGGCAGCAGCTTCTGGGATTGCTTCTTTGGTGTAAACTAAACCAAGGGCTTCTGCTTTATTTGTCATCTCCAGTCATGCACTGTATTATCTCAAGATGAAGAAAGCCTGTAGTACACAGCTCTGTGACACGGGATCACCCCTTCTGCATTTGAGCACCTTTTGAACTTTACCAAGTCTGCACTGCTACAGCACACTGAGCTTTGCACTTGCCCTACTGACTTGGAGAATAAGATAGCAATGCACCCCTGGCTTATTGTCCCTGTTTCTGGTAATCTGCAATTTGGAGATTTCTAGAGGGCCAAAGACTGAACTGAATATTCAGTAGCCTTTGCAATCCAACAAATAGGCTGAAGGGTAAGTCATTGTGCATTACAGTGCTTGGAAATCCCATCCAACCCTTGAGTCCCTGAACTGAAAATAGGACAAAGATGTAAGACTGTCAGAAGGAACTACCATATGACCTGTCCTGATGGTTTTATTATTTATTAAGCCTTCACTTTTGATCATGGTTGAAAATGGGACACCAGGCTAAAGTTGCCTTTGGTCTCACAAAGGACAGTCAGACTTCCATCCCCACCCTAGCTGCTGGTGCTGTTGGGGCATTTTTTGTTAGGCGAGGCCACAGGAGCAAACACTTCTCCAAACCCAGTACATTTGCACTGATCAAGATCCTGCTAAGGAAATCTTTCTATTATTCTAACCCGCAACAATTTGACAGTTGCTGTGTTTGATTAAAAAGCTTATGGATGATGAGGTAGGGTTTAGAAAATTTTGTAAGCTTTTCTCCAGCTCCCACGGTTGCTACTAATTCAGCTGCTTTTCATAGCACACTTAAGGGAAAAAAATTATGCAACTGGGAATTCAACCAAGTGTTTGCTTTTAAAGTCTCAGATTCTTCACATATAAAACTTATCATTGCCTAGATCTTTTGCTCTATTTAATCGATAGTGGAAGTCTAACTAGCTAAATTTCTAAAAAGCAGGGTTTTTTTCCTTAGCTGTGAAGTATGAAAGGAGTGACTGCATATATTTTTCTTCCTTCTTGTTTTTTCTAGGTTTCCATTATCCTTGATGTCAGACAAGTTGATAAACTCAATATCTTTTCCACTCCCTCTGCTACCATAAAGGCAACATTTATCTCTGTGGACAACATCTTCTTCAAATGCATCTTATGTAACTATTTTCTTGGGAGACAGGAGACTGACAGGCTCCAATTTATCTCTGTACAATACCACCCATTTATTGCTATTCAGGAACTCTAGATCTGTTTGTACATTCATAGTAATAGGCAATGAATTCTACTGCAGAAATATTTTTCCCCCTTTCAGGAAACATTGAGCTTACAAACAATGTTTACTAGGTCTTCAGTATTTCTTTTAGCCTTACTGAGTTAATGGAAACATTCAGTGATCAGTGATAACAATAAAAAGCAGTGGTTCATACCTGTACTAAAACAATTAATTTAAATTCCCAGCTTTATATTTAATGCCTACCTAGGACAGTACATTCCTTAGCCTTGTCCAAGCCATACAAACAGTCCAGATGTTTATGCTGCCTCTGTTTTGTAGGACTATTTCATTTGAAACTCATTTTGATGTTATTCCAGAGCTTTGCAATTCATATCATAGACTGTTCTGTCACTATGCAACAAACTATTCAAACACGGACCTAAATTCTAATAAATATGCTATGAGGCAGCATTTGGTTAAAGTAAGTTTACAGGATTAAACTTCAGATTTATATTTTTATTGCATTCTGCAGGAGCAAGTTAAAATTGCTGCCTGTACACATATAATTACTAGTGGAACTTGGCAAGATTATGTTGTCCTCGTGGCTTGAGTTGCAGTTACTTGTGAGCTGCTGACATTTTATTGTCTCATACTAGTAAAACAGCAGTGACATCTATATTTTTCACAGCCAAGCTTAATCATAAGTACATCTGTCAAGATCTCAAAATACACTGAAGACTCTTCTGCTTCATGGTTGTCTTTTCTTAGCTTTTCCTTCCCATTCTGCCCTTCCCCAAGTGACTTTTAAAGATCCACTTTCCTCCCCCAGATCTATATCTGAAAAGCAATCAACTGGTCCTCCAAGCATCTGACACATGCTTTTTTGTACTAGTTGTTAATTTTAAAGATGCTGCAGTTTACAATTTCTTTGACATTTACTCTAGAAGATTTGTGCTCCTGAATATATTTATGTAATTTATTTATCCCCAGTTGTTTCTGAAACCTCGGTAAAGGCAGAGCCTGATCATTACAAGATATTTGCCATGAGTGTTTGTTAACTGCTTTGAGTATCCCTTTGCTTCTTGCACCACTTCTGCAATTACTATGGCACTTCAGCCATCTCTCAATGCCTAATAATCTTTAATATGCCTTCAGTGAGCTGAAATAAAGAGACAGATGATTAAAAAAGATATCATCTATCTGTGTAAAATACATCAAGAATGTACATGTCTTTTCATTTTGTACATCTCTAATATGCTCCAAGATGATTGCAGCATAATATAATCAAGTTAAACAAGAGATTCTAAAAAATCCAGCTACCCAAACACAGTGTCAGTCACGAGAAAATCTTTTAGATGTTAATATTCCAGTGGATGAGAAAAAAAAAAACCCTTTCAGATTATGCAAACAAAAAGAGTATGAGAGTGACCTGGGGAAGGGAAAAGAGGGTCAGAGACCCCATGAGTAAGTGACTGAGTGATTGAATGCCTGCCTGACTGAAAAATCTGAACTATGGAAAAAGATTTCAGGCTAAAAGCCTGCAGTCTAGATGCAGGTAAAAAGGCACTGCATGTCTCCTTTTCTAGTAGAAATAGGCAGACTGAAGCTGCCTATTACAGTGTGATGATATTAATCCGTTTCCTCTCTGAAAATCAGAAAACCACAGCAACCTCAGAATCCAGTAATGGTATGATAATATCTTAGCTTCTGGCAGCAGAGGATGGAAACCAATAAATGGCACAAAATATGCATAAAAAGGCAGAAAAATTCAGATGTTCATTTAAATCTATGAACAGCAAACCCCACAAATATTCTTTTGCAATCTTAAATTTCTATGTAAAACTCCCTAAAAAAAAACCCTAAAATTTTGAATTATATAGATTCAGAGAACAGCCTGGGTTGGAAAGGACATCTAACTATAATCTAGTCCAACCCTCCTGCCTTGATCAGAGACACCTCCCACTGGCCCAGGTTTCTTGAAGCCCCATCCAATGTGGTCTTGAACAGGGGCAGGACCTTTGCACTTAGCCTTGTTGAATATCATACAGCTACATAAAAATGTGCTTCGAACAACCTAAGGATCATGCTAAACTCCTAGTAAGATATTAATTAATTATATAAAGGCATGAATTCATAATGCAAATTTAAATAGTGAAATATTAAAATATTTTCTTAACAGATTTGATACTATTCTTTAATGTTTATAAATGTTGAACATGTACACAAATTGGAAGTCAATTTAAGTTCATGTCAATAATTTAGAATTCTTCATTAGTTATATAGAATTACCTAATATATAACACAACAAGAAAAATATTGACTATCAGTAGTAGGTATTTGAACCTAAACTCATTCATTTCATTAGATGCAATTAATACAAGTTTAGAATTTTTAAATCTAGTCCTGATTGCTATGCATAAATACTGTAAAATTTAATTACAATTTTCTTTCAGCAGTCTAAAGAGAGACAGGCTCTAGTTCAGAGGTTACACTTTCTTTAAAACTTCAGTGTTAATCATCAATCATGAAGAAATGCCTTCAAAATTATCAGGCTTATTTTAACTTGACTGGAAACCACTCAAAACTTAGTAAATCATAACTTCTGCTTTAACTTTCAATAAGTTCTAAAAACAGTTAAATTCCAGTGTAAATACATATATTTCACTGAATGTATATTGCTCAAAAATAAGACTGGCAAGGGGTGGAGTGGTGAAATGGCCCAGTGGTGTGTCTTTGGAAATATGGGCAAGTAAAGGCATTGTTTTTGAGTGACAGGTTTTTGTAACATGCTCTGGGTGTCTGATGTTAGGAGACCTTAGTACATGAATTATGCATTATGATTGGTTTTATAATCTGGATTGTGACAGGATTTGAGCAGGATTTGGGAGTAACACAAAATTACTTCAGCGAATTTTCCATGTTAAGTGGGAAGGTGTTTAAACACTCATGGTGCCCTCTAAGACAAGACATGGCAGACAGCAAATTGCAGTCTCACCATGCACCAACCAGCTATCCCTGGCAAGTCTCTGCAACAACTCCAGCCCCTAAGTGCAATTCATCTTTACACCTGCCCCCATTTTCAGGGTGTTTTTCATGTTTTAGACTTGCCTCTTTGAAGGTAATGTTAAAAACATTCTGTACCACAGGCTCGTCAAAATTAACACTTCCACTAGCCAGATAACTCAACAGCTAGGCTACTTTGTTTTTCTAAGATCAAATAAAAAAAAGGCAGAAAGGGGAGAGGAATTAAGGTCTTTTCCAGTAGAATACGAAACAATGGAAAAATACTACGCACCTGTCAGAAAACATACCTGCATGAAGCACTTTCCATCAGCTGTGGTTAGCTTCAAATATCCACAAAAGCAGCATACTAGTTACTGGATTGGCAGTACACTTGATGCCAGTACTTTATTCTCATCTGATCTAGGAGCAAGGTGTGAGTATTTAGTCTGTCAGAGAAACTTGACGAACCAAACTCTGCACTGGGCTCATTGCTGCTGATGGCTTGCTCCCAGGTAAGAAGAAAAGTTTCATTAGACCCTTGCATCCTTTTGCAGAGATACATAAATGCAAAAAAAAAAAAAGGCTGGAAATGCTCTTCCTGACGGCTAAGGAACACTTGGTCTGAATACAGGGAAATGTCAGTAGGGAAATGGATTGGAAATGGATGGAAATTGCTTTTTCTGTGGCACAGAGGAGAGAGTAGTGAGATGGCATAGAACTGATTGGTGTTAGAGTATAATGGGAATGAGATGGGCAATTTTAAAATTCATTTAGAATTTTAAGGTCTGAGGATATAAGCAAAGCAGTCTCTTGGGTTAAATGAGGGATAAACATATTTTCTCTCTAATGTAGACAAGGAATGAAAGAAAAAAACCATCATGAGCTAGGGAAATTTGATGTTAATCATTGCCTTTGCTAGTGGACATTTCTAAGATATCACTGAAATCCAATGACAAGCTGTAATTTCACAACTGCTTTACAATGACATAAAGCAGACACAGCTGCCAAAAAACCCAGTCTGTCTCCTGCCTGCAAGGGCTCACCCTCTGTCTCTATCACTCCGTGTTCTACTGGCACAAGTTGCATTCAGGGAGCTATATCCTAAAGCTCACAGAGAATCTAATTGAGGATATGCTGGTTTAAGGTGGCTATGAAACTCCCAGTACAGTTTTGACTGGGAAAGAACCCGAACAGCAAATACTAAAATGAAATGTGTATGTGCCTGTAGAAAGTTCCTGCCCTTTCTGTGAGAAACCTGTAGCTGAGGCAGATGAAATTTTATGACTGGTGTAATTAGGGAGATCTGTCAAAAGAATATTATAGTTCCCCTCTGAGCTCCAAATGTATTCAACTATAACTAGCATTAGCTTTTTTAACTGTACACAATAACAAATAATACATTCAATCAAAACTATATAATCTAACAAGGCTGTATCTAATAACAAATGCATGATTTTAGTTATTATGAAAATACCGATGCCTTCCTTCTTCCTATAACTAATTGTAGATTGATATTAACAATTTAGTAGTAAAGAAAGCTGCTCATTTCCTTTCAAGAACCTGTAATTCTCACACAATAGAATAATGAAGAATGTTTGGTTGTGATACCATCCTGGCAAGGAAAGAGGGAAAACAAGGAGTTCTGTCAAAACAAAACCAGTATCAAATCCTAAAACTTCAATATCAACAGCTTGGGAATGTACCAGAATCTCATATATTTCACTAAGTTGATTTAAATACTTGACATATCTAGCTAGAATTTTATATTGTTTATTTTTACAATTGGATCTGTAGTGGGTTTTTTTTTCTTTTCCTACATGTTACATGTCCTTTTGCAAGGCAGTACCTGTATTCCTGGAGAGAGACATGCAAACAGGCAATGCAAAAAAAGCATGGTATGCAAACCATTTATTTATTTGAGGATGTAACATTTCGTCCCTTCATAGGTTGCCCACTCAGCATTTGAACTCACTAAGATTTGCATTAACATTCAATAAATAAAAATACTATACAAGCTTAGGGCATCATCAGTCATTAATTATGCAGTTTATGGAAGATTTAACTCGCATATAATTTAGATTTTTTTTGGTGAATTGCCTTGTCCATCGACTACTATAGCAAAGTTTCAGTAGTTTTAGTGTGCAAACCATAAGACCTTTAGCCACTATTTTATTTTGTTAAGTTTTTTTTATTAGATCATGCTGTCTTAAGTTACCATTGCCATCAGTAGAATTTGCAAAGAATTTTGTTGCAGTGAGCTTTTCTGTTTTGAAGAGGCAATATTTCTGGTTTTTGCTTTCTATTAAGGCACTCCCTGGATGCGTGACTGTTTTCATTTACCTCTGGGCACCACTCAATCTCTCAGCAACACAATTTGTTCCCTGTTAGATGTGAATATACTACTGCAAATCCGTTGGAGTACATAATATGGAGTTTGTGTCAGCTTGTATTTTTGTGTGTCTTTTACATAGTTTGCAGAATGTTATCCAGCACAAAGCTTTCTGGCAACAAGTTAACAGTCAGCTTTTTCTGAAGCAGAGATGAAAAATGAGATTATATCACATCAGTGCTTTGTACTATGAGGCTGAGGACTTTCTGATTTTGGGACTATGAGCCTAGCAACAGATTTGGTAACTGGAACCCACAGCTATCTCACAGCCGGCCTCATTTATATTTATTTTTTGCTTACAACATGCAACATTCCAAATAGCTAATTCCAACTGAAACCGAAATTCCCAAGAAAAAAATATTTATGTAGAGCAATAGAAATTCAAATCACTGCTGTTATAAAAGCACATTTCTAAATGTCTTTTCGCATGATGTGTAGGTCATCATTGCAGATAAATACAACACATTATGAAACCCAAATTCTTATTATTATCTGTCCCAGAGTAGGAAAAGGAGATACTTAGCAATCTATTGGCTCTTTAGAGCTCTAGCTCTATTAATAATCTTATTATTTTCCATCCAGATTCGTAAAATATGAATGATCCATAATACTCTCACATTAACCTTATTTAGTTTTTATTGCTTCCTATGCTCCTGCAAACAAACAAACAAAAACCTTGCTAAGATGACTAGGCAAATACTTTCTTCAGAACCATGCCCTTAGGCTGGTCCAGTGGACAATTATATAGTCTGGTACATTGTGCAAAAACAGGCATAATTTTACAGTATCCCTATATTTATGTGCTACATGGAAAATATTACCTTGTATGATACAGTATATTTTATTTGTCTATTATATTGTACAGCTTTCAAATATTTTTATCTTCTGTATTCAAATCCCTAAAAAAATATTTCTCGACTCCTAGTAAACAATGAATATCTGGAGATTTTACATGGAATAAATGCATAATAATATCTGTCTGAATACACCAGACTTACCTGCTCTGTCACTGCAGCACAGGGTTTATGCAGCATTCCTCCAAAGTTCCACTCAGCTCTGTATCATTAGCACAAGTTAATTTCAGGCTCCATCTTCTGGTTAAAGTGTTGATGAGTTTGTAAACAGAAAAGCCGATTATTTATCTCAGGGTCCCAAGAGCATCCACGGTGCTTCCTGTCCCTGCCCAACTCCAGGGCCCCCCTCACCTGCCCGTGGCCCAGCCCCCCATGTCACCCCCCAGGGCTGTCACCCCCTGCCCCAGGGATGCTGCACAAGGACCAATCTTCAGCTGCCCACAGTCTGATCCTGCCTGGCCTTGGACCCTGAGCCAGGATCAGCCAGACTCAGCTTGGCCCTGTCCCTACAGCCCTGCCTGGCCACGCTGATGGCCAGAGCTGCTGCACAGGAGGGGTCTGTGCCTGGCAGGTGACACCAAGCAGCTGTCACTGGGGTCTCCCACACTGCTGTGCTGTCACTACTGACCAGAGGACCTTGGAGGAGCAGCACTTTCCTCCGTGGGAGGAATAAGGGGCCTTCGCATGTGACCCAGGGAATGGCTTCAGCAGAGGTCTTATTTCAAGGAAAAAAGTGCAAATAAAAAGACATTTTGAGATACATCTGACCCCAGTATTGTTTGGGAGTGCTCTAATATTTATTTTCCATGATTATCAGGCTGTCATTTTAATTGTCTTCTCTGATTTTAGAGCTACTACAATTCAGGTCATAGGAGCCTTTGGGTGTCTGCATTTGGCAGAGGAAAGGAAGAGTGAGTTAAGATTAAGCATACAATATCTGGGAAAGCAAAAGATATGAGTCAATTAGATTTAAGAAGGAACAAGTCTATTTAGTTTAACTGTTGAGGGTTTCATAGAAATTATCAGTAAATAAATTTTTGGCCCACAAAATTTAGAAAGCCGTGGATATCTTTTCCACACTGAGCTGATATTGTCACCACAGAGATACTTTATTCTTCAAGCATTCCTCTCTCTATCCTTACCTAATCAATCCTGATTTCATTTTCTGTTTTCTGTTTACAAGTCCCCAAAATAATTCCCTCCAAAATTTATTTTTAGTCATCTGACTCTGTAACTTAGTTGGTAAGCTCATAAATTTTAGCAGCTAGCCTAGCAAGGCAATAAATAACTTTGCATTTGTTGAAAATGCCAAAGACTTGCTGATGTATGAAATAACAGTTTTACTGCTAATCCTTTCTATTATTTCTCACCCAACGTTTTTGGGTTTGATGGCCCTGATTTAAGAAGTGTATGGAAGAACATGTTGTTTTCCTCTGTAAGGACAGCATTAAGGACTGTGGAAACCTGCTTTTGGATTTCAGGAGCACCACTCCACTAAAATTAATAAAATGTATTGGGCACACTGTTTAGGATGTGCTATGAGCTAAACTTGTACAGAAGAAAAAATCCAAGGCAAAAATTTTCAAGATATGTCAAAAATAATGGGAGTGGTGAGGAACTGGCCTGCATCAGATAATTGTGATCAGTCACTCACAAAAGTGCCCCAAAAATGCTGCATCAGAAGACACCATTCCAGCACCAGGCACATGAGATTGTGCAGGACCTCAGTGACAGTTGGGGTTGTCAGAGCTCTCTCTCCAGGAGCCTGGGAAGAAGGAGACACTCCTCATGATCAGGTTGCAATAAAGAGCCACCCAGCCCAACCTTGGATGTTACCAGGGATGGAACACCCACCACTAGAAAGAATACTCTCCTTAACATCAATAAAAGCAGGTTTTGACAAACAATAAGCAGTTAAAGTACAAAACAGTAACAAAAGAAAAACCTCTTGAAGAAAGCAATACCAAAATAAGCTTTCAGAATGCAGCAGGCACCTGCTTTCAGTGATTTAACCAAAGCAGACTTGCAACTGCAGTCACAGAGCTCTTAGAGGCAAAACCTTGTAATACAATTAACTTCACAAGAAACCTCATTAGAAGCAGTGAGGATTAGGCATGACCAAGCACAGTAAACAGACTCACAGAGCTGCATAATGTTTTAGACACCTAGTCCAGCCCGCCTGCTCCTGATTTAATGGAACAGAATATCTCAGAGCTCCTAATGAGATGATAACACTCGCACAATGAGATATTCTGGCAACATCTGTTTGATGTCTCTGTGGAAACTTTATTTGACTTAGGCTGGTCACTTAAATTTGGATGAACTGATAGTTTCTCTTGCTTACACAGTGCTAGAGCTCACAACCGCTTCAACAGGATTTAGGGAGATGTGCAAGAAATTGTGGCTATTGCTAATAATGCTACATGTAAAAGTATACTTCTAACACAAAATAATTATATCAGGCCTGAAAATGACTGGTCCTGTAGAACTGTGATTTTGATTTTTTACATAAACTATGATTCATACAGGGAAAGCAAAGTAAGCAAAAAATGCAAAGTAAAACCCGAAGCAGTACAAAGATAAATTACAGAAAACAGTGAGATGAGAACATATGTCCTCCACTTTCTGCAACTAGACCAAAAAAATCTGATTAATATATGTTGATTGCCACTCTAAGAGGATTTTTTATAATTTCTTAACTGAGTTGCTTATGGTAACATCAAAGGGTGGGGTTTTTTGAGGAATCATTTTATCTGTTTTTTTGGAATTAATTATTCTGTATGCAGTGTATATTAAACAATGATATGGAATGTTTATGAATCATCTAGATATTTCTGAATTGTTCCACAAACCTGTGGCATATAAAAAATGAGATTTTTCTTTTCCTTTTTCTTTTTGCAGCAGTAGGGGTTCCAGGGAGTTTCCAGGGATGAATTTAGGCCCTCGATTTTGTTTAAGAAATAGCAAATGGGGTCAAGTGTCACTCTGATAGACATTGCAGCTTTCCTGACATAAAGGTCAGATTTCATGATGTTAAAGGCTAATCAGGAGATTTTCTTCTTCCTTAGGGAATACTTCCCTTTCTGTCTTCACAAGAACACTGTTCTGTAGCATGGAGAAAAACTGCAGAAACAGCAATTTGAACACTATTTTGCAGTGGGAGAAAGATCTGATTTCCACCAAAATAATTAGAAAGACTCCCTAACTTCCTGGGAAGTTAGATTTAAAAAACAAAAGCAAAATAAATTACAGATCATAAAAGAACTATGGCTGGTGGGAAGACTTACTGACCTGCTAAATCATGTAGTGATCCATCCCCAAAAGTTACATGCTGGAGAACTTCCCAAATGCTCAGTGACAGGTGGCATCCCCAGTATCCCAATTATTTCTTTCAAAATCTTTTACTGTTACATATTCATGGTTTATCTTTTGCTTTCCTTCAATAAATTCCAGCTGATTAATTTAGCAGTCACTTTAATTTTGCTCAGGTGGAGTACATGAAGAGTTACAGTACAAGGAGAATGATAATAGAATGGAACTAGGGCAATAGGAACAGTTTCCATTGTTTCACCAAATGGATGCCCAAGGGATGTATCCAATTTAGTCGTCAAATTAAAATACATAAATGCTCACCCCTATTTGCACTTCCATAACTTACCCTTTTGCCTCTTGAGATAATGTGCGATACAGTTGTTGGCTTTAGAAATACAGTGTTACAAATATTCTCCCTCGTCTTTCTCTCTCAAGCACTGATTGACAGAAGGATAAAAGTAATTTAAAAGCAGTATATTTTTCAGTAACAGTGAGGGGTTTTTACAGATAAGAAATGCAGGACATGAACAGGCATTCAGTGCCATGAGCTTTAATTTGATTAGTACACACACTTTTTTAGAAATTTGAGTCATCAAGGAAATAATATGATCTGTTCGCATCTTTTTATAAGACAGAATGAAATACAGCAAATAACATTCATACATAAGAAAAGGATTCCAGTTACAAGGTCTAAGTCAAATTCTGTGAACAAAATAATGTGCACAACATAGCTCCTCCTATAACAATTTCTTTTTTATCAGCCATGAAGCAGCCATTTTATTATTGAGTCCTTTTGCACTGATGGAAGTGATTTCATATTACAAGAAAATGAGTATTCACCAATGAAAAGTACAAAAAGTCTCTAAATAGTATATTTAGGAGTGGGAAATACTACAAGATTCAGAGTAGAAATAGGAAAGACCATTTATTTCCATTTGAACTCAACTAAACTGTTGGTAATAGTGCTATCTTATATAAAGAGGAAGGAACATTTGCCCCTGTAAATTAATCAATTCTACTGAAAAAATAATTTAAATTCAAGGTTTTAGTTCAATTGACATTATAGAAAGCTTCTGGATGTGGCCAAATTAGCAAAACACCAAAACCCCTACATTTTAATGAGGTGTCTGCGATGAAAAATATCATAAATACCTATCTGTTATTTCATCCATAGCAAAATGATCAGGAGCCCTTTTTATGAACAATATTTTAAGCCATATTCGTGGTGCAATTCTGTATTACTTTTACAAAAAGCTTTTTCCCAGCATGGGATCATGGTATAAGTATTCTTTCCAATCATATTTCACACATTATTATCAGCTGCAATACTGCAGTGAAAATTAAGTTCATATTTGAACATCCTTGCTGTGTCTCATTTTGCCCCAAGAACAATTTCAAGTGCCACTAGGTAATTTCTCTGGATATTTAGTAGTGATTTATGCATAAATTGTGCCTTGTGGCCAGGTGTCTGCAGAACTGGAGGTAAAATAAACCCTTTTATTTTAGTTTCATCACAGGAGTTGAAAAGAACATTTAAATTTGCATTCATATGAATGCAAGGAAATCTGAAAACACATCTCAGGGTAACACTGTAGAGCAATAAGGGGCAACATAATGGAAATATGATCCTGCAAGGTTAATTACAGGCATGAAGAGATAAATACATGAAAAAAATTAAATTACTCAAATCCAGAGGATTCGGCAATCTTTACAGCAACAAAATGCCTACAAAGTATTGCCTAGGCAGAGGTTGAAAGTTGGGACCATAAATAATTCCATTCACACACATGACTGTCTTCAACACTTACTCCCCCTCCTCCTACCCTTCCTTCTCCTCCTCTGATGTTAGTAATTGGATACCAGTTTTCAATTAGTGCATCAGGCCATACTATCAGGATATCCCTAAATCTATAGCAATTAATTTTGTCTTTACAGATATAGAACTGTGGGAGTAACTTAATTGTATAATTAGAACAAGATGAATTTCACTTAAGGTGGCAAATGATGCAAGACAAGAAGAAAGAAGCAAATATGTTCCCTGTGGCCACTGTGATATTGAACTATCACAGATTTCAGGGTTGAAAGTACAGAAGAGGTTTTCTGGCTGCTCAAGACCCAGTTAGGCTGACTTATGAAGGACAAAAGGTCTCTGTGGTCCTCACTTGTAGCACTGACGGTAAGAGAAAATAAAACAAAGTACGACATAGAATAAATCCTGTTCCATGTATATTTTAGTAAGGAGAAAGCAGAAGCCTTAAAAACAGCAAAGCCCATGTTCACATCAGCCTTCCCACCTACAACTCTGTTGGAAGCCTTGCATGGCATGTAGGGAAGCTGGGAAGCAGCTATAAATGGGATGAGGTGCTGGGTCTGACCATGTAGCATCCTCATCAAAGGCTGACTGCTGACAGCAGGTTAGGGGGCTGCCCCTCCAAAGGGATAGGATGCCATGATCTGAGTGCTGTACAACTATTGCATGTGAGCAGAATTCATGACAGGAGCAGTTTTGTAACTATTATTCCCAAAACTCACATACGACACCCATAATTAGTCAGGTTTATCTATCGCACAACCTGTACAAATCTGCCCAAAATGTTGACTGCTTTACCAGAAACACCATGGCAGATTATGTTTGTTCAATAAAGTATTAGCTTTTATAATGTTTCATTTAAGCAAGGCGGAATTGAAAACTTTACTGTCAGAGGGTCTAGCTTGTAAAGATTTCCAATATTTTCACAACAGGTTGGTGAAAAACTTTGACATCAATTTATGGAGGGAAATGCAGGTGTTTGTAATGGGAGGGCAACCATCAACTCATAGTTCCCATGGAAACAATAAATTGCTATGCAGGAGTAATGGAGAGTGATTACATTTAGGGTAATTATGGCAAAAAGTAATTAAGCAAGATGAGAAAAACATACAGCATCATTTGCCTTCTTCCTCTACCAATGGCAATCCGTATGACAGTTTTCAATCAGATTTCTTAATCATCATAAGACCTTTCCAAGCTGTAGCCCACTTGGAGAGTCATTCTTTATACATCTTTAGATGATCTCTAATTGACTGGATAATAGCTGAGTTTTGTCATGTTTTTTCCTTCATGTCTGCATAGCTCTCATTCTGTTAATTACAGAAATAAGAGTGCAAACACACTAAGGCCAGAAGGGGCCACTGTGATCATCAGGTCTACATGCTCTGTTACATAAGGAGCGTTTTCTTGCTCACAGCAGTGCTATCACCTAGTCCATATTTTGAGATTTAAATACATAAAATCTGTCAAGAAATACCCAGATGTGATTTGAAGCAAGATGAATATATTATACTTACTCATTAAGCATTCTAAGGTTATTTATACCCATGGCTTAATGTTAAGGCTTCCTCTTAGTTAAGATTCAACCATTATAGCCTAATTTCACTGTATGCGACCTTGTGAACTCATCCACTAGGTTCACAGATGCAGAGCATCAGGTATTTCTCTGTCTGTATACAGAGCAATGTGATGTTATTGCTTTGGTAGTGGTGGACTACAGGGGTGGTGACAGGGAGAAGGTTCCAGAAGCACCTTCTGTGTGACAGAGCCAGTGCCAGCCAGCTCCACGTTGGCCAGGGCCAAGTGCACTAGTGGCAGTGGTAGTGCCTCTGGGATGACATAGCTAAGGGGGCTGAGATGGGGCATGGAAACTGCAGTGGGAAAAAGAAGTGAGGATATGTGAGAGAAACAGCTCTGCAGATTACAAGGTCAGTCCAGAAGGAGGGGCAGGAGGTGCTCCAGGTCCAGGAGCAGAGATCCACCTGCAACCCCTGGAGGACCCCAGGCTGGAGCAGGTGGGTGCCTGAAAGGGGCTGTGAACGCGTGGGAAGCCCATGCTGGAGGAGGTTTGCTGGCAGGACTTGTGACTCCCTGGGTCTGGAGCAGCCATTAGCTCCTGAGGCACTGCACCCCATGGAGTGCAGTTCGTGAAGAACTGCAGCCTGTGGGAAGGACTCGTATTGGAGAGGTAGGGAGGACTGTAACTCGTGGCAGGGACTCCACACTGGAATAAGGGAAGCGTGTGAGGAGACTTCCCCCTGAGGAGGAAGGAGTGGCAGAGACAATGTGTGATGAACTGACTGCAGCCCCCATTCCCTGCTGGTCAGGGTGCAGAGAAAAAGAAAATAGGAGTTAAGTTGAGCCCAGAAGAAGGGAAAGGTGGGAAAGAGGGTATTTCTGAAATTTGGGATTGTTTCTCATTATCGTATTCTGATTTGATTGGTAATGAATTAAACTAATTTCCCCAAGATGAATCTATTCTGCCCATGACAGTAACTGGTGAGTGATCTCTCCCTGTCCTTATCTTGATCAATGAGCCTTTCCTTATATTTCCTCTGTGTCTAGTTAGGAGGGGAGTGTGCTGAACAGTTAACAGATTTCAACTGGAGTTTTTAAGTTTTTTTAAGAAGTTCTAGGAAAAGTCTTTGTGAAAGCCCCCTTTGCAGCGGTGCTTCCCATGGCTCAACTCCAGTACCAATGTCCTCTGATTTCAGAATTCCAGGGGCTGTGCAGGTCATCTGAGTTACACAGAGTTGAAGGTCACGTTTAGTTCACTGGCAATTTCAGACTCATTATTTTCTAGTACAATTATACATTTTTAAAGTTTGCCTCATGTTCTTCAGTCTTCATTTTGCTATATTAAAACTACCCATTTGCTTATGCTAAGTTGTCAAATTCAATGTAAAGGAACTGTCACACCATCACCTTTACTGTAAATGTCACAACTACAAGACATTAGCAGTGATTTTGTATTTTCTTTCAAAATCTTAATATTAAACTTCAACAAGTTGATAAATTCTTGACAAGTGTTGCTAGAAACATCTCAGACAATATATTGCTAGAGGAGAGGTTTTATTTTTCTCAGCAAATTTTAGATGTGGTTAGATGTTTATTGAGGAATGGAAGGACCATGCAATGGAAACTGTACAAAGTTTTCCAAGAAGAGAATGCTGCCATTAGGGAAATGCTTCCATAAAATGAGACCTCAGCCTTCATCCAGTAAATGTATCTGGCAAAGCAGCACCAACATTTCTACAAATGTCATAGACAAACAATTCTTGAGTACTGCACAGTAAAACTGATAAAGTGCACATAATTTTAAATCCACGCTGTAGCATTTACTTTTGGTTTAAAAGGTTTCCATTAGGTGTAAAACTCTTTGTATTTTGGTTGCATGCTCAACCAGCTATTTTTACTCTATTGAAACAGCCCTTGATCAATGTTAAAGTGAATATACACACAAACACGCCCTGATTGGACTGCCTTCTTCTTCCAAAAGTGGAGCCACATACAGGCTTTTGTAAAATAGGTTTGGATTTCACATCATTGAAGGATTCTCAGTTTTTTCTTATATTCAAATATATGAATCTGGCTCTATTTGTCTGTCTCTTAAACCATACATAAATTACAGAGATTTAAACTACACTTGAATAAGAAATATCAATGAATTCCATAAACTTCAACAGACTTTTTACCAACCTGAATGGAGGACCATGCTTCCTGCATGTAAGTACTTGAAAATCAGAGTATTTGTTATATCAGTTAAATTTTCAACATCTAGCGACATATAGCCATCAAACTCTATTCAGTTTTATGTTTACACTATTTTTTCTGGAAGTTTTCCTGAAGGTGCTGCTAATTTTTAATTATTATGTAAACATTTTGTAAGAAAAGCAGTTTGTATCTCATATGACAGAGCCAAGAAGAGACAGTATAGACCTTTTGGAACTGTCCCTTGAAAATTCATGCAAAGTATAATATATCTCAGAAGAACTGCACACTACTCGACATACACTATCCATTGAAACAAACACAAATTTTTAATTTTTTGATTTTTGGCATTTGCCCATGTGCTGTATACAGAACACTAACACAAGCTTTGCAAGGTACAAGCTGCTCTTTTCTCTGCTGTATTCTTTTCTCAAAATACCAGAAATATCATTAGGTTCAATAATATGTCACATCACACTGTGAAGCAACCATGAAGATAACAATGTCTAAAATAATGTATTCACAAAATTATTTTGTATAGAGTTTGCTCTCCTTCCCTATAGTGTGGGATTTAAAGCAAAATTTATTTCACTGCAACATTAAATATATAAAGCTTAATGTTTATCTCTCAGAGATAGTGATATTATTTTTTGAAAATGGAGATATAGTCAATTATGAAAATAATAAAGTTAAGGTTTGAACGAAGAGATGCATGCACCCAAAGTAAAAGGCAACACAAAGCTCAAAGGATCATAACTTAAAATGTTATTTAAATGCCCTGTCTTGCCAAAGATTAAATGATTTTAAAATTACGCTTTTTTCAATGTTTAAATTTAGAACAAATATTTCTGAAGAATTTTTAAATGCTCACAGATACAAGTAATTTGAAAGAATATTGGGATTGCAGATGGGAACACTCAACTACAAAATTTAAGTTTGCTCCTTAATCAGTAATAGTTTTCTTTTACATATAATTTCAGCCTATTTGGGTATATTTTTGTAAACTATTACAGCACAAAATTTTGTTACCAACCTTAGAGATATGAAAATTGTTAAGAAATTCTACATTTTTTGTTACAAGAATTTTAGGCAATTATGAATGTTTACATTACTACATACCAGATTGAGTACATACTTGTGACTGAGAACAGTGTAGTTTAATGACTCAGAAGCAGCAATTAATGTCAGTTTCACTTGCAACTAAGATCCTTTCTTCAGAATTAGTTAAGTGGGCAACACAATTACCTGTGCAGTAGCACTGCTGAGCACAGTTACACAAGTTCCTTCCTTTTTTTGCATGCTTGCACATATTCAACAGTGTGTTGGCCAAGTGCCATTTAATTGGGTTTTTTTTTTACATGGAGCCCAAATCTGATTTAAATATAGCAGTGCACAGTGTGCATCTGGGTCCTCACATATCTTGGAATTGTATTTTAGTCTTTATTGGTGGAGAAAGAGCACTGCTGTAATCTGTTGTATTGTACCTCAAACACCCTACTCTCACAATCAGGCAGGGCAACCATGGCACTTAGAACCCTGGTGGAATAATTTCTTTACCTCTTTTAATGAGACTTCTGTATCTTTTTAAGGCAAAAGTGGTGCAAAGCAGAAAATACAAAGCATAAAATGTAAATTTGGTTAGAAACCTGCAGCACTGTCTTTGTTTGAGAGGAATCTGAGTAAATATTCCTGTTGCCTATTTTGTTTTGTACGGCACAATATTTTCAAATTCACACAACAGGGTGGAATTCAGTGAGATTATGTCTTCAGGCCCAGTCAGAGAAATCTTTGTTTTGCTCTTACCTTCACTTCATGTACACTGAAACCAACCTTTCTGGTTAGAAAAAAAAGTAAAAAAGCATATTAAGCCAGTCAATGAGGTGAAACTTTTGCTTTGCTTTCCACCAGAAACAAGAATCCCTGCCAACAAGCTCAGAACCTGGAAGCAAATACTCAGTTGTAGGGGATCTTAGCATCCATTCCTTGATTTTCTACCCAAATGAGCCATTTCTGTGGCAGGACACCTTCCTGACCAAGTGTCCAGCTGCTCAAGGGTTGGACAAAGTTCACAGTACACATTAACACTGTTTTTATATTCACAACCTTTGTATGACAAAGTCACTCTATAGACACAGACCAACAAAGGCACATTTCAGGCAGGAAACTGAGCCTTAGAGTGTCAGCTGCTCCTTAAGTTTTCCCTGAAAAGTCAGGTGGAAGTTTTACTGATATTCACCAGGAACAAGGTAGGACCTTTCTAACTAGTTGTTACAGAAGTTCCTACCCTTCCACTCCCTCATCCTAAAGATTTCAGACAGATGCAGCTCCATTACCATCAAGCATCTAGGTTTGAAATTATGCAAAATTAAGGAAAAAAACTCTTCTCTAGATGAGACAATATATTCAGCTTGTTATAATTGTTTTTACAGTTGCATTTTCAATTGCAATTTTTATTCAAAATCATAAAATAGTAATTTTTAAAAATAAAATAAATTCAAAATGGTAGCATTTCCTAAAATGTTATAAATTCAGCTGAAGTCTGATAATGTTTTAATATTTTGAGTGTTTGAGGTGACGAGTATCTGAAAACTCAAAGAAACTTCTTTCTAGACTTTTTCCAAACCTCAACCCAGGAAATGGTTTTCTGCATAGATAAACCATTGTTTTCAAATTGAGAGATTTATTAAATATATATTTTTATATATTTAAATTTTGTGTTCCTAGAAATATCATCAAATGCTCTCTTTATATGAAAGAATGGACACCAACACCATACATGCAATAGCACGTCTTTGATATTATTTTACTGATTCCAAGCAGACAATACTGACACATAAACACAGATATTTTTATGTGAGCTAACTCTCCATAGTTGATGTTCCACCACTCTGAATTGTTATTTTTTAAAGCAAGTCTGTGGAGAAAAAGGAATCTGAAAGAGCATCTGACCAACACTACTTAGCATCTTTGAAGACCAGGAGAGGGTTTCAGGACTTTGTCAGCAATTTTCCACACAATACCAAACCTGGGGGAGTGGTGGATATTCTGGAGAGCAGGCGTACCTTTCAAAGGGCCCCTGTTAAGCTGAAAACATGGGCGTAACAGCTATCAAATGCATGAAGATCAAGAAAGTCAAAAGCCAAGTCCTGAAACCAGGACGGGGACTCAATGCAATTCTGCAGAAAAGGACTCGAGTGCTTGTAAAGCAGAAATTAAATGTAAGTCAGCAGTACCTTCGCAGCCATAAATCATGGTAACATTGGACTGTATTAGCAAGATTCAGCCAATGGGTCAAGGGAAGCAATCACTCTCTGCTCAGTGTTTGTGAGGCCATATCTGGAACACACTCCTCTGTTTTGAACACCTCAGCTCATGAGAGGGATGGATACGCTGGAGGAGGGGCAGTGGAAGGCCACTGACCCAGCCAGGGACCTGAGGAGAGGCTGAGAGAAGTACGTGCTTTCAGAAGAGAAGGCTGAGGGGAAATGCAATGGCCATCTTAAAATTAGACATTGGTCAGTTAGAGAAAAGACTATAGAACACAGTGAGAGGGCAGAAAGCAATGGTCACAAGGTACATCAAGGGAAATCCCAGCTCTGGATAAGGAAAAATATTACAGTGAGGGTGATTAGGCACTAGCACAGGTTGCTCCAAAAATATTGTTGAATTGCCATCCTTAAAAATTCTTAGATCTTGCCTAGACAAGGAAGTGATAAAACTCTGAGGGTATCCCTGCCTTGAGAGGATGTCCAGAGCTTCCTTTAATTTGATTTGCTCTATGAGTCTATGGGTCATTAATAAAAAAGGTAAAATTATGTCTTACTCCAGCTAAAAGAATGTTTTCAAAGAAGTAAGGGTTTTTCCATTATTTCTTTATTGGTTTACCACCTAAAGACATTTTAAGTAAATTTATAAATTGCGGAAACTACTAATTTTATTTAATAATTTGCAGAATTGTACCATTTACCTTACGTGCTTAGTATTAATTTAAGCACAACCTTCTTTTTATTTCCAGTTTAAAACTACATGATATCAAGGTCCACCTAAAACTCTTAAGGGAATGCTATCTTTAAATCCTTAAGCATTGTCTAGAGCTTCTTTATGAAACATAACATTTTAAAACATATGTACCCATGGCGCATTTAAAACTGTATCTCCATCTCAAAGTCTATAAAATTAAGAAAGCATACATACACATGCACATGCAGCACATGAAGGAAAACCTCCCTCAGTTAGACACAAATCCTCATTTTGGTACAGCTACATACAGGCCATAAAAATACCTCTATATAGTGTACTCAAAAGTTCTGTGTATACAGTAATGCAGCCATAGGAAGTGGAAATCCAATCCATCCTTGCTCAGTAAGGTATTAAAACTAGCTAAACTGATAGAATTAGCATTTCTTCTCTAAAGCAACTGCCTCAAGGTGTACACAACTTATTCCAACTCCAAATCAGAGCCCATGTATAAAAAGAAAAAAAGGCATTTTCAGAATAAGCTGAAGAGGGAACAAAATCTTTCCTCTTTGAATTCATAGTAGTCCAGTATTTATTATCTGTAGAACAGAAAATTTAACCATTTTTCACTTCCATGGAGTAAGAGGTCAGAAAGTTACCTGTCCACATCAACATCTTCTTCTTGTACATTTGTATGCTACGTAAGAATACAGACATATCATCTCAACATTTCTTTTTTTTTCAAATATCTATGAAAGGTCCAAGAGCTTTATTTGACAACGTTATCTAAGACGCAAAGTATCAGCCCAGGATTCTTTCATATGAATTTCACAAACTTTGGCTACAAATGCAACTTCAGTACATTAAATACCAATTAGCTTTATCAAGATAAACCCAGGGTAAAGCTCATTGTGCTTTTTTTTCTTGGTGTTTAGTTTACATAAAGGAAGAGCCAACATACAGGGCTTCTCAACATTCACACATGGGTACAATTGGTAGAGGGTGGTGTATCTATCCGACTTTTATTTTCCTTGGCATCATTCAGAGGTGGCTCATTACCAATCTGGCATTTGAAGACTTGTTTGTAGGCCTTCCTAAAATTTTCAGATAGAAATGCATATATGATTGGGTTCACAGAAGAATTGCTGTAAGCCAGGCAGTGTGCAGTTACCCTGAAGAGAAAGGAGGCTTGAGTCAGTGGGAAAACTCCAAATTCAGCCCAGAGATGGATCACATGATGAGGCAGCCAGGAGATGCCAAAAACCACTACCACCACCAACACAGTCTGTGCTGTCTGAGAGAAGGAAAGGAAAACACATATGTTTAATGAGCACTCAAAGAATCAGCTTTAAACTTACTTCAAAACTACTATCTGGATGAAAAAAAACCCCCACAACAAAAAGTATACTGAGAGGAAACATGCTGCAATATTTGTTATTGATTTCACCCCATTACCTACTTTATATTGCATGGTGAACAACTGCAAGAAGAATTCCAGCCTTGAACAATGTCATTGTAAACAGCAAATGCACAACTTTGCTCAAAGTAAAGAATGATGCTCCTAAATCCCTAAACAAAAGCTTAGCCTTTTCTGAAGTGGACCTACACCTGTTGTAAAATAATGACAACAGGGCTCTTTGGGAAATCTCATCCAGATCTAATGATCTATATTTTAATACAGTGCACAAGAATTTCTGATGAAAATTTCTAGAGAGATCTCTTATACATGAAGGCAGAGGGTGGAAGAGCTTAGAGCTTGGTCAAGTGCTTACTAAAGTAAGCCTTTTGAAAGTGTCTCTTTTAAACACAATTTCCGCATGGAATCACACAACATTCTTTGCTGGGATACGATTAGTGAAAAGAAAAAAGTAAGGGCTTGAAATTTCTGTGATTGAACATTATCAAAACCAATCTGGAAATAAAAGATTCACCACGAAACACTGAATTAAAAAATGGAACAAAACATATCCTCAGTGCTGCTTCCACACTCCACTTCCACTATTTATGAGAGGACAGGCCATCAATTTCATTAGATCCATTCTGAGTTCCACTATCATTTGGTACAGACCCTTCAAGTGCTGAAGGGGTTCTGTCAGGGCACAGTGGAATTTGACTGTCAATATTTTTTTTAGCTTTCACCTACTTCAGAAACAGCAGTTAGTGCTTTGCAGTGGCCTAACTAATTAATATCTATTCCTCTACCAAGTACCCCTTTCAACTAAATAAGTCTCCAAATAAAAGTCTGATAATAATTCCAAAGCATATTATGTCATGGACCATTACAATTACTGTATTAACACTTTATTACATAATTTTTCAGATAACTTCTTCACATCCAAAACTAACCCAGTGGTCACAGTGTGATAATTATTGCAGCATAGAAAATATGTAAATTTTTCCTAGTTTATTGAACTTGGTCTATACTTCCTGAACTGATTAATGCTCAGTAATAATTAAGACTGACCTCCCTAATCAGAACATGAGTTAGCCTAGAAAAACTTACAGGAAAAAAGTTGTGATTTCTGTGGCAACAGGCCAAAATAACTTATGACCAATGCTGTTATTGGTCCGTATAATCTCACAACAGAAACCAAAGGACATTAAATCTGTAGTTAATACAATTTATTTAGCCTAAACCAATAATCTGTTTTCACAAGCCATTCCTCTACTTAGCCCTATGAAGTTTAAATCAGTTTCTTTTTCAGGACTGATCAGGAGAATGTGTTCTAACAAGACTGCATAAATTAAGAGCAGTTTATTCTCTGATTGATGTGTTCAGAAGGTTAATATTACAAGTAAAAACAAATTTTCAGGATACCACACACACAATTACTTCAAAAGAGGCATATTACTTCTGTTTGTTCCAAATTCTAAGAAAAAATAACCAATAAAATCACTGACATTCAACAGACTACCAATGCACGTGAAAGCAGAGGGTGACAATGTGTCTCTTGTAACTTTTACTTAAGGTATTTTCATATCTGCAGAAGAAGCAATTTTGTGTTAGGAAACCTCACATCTACTTTATTCCATTGTTCCTCCTAAGCCTAACTTCAGAGCTTATTTTTCCAAAATTGTCCTTTTGCCTTGCAAACTAGGTATCACTAAAGAGCAGCTCTTTTTTACCTACTGGGAGCTTGCTTAGGGCTTCTTATTAGCAAATAAAGCCACCTGAAATATATGACATTAATATTGATGCTTTGTGACTAAAAAGCATGAAAAATAGAATTTAGGCAAATTAATATTTTTCATTATTTTTCCCCACACATGCAGCAAATTTATTTTAAGAATCTCCTACTAGAATGTTCATAGAGGTTTGAATAAAGCTAAAAATGTATAATTACACCTGAAATGCATTCTTCACGGGACAGTAGAAAGAAAAGAAGGAAGATATGGAAACCAGAGAGAGCACTAACACACTAATGAAGACAGGGTTGCTTTGAAAAACATGAGTTAGGCCTTAGGTTTAGAAACTCATTTTCTAAAGCAAAAAAAGTTTTGGACTGCTTTTTGGTTTTTTCCCTCTTTGGCTATTGAACCCTGATACGTCCAAGCAGTCTTGATCATATCTGTAATGCTTTATCCTGAAGCTATGAAAGTTAATTCCCAGTCAGATCTGCAGTTTTTAAGAGTTAGTGGTTAGAGGAAATGCAGTGATATTTCCAGTTTGAGAATAATTTAGATGAGAGATGGCAGGGTACAAAACATCTTCGAAAACGACACCTTTGACCTTGAAAACATTAAATGCAAAAGCATATATGTTAAGTATTTCACTGAGTCAGGGCCATAATGCTTTTAATTCTAGGGATCAAAATCTATTGTGTGGGACATTTTTCAAAAAAATAGAGAATGCATAAATAACAGAGTACTTAATCCCTGTTGAGTCCATGTGGATCTCATCTACATTGCTGGCAGTCTCCATGCCCATATGAAAATAGTGATCAGATCAAATGAACAGCCATAGCTTAAGGGGTTTTTCCTCCATATCCATAAAACAAGAAGTTAGTCAAATGATTACTGTGGTCAAATCTGCTCAATATCACAACCCCATGTTATTAACTGACAAATTCTCTGTTTAAGCACATCTTTCAAATATTGCTCTAAATCACAAATTTTATATTCTTCTTTAAAGATCTTTCATGATTCCATTTGTATCCAATACGTAACTTATGTCTTGAATGTAAGAGAAAAAAACATTGTGTGGAAAATCAACAGAAGAATTGGAGACTCGTTAAAAGTCTTTTATTAGACTCCTATTGGGTAGTACAATAAATTTCATTTTAAAGGTTCCTCACACAATCTCGGAATTCTTCACTGAAACATTACAAAATCAGCTAGATAAAAACAAAAAATTAAAATCCCACAATTTACAAGAGAGGGGAAAATGCCTCTGAGCAAAATGATAAAAAAAAATCTAACACTAAAGAGAGGTTGTCTCCCTGTGCCTAAAGTTCCAAATAGGATCTCTGGTAATGGCTTGATGCAATGTGATAGAAAACTTGGATCGGAAAAGATTCCAATCTGCTAAGTTCAGAAGGACACTGAATACTTCATTAAATACTTAATTTCAAGTTCTTCTCTCTGTTACATCTTTAGCAACAAGTACCAAATTAGCTTAGCCACAAAACCAAAATACAAATGAATATTAGTTGTGAATGCAACATACCTTTTTCTTGGATGCTTCTGACTTCTTTGACATGTTTCTCAACTTCTTATGCAGATGATTAAGAACCTGAAAAGATTAATTTGCTTCTCTTTATCATATTTCATCAATTTCTATTCAAACAAAATGCAAACCCATGTATCTCAGAGTACTCTCATGCTCTCCAGTACTGAGTGATTCGCTTACAAACATCAATGAACCAACTTACACATTTCAAACATGTACAGTAGGAAAACCAAAGGAATTATGTACCTGCATCCATGTGAACCAACAAATACGAAGCAGACTACAAGTGAATTCATATAAAAATATTCAAATGTATTATATAACAAACACATATCACAAATTAACTAGGAAACAGATGGAAACCTATCTTGTACATAGAATTAGCAATCCCTCTTCTTCCATAAAAAGTCAAAGACAGTTGGTTTAAAATGACCTTTACAGTGTGTAACATAAGAAAAGTGTATGTTTTGAGTCAGAGCTTTTCTGAGTCACCTGCATAATTTGCTTTCTTCAGATGGATGCTTGATTATTATAATCAAGACGCTGGCACTATTTGATCTTTGAAAGCAGCTTAGGCTTTCAAAAATAATTTATACTAAAATGAGGCATGACACACGAGGCATGCCACATGAGGCATGACCTTTCTCAACAATGTGATGATACTCACCAGGGTGTTTCACAAGTAAATTTAAAAAATACCTCACAAAAAGGCTGATCATCCAAGAGCAGGGTCCAAATTTTAACATAATCATTTACTCATATGGTTTTGGATAGCGGATGCATAGAGATCTTGAGGCGGGGAAAAGGGTTCAAATTCAGATTCTTTTATATCATCTGGGGACATTTTCTCTAATTTCTTTGGGGTGCACAGCTAACCACTATCAGGACAGACATCAGTGAAGATGATCTAGAGACTTGATCCCACTCTGGCATTTGAGACTTAGAGACATACGCATTGAGCTAAAAGAAGTAAGATGGTATTTGTGAATATCTAGAGCTCATCAGCAAACTCCATTTTTTAGGTATCTACTCTTAGCTACTAGAGAACCAACAACAGCAATAAAAATAAGCTACTTGTAACCACTAAATATTGTAAATGCAGTTCATCTGTGCTTATCTGTGCACTAACATGTGACTCACCCTGCATGCACTTCCTATTTGGAAACACTATCCAGGCCACTTCCCGGGCTGACCCAAGCTAAGAAATAGTAGGAGAAAATTAAATGGGCTTTCTCTGAGAAAGTCCTATTTTGACTTCATTTCTTTCTTCTTCAGCATAAAGCAGACCCAAAGGAAAGGACAGAACCCCAGTAGAAGACCAGGAAGATGACTGTCTGGCTCACAGACTTTTTATTCACCTCCCATCACCCTGTACAAACCAGCTGAATTGCTGAGTCCATCAGTGAAAAACATAAATAAAAGGGCATGGGAGGAATGCAATTAAGCTCACATCCCATCACTGCTGTTTCATCTATCATACCCCCTTCACATAACTTACAGTGATGGGCTGTTTCTATTGGACCACAGCAAATCCCATCATGTGCCAACCAGTGACTGCACTGTTCTGTGATTCTCCCTCAGAGCCCAAAACTAAAGTCAGATAAACCCTTCCCAGAAATCAGAACTGCAAAATATTTTTTAAAGTTGCAAACATTTTTTTCTTTTGTTCTGAAACTTCTAGCCCAAAGTTTTGCATTGCATCTCTCTCCAGTTCAAAGAAAGATGCAGTAGACAGAACAGTTAAATTGGACATTTGAGGGAGATGGGAGGTGGTGGTGAAGGGTTTTGAGTTCAATTTAGATTATAACCTTCAAATGAACCTTTTCAGCTTCCTCTCTTCTGGATTACATACACTTTCCATAAAATAAGTATTTGCAGTGAAAACATGTTGGCTCCATGTAGTATTGTACCAGATGGCATGAAAAGTAGCAGCAAGAGAAATAGGCAAAATGCAATTACTCATCAACAGCAGTGGAACAGCTCTGAAAGACCTACACAGAATGCCATGGAGTATTAAAAAAGAGTCATGTTTATGCACAAACACTACAAGGCAAATCTAAGACACTGTCCTCACTACTCTGTTCAAATTACCTCTTCTCTGGGCCAATGAATAATCAATTGTTCCTCTAACAGCCTGAATGAACAATAATTCTACAATGTGCCTCTTAATTTGTCTCAGGCTATTTATCTTAAGAAATTATTTCAAAATATCCACAAATACATTTGCCTGTGCATTTTTAACCCACGGAATGAAATACTCAGCTTGCTAAAAAATAGGTCCCAAACTGGTCTCAAAAGATTTAACATTTTCAACTCCAGCTTTCATGTACCTGCTGTTCAGAGATCATCTTCCCTGTTTTCTGGAGATGAGGGTGGGGTGCTGTGGTAAGAAAATGTTGTTGTTGTTGTGTAAGAGAGTGTAAAGAGACTTGTAGGATCTAGTCTGCTAAAGACCATATGACCATGACTACCACTCATGACATTTGGGAGGCCCTTGATTTTGCCTACAGATCTTTTCTCTCTCTCTCTTTCTTTTTTTCTTTCTCTCTTTCATTCTTTCTCTCTTTCTTTTTCTCTCTTTTTTCTCTTTATAAAAGGTTTTTAAATAATTATTTTCCCTCAGTTGTTTCAGAAACTACACTCAAGATGGCTTGAGAGCCCTGACTGAGGACTTTGACCAAATCAAATTGAGAATGAGATTTTTTCCAATATAGGAGTGAAGAAAATAACTTCAGCTATCTGTGCCTATTCGCATAAGCCTCCCAAACATTGTGAAAGTTTCAAGCCTACACTGTTAAAAACCACGTTTGCTGTCTGGCATTCCATTGACTATACCGTCATTATCAGCCACTGAAAATCACGCAGAAGGAGAGCCTGCACAAGGTCACTATTTAGTGAGAACAAACTGCTTGTTTTACGGATAATGTAAGCATTACATTCTGAACCATCTTTGTAGTATGAACCTGATTTAAATTCAAGTGCCATTGCCTGCAATCCATGTTTTAAAGTAATGCTGCTACTTCTATTGTCACAAGAGATCCTTCACCCTCTTTCAATTAAGAGTGTGTGACTAATGTGTCATACCTTTTCTTTTTCTCTTTCTGTGCAGTTTAATAAATTTTTTCCCTTGCTGCTCAGCAAAATTTAAGATACAATATCCAAAGCCAGATAAGCTTATATTTTATGTCGAGGCTCTTACTTTTTATGGCTTAGTTTTAACCAAGTCTGTAAATCACACATGACATGAATTCAGAATGTTCAGAATGATAGATAATAATGGAAACATTCTTAAGGCAAGACATACTTGTTTTGAAGAAGGTTTTTAAGATTATATATCTATAAAAGGAAATGTTTGCTAATGATTATAGGTGTCCAACCTAAAGGTTTGATTGAAAGAGGCCTGACTTTCAAGGACTGAATCCTTGAAAAATTGAGGTACCCAAAATTAGTTGTAACATTGCACAACCCTGGCAGATGTCAACTGTTAGAAGCTGACTGGGAATCACTTACCACTTTACCCTTTAAGGACACATTAGTGAGCAAATGGTGTAGCAGTGGCACAAAACACGTACAAAAAGTCAGTATTACAAAAATATATCAAGTAAAATGCTAAGCAATAAAAGAGTCAGAACACAAGGTGCCTGTAAGTATGCAGTGCTGTGACTCAACTGATCACTACATAATCACTGTTCCTCCCTCTGATGTAGTAAGCTTCTTTCAAGAGGAGTTCTGTGAGGCAACAAAAGCTGGTTTTCTATGGATTTGTGACTTCTTTACTGTGTTCCCAAAAAGATGAGATCTCTTCCCTTACGGCTTGTCTGGTGTTTAACAGTTGAGTGCAAACTGACTTCTTAAAAGAGAGGGGATAATGGAGAATCTCCATCTTCATTGTCTGCTGCTTTCATAAAACTAGGGAAGTATCCTTACTTCTGATATTTTCACTCCTCTATTCAAAATTTGGATGAAACAGAACCGATGTTATTTGTGGAAGAGAGAAAAGAGGTAGCTGTGCACACAAGACACAGAGCATGATCTCATAAATCTCTGCCTGAGGAGCATATCACATGAGATATTTCGGGAGGACAGTGCTTCCAAATACTTTACTTCAGCATTTCTGTACATTGTAACAGCATTGTTATCCAGGAGGAAAATACAGATCTCTGCTAATATGATATAAATGTGAGTGAGAGAGAGAAAGAACTTGGCTGCCTATTAGAGTGTATAAAAAATGAGACTTTCAAAACTGAAAGTTCAATTGCAATTTGTTTATGAAAGAAACAGAACTGCCTTAAAGGAGTCTGGAAAAGGCAATATATTCAAATAGAGAAATGAGCCTCATTTGTTTTAATTTACCATATCAGAAAATTGCGTTATCTCGCTGATCCACAGTTCATGAAAACCAGTGAAGTCCATAAGAAACTAATGCAGAGATTAATGTCTCCTATGAAGACAGGCTGAGAGAGTTGGGGTTGCAAGAGAAGAGAAGACTCCCCCCATCCCAAAATATTGCAGTTGGAGATTTGTCAGTGGCTCCTTAAGAGGGCAGGAGTGAGTCTTTAGCTATGGGGNACTTCTAGCCCAAAGTTTTGCATTGCATCTCTCTCCAGTTCAAAGAAAGATGCAGTAGACAGAACAGTTAAATTGGACATTTGAGGGAGATGGGAGGTGGTGGTGAAGGGTTTTGAGTTCAATTTAGATTATAACCTTCAAATGAACCTTTTCAGCTTCCTCTCTTCTGGATTACATACACTTTCCATAAAATAAGTATTTGCAGTGAAAACATGTTGGCTCCATGTAGTATTGTACCAGATGGCATGAAAAGTAGCAGCAAGAGAAATAGGCAAAATGCAATTACTCATCAACAGCAGTGGAACAGCTCTGAAAGACCTACACAGAATGCCATGGAGTATTAAAAAAGAGTCATGTTTATGCACAAACACTACAAGGCAAATCTAAGACACTGTCCTCACTACTCTGTTCAAATTACCTCTTCTCTGGGCCAATGAATAATCAATTGTTCCTCTAACAGCCTGAATGAACAATAATTCTACAATGTGCCTCTTAATTTGTCTCAGGCTATTTATCTTAAGAAATTATTTCAAAATATCCACAAATACATTTGCCTGTGCATTTTTAACCCACGGAATGAAATACTCAGCTTGCTAAAAAATAGGTCCCAAACTGGTCTCAAAAGATTTAACATTTTCAACTCCAGCTTTCATGTACCTGCTGTTCAGAGATCATCTTCCCTGTTTTCTGGAGATGAGGGTGGGGTGCTGTGGTAAGAAAATGTTGTTGTTGTTGTGTAAGAGAGTGTAAAGAGACTTGTAGGATCTAGTCTGCTAAAGACCATATGACCATGACTACCACTCATGACATTTGGGAGGCCCTTGATTTTGCCTACAGATCTTTTCTCTCTCTCTCTTTCTTTTTTTCTTTCTCTCTTTCATTCTTTCTCTCTTTCTTTTTCTCTCTTTTTTCTCTTTATAAAAGGTTTTTAAATAATTATTTTCCCTCAGTTGTTTCAGAAACTACACTCAAGATGGCTTGAGAGCCCTGACTGAGGACTTTGACCAAATCAAATTGAGAATGAGATTTTTTCCAATATAGGAGTGAAGAAAATAACTTCAGCTATCTGTGCCTATTCGCATAAGCCTCCCAAACATTGTGAAAGTTTCAAGCCTACACTGTTAAAAACCACGTTTGCTGTCTGGCATTCCATTGACTATACCGTCATTATCAGCCACTGAAAATCACGCAGAAGGAGAGCCTGCACAAGGTCACTATTTAGTGAGAACAAACTGCTTGTTTTACGGATAATGTAAGCATTACATTCTGAACCATCTTTGTAGTATGAACCTGATTTAAATTCAAGTGCCATTGCCTGCAATCCATGTTTTAAAGTAATGCTGCTACTTCTATTGTCACAAGAGATCCTTCACCCTCTTTCAATTAAGAGTGTGTGACTAATGTGTCATACCTTTTCTTTTTCTCTTTCTGTGCAGTTTAATAAATTTTTTCCCTTGCTGCTCAGCAAAATTTAAGATACAATATCCAAAGCCAGATAAGCTTATATTTTATGTCGAGGCTCTTACTTTTTATGGCTTAGTTTTAACCAAGTCTGTAAATCACACATGACATGAATTCAGAATGTTCAGAATGATAGATAATAATGGAAACATTCTTAAGGCAAGACATACTTGTTTTGAAGAAGGTTTTTAAGATTATATATCTATAAAAGGAAATGTTTGCTAATGATTATAGGTGTCCAACCTAAAGGTTTGATTGAAAGAGGCCTGACTTTCAAGGACTGAATCCTTGAAAAATTGAGGTACCCAAAATTAGTTGTAACATTGCACAACCCTGGCAGATGTCAACTGTTAGAAGCTGACTGGGAATCACTTACCACTTTACCCTTTAAGGACACATTAGTGAGCAAATGGTGTAGCAGTGGCACAAAACACGTACAAAAAGTCAGTATTACAAAAATATATCAAGTAAAATGCTAAGCAATAAAAGAGTCAGAACACAAGGTGCCTGTAAGTATGCAGTGCTGTGACTCAACTGATCACTACATAATCACTGTTCCTCCCTCTGATGTAGTAAGCTTCTTTCAAGAGGAGTTCTGTGAGGCAACAAAAGCTGGTTTTCTATGGATTTGTGACTTCTTTACTGTGTTCCCAAAAAGATGAGATCTCTTCCCTTACGGCTTGTCTGGTGTTTAACAGTTGAGTGCAAACTGACTTCTTAAAAGAGAGGGGATAATGGAGAATCTCCATCTTCATTGTCTGCTGCTTTCATAAAACTAGGGAAGTATCCTTACTTCTGATATTTTCACTCCTCTATTCAAAATTTGGATGAAACAGAACCGATGTTATTTGTGGAAGAGAGAAAAGAGGTAGCTGTGCACACAAGACACAGAGCATGATCTCATAAATCTCTGCCTGAGGAGCATATCACATGAGATATTTCGGGAGGACAGTGCTTCCAAATACTTTACTTCAGCATTTCTGTACATTGTAACAGCATTGTTATCCAGGAGGAAAATACAGATCTCTGCTAATATGATATAAATGTGAGTGAGAGAGAGAAAGAACTTGGCTGCCTATTAGAGTGTATAAAAAATGAGACTTTCAAAACTGAAAGTTCAATTGCAATTTGTTTATGAAAGAAACAGAACTGCCTTAAAGGAGTCTGGAAAAGGCAATATATTCAAATAGAGAAATGAGCCTCATTTGTTTTAATTTACCATATCAGAAAATTGCGTTATCTCGCTGATCCACAGTTCATGAAAACCAGTGAAGTCCATAAGAAACTAATGCAGAGATTAATGTCTCCTATGAAGACAGGCTGAGAGAGTTGGGGTTGCAAGAGAAGAGAAGACTCCCCCCATCCCAAAATATTGCAGTTGGAGATTTGTCAGTGGCTCCTTAAGAGGGCAGGAGTGAGTCTTTAGCTATGGGGTACAAATACCTTCGATAGCTTTGTACAAGTCATGGCACTTGTCAGCTTCATTGACACTGATGGGAACACCAGCTATCCCCTGGGTCTCTTCTAAAATTCATCCCTTCAGGTTAGCTCCTCCAGCCTGACACCATGGCAAGCAGGATCACACATACAGGCTCAAAAGATATCACAAAGCCAGGGTGAGACCCTAGCCTGGCAATAGTATAAGCACTATTTTATTGTAATTTCAAGTGGCCTTGATTTTACAAACTTGTTCTTGGGCATGTTTTTCACATAGAGTTGCTTTTGTTGGCTTGGAGGGGGTTTCGTTGTTTTTTGGTTTTTTTTAACTACATATTCATACTAATATTGAGAAATTTACTTCTGTAGAGGTGCTTTGTAATGACAGGGTGTGTTTTATTTACTATGCATATATTTTGGTTAAGCATATTTGCTTCTTTCATGCCTGCACTGTACAAGACTATGCTAATTTTGAAAGATTTCTTTTTAATCTTCTCTCATACAATTCTACTTCGAAGGCTGGTGCTTTATGCTGAAGCTGAAGATGCTTTGGCTTTGAAAAAGGGAAGAATTAGTAGCTGAAAGCCCCCTGTGCACACATTCAGTAATGCTCTCCCTGCAGTGAGTAATACTTTCTTCAAACTGACGATCTATTGCTGCACCTCAGTCATATTCACCACAATAGATGAAATATCAGAGTGTTCATTCAGGGAAAGCAGGATTCAGTTTATGTATGAAAATGTGTTTCTTCTTCATTTGCCAGGTTGGATTTGTTCCTCTATGAGCAGCCATTTAGAAATGTTGTCCTTTGTATTCTACATGCCTTGGTTTCATCAGCGTTGGACAACATTATAGCCTCAATTTGCACGTCACAATTAAGCTGATGTAATATATAAAAAACTGAGCAGAACATCAAATTACTTGTTCAAATTAAATACTTCAGGTACATCTGTTGAACTTGCCAGTTGAGGAACCGACTTAAGCAGTCCTTATTTGCAAGAGCAGTCCTATCCTCTCAAATGTAAATCACTGCCTAAGGAGAAATCCTGCAACTGAAGGCAGCTGGCACAGCAGCAGGAGGATCTCTGCCTAACTCAGCAGCTGGCAACTGGTGCTCCAGATCCCGTTCAGCAGCAAGCAGAGGATTGTACACTGAAGGATGCAATTATTACTCCAGAAAAATGTGACATTTTGCTTAAGCAAATACCCATATTCAGGCACCCTTAATTATTGCTTTTTCCTACCTGGGTGGGCCTTCATGCCCTGCTCCCTAGAACCATCTGCCTTTGCTGAAGTCAGAGGTAAATCTCTCATCAGCTTCAACTGGGGCAAGACATGGCACCGCAGGGACCAGGCAGCACGATGCACATTTTACTCTGAACACCAAACAGATCATCTGTGTTATTTTTAAGTGCACTGCACATTTTAAAGAACCACAATGTTTCATCTGAAGTCTGAACAACTTGTTGCTTTGTTGTACTTTATTGAGCCAAACTCCTCACACAGCACGGCAAGAAATTAAGAGTTATGGTGACAGAGAAAGCAGCAGAGCACTGGGGCTTCTTAGCATTCTGCAACAAAGAAATCTGACAGAGAGACCCCAGTAATTGCCAGAAGACCCCCCCACTCACCCCATGCAATCCGTGTTCTGACCTCTCTGTGCCACTGAACATATGTTGGCCACCTCAGACATCCCTCAGCTATAAAACCTGCCCTCTTCCTTTGTAGCACAAACTCACCCCTGCTCCTTTTACTCCCAACAGTGCCAAGTCCTTCCACATGGCCAGCAATGGCCCTACGGCTCATACACACCTTTTCCACCACTGTGTCCAACCCCCATCCTTTTACACTTGCCCCACCTTGGCATAGCAGAAGGAGATGAGCAGCAGCGGGAGCAGATATCCGAAGACGAACGTGCAAATCACATAGACCTTCTTGTGGCGTGGGTTGGGCCAGAACTCCCAGCAGAAGGTCTGGTTGCTGGTCTCGCGGTGGAAGATGCGCTGATGGTGAGCCACAGGTGAGGCCATGGCAAAGGAGAGGGCCCAGATGAGCCCCACACCCAACATCGCGTTGCGGGGAACACGCAAGGCCGAGGAGCGTCGCGAGTGCACGATGGCCACGTACCGGTCCACAGACATGGCTGAGAGAGTGAAGATGCTCACCAGCATCGAGATGGTGAAGAAGTAGTGGATGAACTTGCAGATGAAGGCTCCCAGCACCCAGGTGGGGAGCACGTAGACAGTGGACTGGAAGGGGATGCAGAAAAGCAGGTAGGCCAGGTCGGCGATGCTCAGGTTGAGGATGAAGATGTTGGTGGTGCTTCGGCGCTTGCCTGGCTTGCTCCTCGCCAGCACCGTGATCACCAGGGTGTTGCCCAGCACCCCCAGCATGAAGATCAAACCGAAGACGATCAAGGTGATGAAGTTCTCGATGCCGATGCCGAAGAGGGGCTTGCCCTCGGCCTCTGGCAGCCCGGAGAGGTTGAACTCCCCGCGGGGCGTCTCTGCCGCGGCTCGGGACAGGTTGAGGGGCGCCGCCCCGGGCTCTCCTGGCTCCATCCTTCCCCTAGCGCGCCAGACAAAGTTTCCGCAGGCAGAACGCGGAGCCGCCGCCTCCCGGCACTGCGGAGCGCGGCGATCCCGGGGCGGCCGCCCCACCAGCGCCGGGCGGCGGGGAGGGGAGGGCGCAGGTGCCGCCGCCCTGGGCGCAGCTTNCGCCCGGCTGGTCCTGCCGGGCTTAAATGAACTCGCTGAGAAAGACAGAAACAATGAAGCGCCTGCGTGAACCCACCTCAACAGGTAGCCGGCAGCGAGAGCTACTCCGGGCTAAGCACCGCTTGTGCTCACTGTTCTCACCTCCTCCACAGGTTCCCATTAATCACCCAGTATCTCAAAGGACAAAAGACGGCAGACACTGTCACGCTTTCCTATTAAAAAAAAAAAAAACAAAGAAAAAAAGAAAAAAAGGGAAAAAAAAAAAAAAAAGGAATAGGAAGTCTAGCCGCTTTTCACTGCCAAATCACGACTCTGTGTTCGAGAGTTCCGCCGCGCCAGGAGCGCATCCCTGCTGAGGCCTCCCTGGAGCCGGGCAGCCGCAGGCAGCGCTACCCGGAGCCGAAACGGGAGCTCCTGAAAAGCCAGTCCTCTCAGAACGGGGAGAAACATGATCCAGCATACGGATGAGAGCTCATGTGAATATTCTCACCGGCACATATACCTTGTGAATGAAACAGATTTGCCTGAAGGTTTTTATCCATTTGTTTCTGAATTATCAGTCAGTGAGCTACAGCTGGCAGCAGCAGTGACCAACAGAGCTGCCCAGATGTGCTGTTGGAGGCAGCGAGCTTTTGTTTGCATATTTTTCAGTCTGCACTTTGAAGGGGTTTTTTCCACCTTTCTTTTTGCTTCTTATATTGAAGCATCTCAGCAACTGCACATCAGCTAACTGCAAAGCCATCGACTTATGCAGGTCTAGATTTTAATTAAACTAATGTATGGTCTGCTCCATTACGTCCGAAGGAACACATCATGGGAGAGCACAATTCAGTTTATATAGATCTGAGAAACTTTTATTTGGCTTGAGCTGGTTTCTACATCTGTTGTAACTCATTTAAGAAGTTATAAATATATCAAGCAAAAATAAACTAGTAAAGATTCCTCAAAGGCTTCAGTTTGCAATTTTTTGTAATGTGCATTCTTTATAATTTTGTTGATGTGTCTGATCACCATGAAAATCTACTAGTCTCTACTTCTGCAAGGGATTTAAGAAAGAACACTGTTAAACATTTCTAGGATATATCAGATATCACACTTTTTGGTAACTCTCTGAGTATATTGTGAAAATGAACAGGAGTCTATAGATTTTCCTGGTGTTGCTGATGCCTGTGTTTGCCTGTGAATTCCTTCATGTGGTGAGAGAGACACAAGAAACCTCTTGAGTACAACTGATGGTTTGCTTTTGAATCATGTCATGTTGCCAGACATCACTCATTTCCCAGGATGTCTGGAGTGCAGCCCTGGTTTTGATGAAGTTAATGCAATCCTCCATCTGATATGCTGCTGGTCCTCACCACCCACACTTCTGTTTACTTGCAAAATAATATCTTTTGAACAGAATGGCCTGAAAGGTTAGACCAAAGGATATTAAGCTTCACAGAAGAATAAACAGGAAAAGTGGGTAGAGAAACAAACTCAATTTTAGGGGAAATCAGCCTGAAAATCACATTAATGGTTTGGATGGGAGAGTTGACTACTGATTTCCTCTGGACATTTAATTGACAGTTTTGTAGTTCAAGCTTTGCTTTTCTGCTACATATCTATTGTAAAGTACATAGTTCCTATAAGAATATCCTGAGCATTAGAGGAGTAAACCCCCAAGAATACAACTATATTGTAGTTTTTCTATCAGACCTTAAGGTTTCAGCTTTTGCAGGAGTGAAGGAAAGTTCCCACACTGACAACATTCGTGATTGCTGCTAAGATCATCATAACCAGGCAGGAATTGACATTTTAAACCACTGTTCTTCATATCTAGACTGAGTAAAATTTTCATGCAAAAGGAAGTTGAGATGGAAAAGCTGTTATGAATTCAGTATAAATAAATATTTAGGTAAATACAGAAATTAGTTGAAAAACTTTGAGAAAATAGTAGTAAAAATATTGCATTGCACTTTAGGAAAATAGAATTTCATATCTTTGCAAAAGAGACCTCTTAAGTATGTGCCTCACACATTTCCTTGAATCTTGTTTTATTGAACCTAGTCCTGAACATTTTGACATGTAAAGATCTACTAAAATAGCCTATCAACTTCAGAAAGAGCAAGAAACTACATGCAATGTTCTTCTGTCTGTGACTAGACTCCACAATCATCTTTATCAGATAACTCACATCCAAAAATTTGTTTGGCTCCAAAATTGTCTGTAGCAATCAATGGAGAAAATATTAGGAGAAATGTCAAAAGGGATGGGAACCTACAAACCCTGCTAAGTCTAGGCCTCTATATTTACTCCTCAATGGCTTAATCCAGAAGATATTCCTGCAAAAACATACACGGATGTCTTTCCTTTTGCTCACTCCAATGGTTGGGTATGTTATTTTTATATATTTGGCTTACACTGGTACATTTTTACTTCAGGAATGAGAAATCCAATGCATTGATTTAAAATATTAGTCACTACTAAGCTCTTTGTTCCTACTTAATGCATGTGTGTAGGTATAATAAACATATTATCAATAAAATGTTAGTAAAATGCATTTATATTTTAAAATGACCATTTAATTAGCACCTCAGAAACAATAAACAATGCACTTTATAGTTACTGTCCCACTTTTAATTACATTGAATAACACAAAAATCAGAATCTGATTTTACAAATACATACATAGGTGTCTTTATGCATTTTATCATCCCACAAGAATAAAATAATAGGATATCCAACTTCCTCAGAGGGAATTTTTAGTAAAATCCTCTATAAATTCTTTTGGGGCCTTTTGGGAGTATTTTCAGGCTTTTTTCTGCAGTGAAGTTGAAGCTGGAGTTGAGGTTCAAGGCTCTCAACTGTACACCAGTGTTAATGAAGGGAAACCATTTAAAGTGTATTTATATTAAAGCATATGAGTAACTCTAACCTTTAGAAATCTTTTGACAGCTCAGCCCTTAGCTGATTGATTGCTTTCCTTTGCTGCAATAAACATTCTCCAGGTTTGTTCATGTTTTGTTTATAAAACGCAAAACTGAAAACAGGTTTATTTTGAAGACTGACTCTTTTTATTTATTCCTGAAACAAGATCAGACGCAACAGTCGCATCAGTTGTACCCCATCTTTTTCTTTGTGACAAGTTCCTGGAATAGAAATTTGCATTGTAAAGGCAGATGTGAACTTTAAATAAAATTCAAAAAGAAAGTAAAAAAGTCCATGATTCATAACCAACCTTTGATTCACCTTCTATAAAGTTACTTGTATGTAAAAGTCAAGCATCCATAAGCATCAGCTCCCCTTCTATCTATATTCTTGGGAATAATCTGACCCTCAGGTCACAGCTGTCATTATATTCAGATTTCCATAGTGGAGAAGGGTCCACAGCAAACTGGAGTTTATTGCTTTTTGCTAACATTTAGAAGGAAGCAAGCATCTGCCCATATACATTTGATAGTCATTGTCATTCCAACCCTGAGTTTGTGCTGATTTTTTTCTCCTAGTTCTCTATCCCAGTTCCTAAAAATCTGTTCTAAAAAAGCCTTAAAATGTAGGCAATAAAAAGGAGTAAATTTGAGGCTAACTTTCCAAAATCCCATTCGTACTTTGTATTGCTATTTAGTGCTTTAAAGCAATATGTTTTAGGCTTAAAAATTGTGCATAAAAACATGTACCCATACTTTATTCAATGCCCAGAAATTTTCTCTGTGAAAAAGGCCAAAAGCTACACACCATGGTCTAAAAACAAGAATTTGCTTTATAGTTGTTGAAAAGAGTTGCTTGTTTCATTCTCCCTGATTTGTGGCAATTACCCCATGTGATGCTTTTTAATGTTGGCTGCAGAAGTGACTTGCCTGTGCATAAAATCACATCTGTGTTTTGTCTAAAACAGAATCAAGTGTATTTTGATGAATACTTGTAATACAATATAACACAATAGATCAAGTCTTACTAAACTCAGGAGAATGCAGCAGGTATCCAGGTCATGGGCACAGCGTCTGCCAAAGTCTTTTAAAAGGACAATTATTCTACCTTCAAACTGCTTCGTAAAATGTGCATCTGACTGGGGTGAGGTCGTAGGGCTTAAGAAAGGCTTAAGTTCTGTAAAATGAACATCGTGTTTCTATTTAGGAAAAACAGAAATACAGGCTCAAGAAGTTACTTTAGCCATGATGTTGGGTAACATAAAAATTATCAAGGCTGAAAGAGGTAACAGTGGAAAGAAGAAACTGGAAAGCATAGCTACAGCTGAAGCAGGTGTGTGCTGCTGGTAAAGCAACCAGGAGCTTGCAGATTGCTGTGTCTGGGACCAGCTCCAGGCACAGGAAAAGGAAGTAAACATTTGATGTAAGGGAAAAGGCCAGGACCTCACTGTCCATCCCTGGAGCCCTCGGTCACTGAGGCATTTCTTTGGGCAAAGGGAGAAAACAGGTGGGCAGTAGATGGACATGATGGACATGATGGACACCTTTCCTAGGAGTTACTGCTTCCTCTACACTCTCTTCCATCCTGGCAGCAGCAGTAGCAGCAACCTTGGCTCCTTCAGGCTCTCCACAGCCCTCAGAAAGGGCTTGATTTGCACACCTTGCCAAGGAGCATGGAGATGGCTCCAAATACAGTTATGAAGGAAAAAAATGTGAGTGGACTGCCATTTTCCTGGAGGTATCATCACAAAAAAAGTGTGTGGAATATTGACTTTTTAAAAATGGATACCTATGTAATCAGAGGTTTATAGTGTGTAGGAAAATGGTAAAAAATATACCTCTATAGAGATGCAAAGGCCTTGCGAAGATGTAGTAAAGAAAAACAGGATTTTTGTAGACAAAAACTGCTAGTTCACCATTTCTTTTAATTTTATATGTCAGACTGTCACCATATAAATTGTGAGTCAGGAAACGAAAACTCTAAAGCAGATTTAATAGTTTTCATTAGAACTACTATTCAAATTACCATCAGATCCTGTCTGCTTTACAAAATATGTCTTCTATCTTCTAGTTAAATAGCCTGACAAAATTAATTCCAGTTACAAAGTTCTGGGGATGACTAGAATGTTTTTTCTTTTACAGGTTTGTGTGCTGCACATCGCTTTATTGCTGTTAGGATTTTGGCTGTATCAGAATTAAAGGGAAGGACATTAATATACAGAGATTAAAACAACGAATTCAACACAGCAAATTCATTCCATAGTTGCCATAGGTCTCAACTTCAGGTCTTGCAGAAGCCAATTTCAGCACTGCTGCCAGCTCTCTGGGTTTTAGTGAATCCTTTCCCCAGCTCTTGCAATTCTTTTTCTGACAGAACAGAGACCGGTTTTACTTTCAGGCAATTAGTGAAACATTTTATTGCAGTGGATGGAGGTAGCTTAAGCTTGGTTTTGTTTGAGCCAGACATTTTTTCTTTATTGGTTTTAGTAACTGCCTGAGTTGGCACTTATTGATTCAGGCTCTGTTGCGCAGTGTTTTAATTTACTCTGGGAGAGGGCTTCTTTCAGAGTCCAGATCATTAAACTGATCCCATTTTTCATTTTTCTGACATTTCATGGGAGATGTTATTACTCAGCGCTTATTTGAAGTTGTCCTGGGATATCTTAAGGCAAAACACTCCCAACACCAAAAAAGGAGGTGGAGCCGGAAATGAGCTATCCAAAAGAAAGTATTGCAGTTCCACCTCCAAAAACTCATAAAAACCAGGAGAATACCTGGAGAAATTCTCTTTTCGACATCCGGTGGACTGAGAGGATGTTGTTTTCTTCCCCCTCTGCCCCAGGGTGCTGGAAGGGGGGGGGGGGTAGGGGATGAGGAGCCCAGGCCCATCTTTCATCCTGTTGCGGTGGCTCATTCAGGAGGGAGCTGGGTTGGCTTCACTCGGCTCATCTCCGAGCTAAGAGAGGCTTTGTTCTGCTGCTCCAGTGAGGGAGCCTGGCTGACTTTGTCCTGCCTAGCCCAGGGCTGGGCCGGCTCCCCCATGGCGCAGCGGAGAGATGGCTTGGGGCCGATCTCATGGAACATGGACGCACCCTCCACCAGTGAACCCCGCGGCGCGGCTTGGCACAAGAGAGAGCTCGGACATCTCCGTGCAGCCCAAACATAGCCATGCCAGTCCTGGCAGCTGAGACATGGCTCGAATGGAAGGCGATGCAAACGAACTCCTTTTTCTTCACTCAGGCGTTGAATATACCACACTTGAACCATGCGGGCATGTGACCACCGNTTGGGAGGGGACCTGTTCCAGAGGTGGTTTTTTAACTACAAGTCAAAGTGTTGCCTTTTGTAGAGTCAGTGGGAAAGAAATGAAAAGGTGCGGGGGGGGGAGGGGGAAAGGTGTTCTAAAAGGTTTTTTGTTCTGATTCCTGATTATTATTATTATTATTGTTTTTAAGTCTGTTAATAAATTCTTTTTATATTCCTTAAAGTATAAACCTGCTTTGCCTACCAGTAATCCTTATCTCACCACAAAAATCAAGTGATTTTGGTAAGTGTGCTGACGTTTAGCCAAAAAACCTCAAATAGGCAAACCAAAATGCTATAATTGGTGTTTCTGCCCAATTTTGATTCCCCAAACCTCTAAACCTCAACAGAAGTTCACCAAAATTATAGATGTGGTTGCCTTCCCTTCTCTCATTTCCCAAGACTCACTGGGCACATGCAGAGCTCTATGGAAGAGGATTTTACAGGAGGAGTTCCTAATCTAACTGCCCTGCATCTCTGAAGGCAAATAGATATCAGAAAGAAGAACAATTAATTATGTGTAACCAACCTGCATAAAAACCTATTTATACTAAAACAACAGCACTGATGGAAACCCCACCACCTTTATAGACACTCCTAGTGCTCAGCTATCATTTACAACTAGAAACCTCTACTGTTGTTTACTTACATTCCTAGTGCAGCAATTAAGCAAGCTCCTCTCTTATCTATGAGTACAGAAAACAATGTATTCTCTCCACTTTTGCAGACACTTTTCAATATTTAGAGACAAGCAACCCTTGCTAGAGACAGTTCAGGTTCACATGTGTCTACCCGGTGGAGAAACCTGAGGTAGATTTTGATCCAATGTACAAAGATTCCTTGGCTTTTCCTCCTGGAAGGAAAACAGCAATGTGCCTTGGTGTACAGTGATCATTTTTAGTGAATCCAGAGGACTGTACAAGCTATCCTGAAGAAGCATTTCAAGTAGACTCAATGGTGGAGCATCCAAACTTTGTTCCTTTACATAACCAACTTTTCCTGTCAGTCCAGGGTGCAGCCCAGTCCTTTGTATCAACAGCTCAGCTTGAGAAGCTATGTCTGTTTTTGGTCATCAAATGCCCTCGTGACATTATTTTTCATCTCAAGGAATCCTGGAGTAACCTGTGTAAATCAACGTGCAAATAGGGTGGTTTCATATTTAATATAGTGACAAACTCCGTGGCAGAAGAGAAATTATTGCTGTATTTTCTTTTATATATTTAAGAAATGGACTTTTAGTTTTAGTTTGGATTTGATGTGAAAAAGAAGGCACACTAACTTTATTTTTAACTTTATTGGATTCTTGCTATGTGTTTTCTTGTTTTCCCTTTTAAAATAACACCAGAAACCACCCTTTGAAACTTCTATTTTTTAAAAAAAGTAATTTTTTGAGTTCTAATTATATTCGTCTTCCACTGATATCCCACAAGTAATTGTCCAGAAACAAATCTAGTAAAATCAATTTAGTAGATTATAGATTTGGCATAACTTTGTGAATCTGTTCCTATTTTTTTAACAATTAGGTTACAATTAGGTTAGAGTGAACACTTAGGTTCACTGAGCACTGAGTTTGAAATCTATCTCTGATGAAATTTGGGTCACCTGGAACCTTGTCAGTTTGTATCAATTTTGTATCAGGCTTTAGACATTTTATAAAACGTTATTTACTAAAGAAATCCCCTGCCTATATTCACATAATCATTTAAGAATTTAATAGGGTAACATAAATCAAAATGCAAGATTTTTAGTTTTGTTATGGTAGTCCTTAATTTTTTAAGGAAGAACTGAAACACTGAAGGCAAAAAGTATGGCCACAGAAACTAAGGAGTAAACCCACTTTTCAATTACTTTAGTAATGTTTCTCATATTGTTTTTTTTCAACAATTCTATTAAAGACCTTTAAAAGAAAAATATTCAAAAGAGACATCTGGAGTGAATTGATAGCTCATTTTATCTATCTGAGAATTTTCAGTAAACTGTTCCATTTGTGAAAGGATTACTTTATTCATGAATATGTTCTTTTGCTCTTACCCCAAAAGATCATGTCATGACCACTATCCATCTGTTGTATCTATCAATTGTTTTCTGGAGATAGAATTAACTCCTCAGATTTTTTCCATGTAGGAAAAATAATCAATAGATAAAACATTTCTTCTGAGCTGCAGAGAACCCGGAGCAGTGTTGTTAATTCCTCAGCAGAGCTTATCCAAATTGAATTTAATGAAATTGAAGTACTTCAGGGATTTTGTTTCATGAGCTTGCTGCCTTTCTTCCTATTATTGTATACAGTGATCTTTTCTAAGAAGAAGATGTTTGCAATTACAGGGTTTCTTTGCAACACCACAGGAAAATCTATGTGTCAAAGAGAGGCACAATATTCCATGGTAATGATTGAGGAGGATGGGTTAGTGTTTATATTGTCTTAGGACAAATCTGCTCTAGGCTCTTATAGTGCACATTTCCTTATAAAAATTCTGAAGGAAAATTTCAGTGCTTGAAACTTTTGCTACATTAGGTTACAGAAAAGAAACCAGCAAATGCACATTAAAAACTATGGAAGACCCAGTGCAGACAAACTTGAACCAACCAATACCAAACTAACTCGTGGATGCTTGCACAGTTACAAAAATAGCTTATTTTTGTATTTATTAGTCATTGCTAAAATAGAAAGGCTTCATGTCAAAAATTGTGTAATAAATTACATATTTTCTTCAACAGTTTGTCTATATTTACGCGAAGTAGAGAACAATGTACTATTGACAAGGGCTTAAAGCGAAGCTGAAATTCTCTCAAGGCATGCTACATCGACATCACGTCAGAGAAATTACATTGGTAAGTTTCTCTCAGTAAAACACAGTTTTGTGTCCATACACACAACCTTGGCTGACCATCATAAACTTCAGGAAGGGACACTGTACATCAGCAGACCTTATACCTGGACAGGGGTGAATCATTAGCACATTAGTGATGTGTTGACCTGCCTAAGGATGTTCTATGAGTTTGTTCCAACTGTCAAAATTTACCTGAGACTGTTTTTTCTGGATACATTGGAGAGCAGGTTGCTTCTTGGTGTTCAAGATATGATCATAAAAATATGTTTGTATCATTCAGTGCCTTTCTCATTATCTCTGTACTTACCCGTTTCTTGATAATGAAATAGAGATATTTAAACCATAAGAAGTTCTGAAAAGGAAATAATTGCTAGAAGCTTGACCTCAGTGAAAAATTATTTAGTCTTAATTCTGTTTATCTGCAGAGGCAATTCAGGTAAAATATATTTGTTGATCATATGACCTGTGACCTGGGTCTGCCTCCAGCAAACTTTCCTGTGTTTCTTCATATTTCAAATAATTCTGGTTTAATAAAAAGAATTACCATATATAAATATTAATACTCTAATTAAAAACAAAACCAAAAATCAGCTTATTTTTCTCATCCCGTTAGAGGAGACTTTTCATTGTATTGATTACGGAAATATTTTTAGAAATCTATAGCAATGTTATAACTGGCTGGATATCTGCTCAAAAGAGGGCCATATCTACTGGGACTTGATACAGAAATTCTCCTATGCTAGTTTGCAGTATCCTAGGGATCAAGAGAAAATACACATCCACACCTGAAGTAGGAGAGAAGACTGTCAGCTAAGAGAAAATATGACACATCCAGATTATTGGAGAATTGTACCCCAGTAAAGTGAGATATTAAAAGCTGCTTACCTGAAATTTTGGATTTAGGTGTTTTATTAGGATCGTTAGCACGGCTATTATGGGATATTAAGCTAGTGGTTAGTTGCATCTTCTATTTCTCACTTTTCAAACCTCAAAAGAATTTGAGGGGGAAAAAAACTGAATCATTGTAGACTTTAAATATTTTTTAGCTCAGGAGGCATATTATGATCTAGGTTACACAAGTAGACTACACGAAGGCTTATACTTTATGAAATTGATAGTTTCCTAATTATTATTGGAGCAAGAAACGTTCATGAAATCAGCATTGTGGGTTTTGTTGTGCGGCCGCAAGGGAGGCAACGCCTGTGCCCGGGACCCAGCAGAGGGAGCCCGAGAAGCTGCGCTGACAAACGACGTGGAAAAAGTGACAAAGCAGAAATGGCGCTGGAAGGAAAAAAAATGACAAAAAAACCCCTGATCTTGCCTTTCTGTTCCTATGCCCGAAGCTTTTACACAGGGTGATGTTTCCATCTATTTCAGTATGAAATCTGCATGGCTGAATGGTTTCCTGACTGAAATCCTGCAAGAGGACAATGAAGACTAAGAGATGCATCTGTCTTTCTTTAAGCCACATCTAGAGATTATTTTTTTTAATTAAGTAGTTAGTGGGGATTTGTGTACACAGTAGCTGAAGTGCTTTTTTTAAAAAAATTGATAAATTGCCCTAAGTTTTCCTAAGGGCTGTCTTTAATTCAACAAACTTAACAAAGTAGAGACATTAGATTTAAAGACTCAAAAATGTGTTTTCTTCTTTCAGGTCTGGTATGACTCTCTGATATCAATGTGGTTACTGGAAAAATCAAGGTAGCACAGCTGTATAAATGAAATTAGAACATTCTTTTTGAATATAGTTTTCAAGGTTAACAATGGTTCTATGTCAAACCAACTCATGTATCGAATGGGATAAGTGCGAAAAATTTTAGTTCAGACATGTCCTTCTCAGTATTTTCATTTATTACTTGAGCTGTAGGATAAAGACTACACTCAGTAAAATTGCAGACACTGTTGTTGTCAACACATTCAAGAGCAAGCTTAGAAATCAAAATGGTCTGAGAAAACTGAACACCAATGCCACGACTCCTTTTGTGGCAGAATAAGATGTACTCTCATTCAAATGAGGAACAACAGGTGAGGGAGAGGTGCTGTAGAAAAAGGTCTCAGGATCACAGTGGATTTCAGGGTGGACCATGGCTGAACAACATGAAGTTACTACAAAAAAGGGCAAATGCACACTGGAAAATAAAAATAAAAATCTCCTGAAATTCTTGGCTCAAACAAAACAAGATGTTATTTACTTTTACAGTGCATTGTGTGAACTATTGAAAATAAGTTAATAGAAGAAGTTAATTACTGGGAGCCTACTAGTTGATTGACTTAATGGGAAGCAGAAGCTGCTTTATATTGCTGGGGTCACATGCATTTAAAGTAATGTTTGGGTAACCAGTTTTAAGTGACTGCTAATAGTGAAATGTTTACCAGAACAAGGAGAAAAATAATGTGGCTTTTGAAAGCACTTAGATGAAACACCTGTACCAAGCTTGGAATCTGAAGTTTTCATCAGTGTATGTGGATGTCTGTGTTTTGAAAAGTTAGGATCTGAATGTGCTTAATGGGTTATATATTTCTAAATGTAAATGGCAGTGAACCACTATATTATCTTAGCCTTTTTCTCATAGTAATAGATGAAATATGGGATTATAATTGGAATGAATGTTCCTTATGAGAAGTGATTTCTTAAGATGATGGTCTAAAGGATTCAGCAATATTGCTGGCAGATCCAGATTCTTCTATGGGAGGGCATGGGTTCACTTTCCAGCAAGACAAGTTTTAACACCACTTCATAAAATTAGTGCTGGCCCTTTCTGTATTTTTAAACAGCATAAAGTGAATCAAGTTTTTAAACTTCAAATATTTGTACAGAAATATGAGAATTCTTTTAACTTTCTTACTGTACTATCACTAATTGTGGAAGTTGTACAAAAATATTTTTGGGTTTCTTGTTTCAATAATTTGTTGTTGCATTGTGGATATGGTATTAAATAATCTTGTAATTACATTGCAGCTCATGCAATAAAATCAGTATTCAAGATGATTGAAGAATTTGAATATAATATTATTTAACATCAGATCAAGTACTATTTTTTAATTGTAGATGTAGCTAATTCAGTGAAAATACCCAACAAGAGCAATGATTAATGAATGGATGTGCTGGTCTTTTGACTGCTACTCAATAGCTGGACTCCATAACACTTGTATGATATGGGAAATATGATTGCAAGTATCAGCAGAATCGTACTTGCTTCCTCTCAGAGGTAAAAGTTGACTTTTTTATGATACCTTTTCCTCAGTCCCCAACGTCTGATTGAATGTTCACACCTTATCCTCTGAAATGTAGAGTAAAGGCACAATAAATGGTGTAAGCTGTGTGGTAGTGTCTCTGGCAATTTCTCTGAGTGATAGTGGGTACTGAATAATGAGCTGAAACATGCTGAAACAAGCCTGAAAAATTGTGGGCAGGTACCCAGCTTCTGTTTGCTAAGCTTCCCACTCTCTGTGTTATGGTACAGCCTCTCTGACTCATAAGTTGTTTCACAATGTGACAAGATCCAGTCATGAAGGATGGCAGATTGTAACGGGAGCAGAAGGGAATGAATGTTTTCTCTGTGGTTGGAGTTTCTGCACTTTCACTAAAAAATAGGAGGGAATGGTAGGAATTCTCTTCGTTTGAAGATGCTGTTCCTGACTAGATTTTTAAACTGGACAGAAAAGAAAACGACAGCCTGTGTTACATTTTAGCACTATAGATTGATTCTTCAGCTTCAATTATATTTGTAAACCCAAAAAAAGAAACCAGCAATCTCTGGGAAAAGCTTACAGCTGGATGACTGGGTCTGAGAGCTATGGACTCAGTTCTTTCCATGGCCATTTTTAATGCTATATACTGAGCAAGTAATCAGATCGAATTTTTTTTTTCCCCTCGTCATTAATAAATTCCCAGGTAGTTTTTCAATTGTTCAGGTGCATTACTGGCCAGAGATGTATGAATACCTAATGAGAAACCTGTCTCAATATAATTCTCCTCTCTGGACCTGATGGCCACAGATGAAGTGAGCTGTGTATCCCTTTGTTTGGGTTTGTGTGTTACCATTTCTCTAAAAACAACAAAGCAACAAGAATCGTTTTCTTATCTGTTCCCACAAAGTGAAAGTGAGTCAATTAGTGATAAGAATAGAAACCTTGTGCTCCAATTCAAACACGCAGCTGTTTGATCTTCCTAAACAAGAGCCTCTAAACAGCTATTTGGAAAGTCCTTCTGGGTTTTATTTGTTCTAAACCAGTAAAGAAATCCTTCAACTTATTATTTCATATGTTTAAGGGAAATGCAAAAACTTAGTTGCTACTAAGATACCCATATGGAAAATACCTGTAAGTAGCTATATGGCTTCTACAGACAGGAGTAACATAGAATATCTTCCTGATTTTTTTTAGAACTAGCAGAATAGCTAATCATGTGCTTAAGTGGTAGGACCACCAAAACCTTGAAAGGCATTTTGTTAAAGCATTCCCAGATCTAAAGCCAGATAACAAGTTCTTATGACCAAAAGGTCTTAATTCTCTTTTTCCTCCCCTTCCTAACAATTTACTATAAATAGGATGTTACTGCTACCATAAAAAAGAAAAAAATTTCTTTCAATCAGTACACTTTTACCACTAATGACAGTTAAACCACTGGAACTGGATTTCTCGTCTGCTTGGGAAGATTTATAAAAAAGCACTTGCTACTTTCCATGATTGGAAAAGCAAGAGCATTACCTCCCACTTCAGAGATGAAGATTGGGCTGAGGTAAATTCTTACAGCAGAGAGTATTAGTTCCCTGCATTGCATATGACATTATGACCTGTCAGAGAGGGGAAAAAAAAAAGAAAAGAGAAAAAAAGAAAAATAAATAGGGAAAAGCAGAGCATAGAAATGTGCTTAGAAGGGGAGAGACCAGGAGACAGCTCCCTGATGATGGCTGTGCACCCACTGCCTGAAATCTTTCAGCCTAGAGAAAATTTAGGGTTGAATTACATATTTAGTACAACGCAAATCCCTTTAATAAGGCTGTCTTGTGACAGATCTTCAAGCACAAACATGAAATGGCAATAAAACAAGCTTGGTTTAAGTTTTAACTCAAGGACCATACAAACAATAGAAAATACCCTTGTAAGGAAAGAACTAGCATCTCAAAAGTAAATTTCAAGGAAATTGGACAAAACTTCATTAATGGAGTGTTCTCCAGTTTATCAATTATCTTGAACCTTTTTGTAAGGTCCTTACAGGGGATATTGCCTGTATAAATAAAGCATTGTTGCTGCAAAAGAGAAAATGTAATTCTGCAGTTTTGAAGTCAGTTGAAAAATTTACCATCAAGTAGCTTGGCAAAAGACTCAAATGCCAGACTTGGTTTACTATGGTTTCCACTTCTTCTGCAAATAAGCCTAAATGGTACTAGACAGGGATGATATTTAGTAGGGCCAGTAAAGCTGATAGATTTGTAGCGAGTGATTTTTATACTTGAGATAGCAACTTTATGCTCAAACTCATGATATGCTGATCAAGAAAAATATAGAGATGCAATTTCCTGAGAAAATTCCAATTTTAGGGTAATATTTCTGTAAATATCTGTTTCTTCAGGGATTTCCTCCACTGGTATAAATAAAACTGATATGCTGCTTTTATGGGATAAAGTTTTTCTAGTCACTTATTACTCAAAGGAAATTACGTGTAAAGCATCATCAATTATGATTCCAAAGACAACATTAAACCTTATGAACAAGCAGCAAGAACTGCAAAAAGATGGAAATTGATTATTTATCTTATAATGATATTAAACACTTCACTGGTATTAATTAGTTGATGTAATGCAGGGGTGTGTGGAGAGGCAGGAGTAAGATCTGTAACAGCAGCAGATGAAGTGAGGCCGTGAGCCGCAGCACCAGGGGCATGAGAGGCTGAGTTTAGAGGTATTAAGCACCCTCCGTGACACCCCCCTCCTTGGAGTCTTCACATTACTCAAGCTGTCACGATCAGGATCAAATCCCTGTGCTTTCAGGACAAGATCCTTTCCATTTGAAGAACCCACCTGCTTCCACATCAATGACTGGTTCATAAAGATCCAAACTGTGCTTTGCCTGCGGGCTGTGCATGCAGCAGCTCATGCCGAGGCCTCAGGACCAGCCCCAATCCATGGGTTATTCCATCAGACATCTCTTGTTTCAAGGGTCATATCCCTATGCCTTGATTCCCCCTTAATATTTTGTATCCCATCGAGACTGGACACAAAATGCACAGGAATGCAAAGTGTCATGGAAAGTACCATCATACAGTAGCTAATGCAAAACTTGACAGTGTCTCATATAACTTTAGGTAATTTCTCAAATTCTGTTTTCAGAGTAATGCCAACCTACTGAACTAAATGCCAAACTGGTCATTAAAACTTGTCTTAGAAACATTCATTCTTATCATAAACTGTGCTAAGAATAATTTCATTAACTTTTTTATTCCGAAAATTTATTAGATTTAACATTAAGAGTCTGGAAAATACCTCAAAATTAATGTGTCTTGCTTCAGCTGCCTCCTGAGTTTGTGCATTTTCATTTAAGAACTAGATTCAATTTTTGAATAAAGCTAAGCTAAATGATACTGAGCTCTGTCAGGTTCAGGTCAGTGCAGAAATAGTTGAAGGATAAAATTACCTTTCTTGATTAATCATTTTTAACTGACATGGGGGAAGGTCTGTTATTTTTCACCATGAATTAAAAGACAGATGATCACTGAAAGGCTTCTCCTTTTAAATGTATTTTTTAAGCACTAAATATTCCCTACTTTTCTTGCTGGCCATACTAAAGAACAATATTTTGCTCTAAGACATCTAGATTCAAATTTGCTGTATATATGAAGATTTCAAATTTTTCTCACACACACCAAGTAAGAAACAGTCATTGACTTGAACAGAATCAGAAGTACAGATCCATACAGAACTGTCAAATCCCTGCAAATAAACTAGATTTTGTATTTATTTTAGAGGCTAATATTCCCTTGGATGACAATGAGGAGCTAATCTGCTGTAAGGGCAAAACAGTGAGTTTAAACATAATAAGAAACTGGTTAAAGGATTATGGACAAACAATCCCTGTATTAGTGTAATGCAGTGTATCCCAACAGCTTTGGTTAAAGTCATTTCCTCTGAAGTTACCCCTGCAGCTCAGCCACAGATTTCAGCCTGCATAAATTAGGCTCTGGAGATTTACTCCAAATAAATCTTGCCAAAATTCTTGTCAAGGACAGCAGGGAAGGACATAGAAAACACATGAATTAAGACTGAATGCAAGGAAACTTAGGGGTTCACTTAGGCTATATCTGCATTAGCATATTAATTTTGTTCAGCAAATCCCCAGCTGACACTTGTTCCTGTAATTCAGTTCTTCCCACTCAGGCTGAGCCTGGAGGCTGCCTCACAGCTGAAGCTGAGCTGAGGATATGATATGCTTCAGAGTGCACATCATGTGCTGCAGCAGCAGGTGGATGTCCAGTGCCTGGAGCAGACTGAGTGGGGTTAGGATAAAACTGTTGGAAAAGTGTTTATTGTGGAGTTTGGGTCCCCATCATTAACTGTGTGCTTTGACCAACCAGCTGCCCTCGTGCAGTGCTACTTGGTCCCATAACACAGCAAATATGCAGCTCTTGCCTGAAGGCAGGATGAAAGTAATCTTTTTAGAGCAGTAATCACAGGTTAAATAACTTGTTGAATTTGGGCCAAAGTTAGGTCCCTTACAGAAAGTGTGGGGACGTTTCATACCAAGTAGAATAACTGGAAGAGGTTTTGTTGCCATGCTTGGTGTGAACAAGTATTAAGTCAGTCACTCAAGCAGCAGTTGTTTACACCTGACATTTCAGTGGCCTGAGTATCCCTTCTCAACGGGTTTGCCTGGGATAATGAATGTTGCACTTGGCAGTGCATCTGCCCTAGTACCTCCTTTGCTGAGAGTAACGATAAATAGCGAAAAAATGTTTGAAAAATACAGAAGCATTTGCACGAATAACTTTTAACTTCCTTATTCAGTTGATGACTCTATCATTTGACATGTAAGTAATTATAGACAGCTATCTTAGCCCATTCCAGTCTTTCATGATAAATGCAGTTGCACAATAGTACTCTAAAAGATTTGAAATTGTGTTTAGAAGGGAATTCATAAGAACAACAGATATGAACAGGTCTTGACTGAGTCCCTTCATTAATCATCCCTGATATTTGCTTAAGAGTTTGTGCTAAAGAAATATATCTCAGTGGGAAATAATGGTGTTTAACTTCTTGCTTTCCTAGATTCCTTTTACTAAAAAGCTGTTACAAGTCAGAGCCTTTTGTATTGAACTTTAATAATCACATAAAATATAGTATATTAATAAACCCAGACACTGGTGTTGGCTGGGATGGAGTTAATTTTCTTCTTAGTGGTGCAGTGCTGTGCTCTGGATCTAGTGTGATAATAATGTTGATAACACACTCATGTTTTGGTTGTTGCTATGCAGTGCTTACCCTGAGTCAAGGACTTTTCCGTGTCCCATGCTCTGCCAGTGAGCAGGTGCTCAAGAAGCTGGGGGAGCACGGCCAGAACAGCTGATCCAAACTGGGCAAAGAACCACAGAATGTTGTTTTCAGTGGATAAACTGGGGGAAGTTGGACAGGTCCTGCTAATCGCTGCTCAGGAATGGGCTGGGCATCAGTCAGTGGGTGGTGAGAAATTATGCATCACTTGTTGCTCTTGGGTTTTTATTACTTTCTCTCTCTCCTTTTAAGTAAAAATAATAATATTATTTTTATTATTATAATTAGTATTATTAGTATATTTGAGTTTGTTTCAGTCATTAAACTGTTCTTATCTCATCCCACAAGGTTTGCTTTTTTCCCCCAATTCTTCTCAATGTCGGGGGAGGGGGAGTACTTAGTTGCTGGCTGGATTTGAATCACAACAATACTCTTTACTCCAAACTCATAATGGCTTGCAATAAGCTTTGTTCTCTGAAAATTAATAATCAGCTGAAGCTATGTGTTTGCCTGTTAAAAAATGCCCAGTATTTTCCCTCTTTCACATGAAACACACAAATGCTGTAAAGATGTTTGGAAATAACAAACAAAATTGAAAAAGTAATCAAATTAATTTCTTTGTCAGGTACATAATGAAATACAGGTCCAGAAAGGACTTTCTAGGTCAGTGTATTGCAGGCAATCACTGTAAAAAGATAAGGTACAGTCCCCTCAGTGTCATGGAGCAGCAGGAATTTCATCATTATTATTGAAGCACTGCTTCCTCAGAAACATCCAATTTTATTTGCCTTTTGGTAAGTCCATTGTTCTAAAAGAATGGTGATTTAAAAAAGCCCAACACACGTTTAATCTTGGAGAACACGCAGAGAATCTAAATAGGATGTATTAAATCAGTTCTCTGTTTCTCTACCTAGAGTTCGACATTTCTGGTTTCATATGGTTATTTTCCCCACTGGTATTTTGTAGGTGGAGAGCTGTTTCTGTATATTTGTGTGTGTGGGCACCCATGCATGCCCTTGTTTTTCAGTCCAGGAAAACAGAAAGGTTTCAGAACACATTTGGCACTATAACAAAAATATGTTAATAAGTTTCCGGACAGTATGGAATCAAATTAATGTAAAAAAAACCACCAACCTTTAAAAAATAAATCTGTGTAACCAATAACCACAGAGGTCTGGCTGGATTTCCAAAATTCTTATCCAGAACTCAATCCCCAAGTGAAAAGTTCACTGGGTACTTAACCTTACTTGGCAGCTGCTCACTAGGCTAGACATCTCCCTGTGTAATTTCCTTATTAATTAATAAAGAGATTCTGTATTTTTATGACTTTCGTTTTAAAAATATGCAACTAGAGAATCAAAATTTGATCAGTTCAGGCACCCAATCTGCTATTTGCAAGGTTCTTGTTCATGTGATTCTTTCAAATTCTCACATCATGTTGATTTTCCTTCTCAAGGAATTTTAGTACTGACTCATAATGAGCATTCTTTGGATCTGCACAAAGGGCACAAATCAGCAGCAAAGGATGCTGTTTGTTATATACCACCTCATCACTCCTATGAGTCAATCTAACAGGTAAAATGGGTGAAAAAGCCAAACACTTTCAAGACACTTACTTAAAAGAGCTTCCCAGTAATTTGTATGAATGGGGGTGTTCCCTTAAAGAGCACTCACATGTACAAGGCTGTGTTCTGCTGCTCATTTTACTCATTTTATAGGAATCAGTCATTAAAAATAAGGTCACCAGATAAAGCTGCTTTAAAGCTTTTGCTCACTTGTTCACCTTGGCAAAAAAAGAATAAAAGCAAATTCTGATCAAGCTCTGCACTTCCTTATGAGATCGATATACACTATTGAAATTTTAATGATGAGGCATTTTTTTAATGCTCGGAAATTATGTGATTTATGTGCCTTCTCTCAGGAATCTAAGCTCCATAAGTAAACAGCAATGATGAATTTAAGTGGTCTAAAATGGCCTCCAGAGGTCAACTCTCTCTGCTGACTACCAAGGAAAACTATATTCACCCATGTCTGAGCTCTGCAGCGCCTGATGGTTTCCTTCTTTGCTGAGAAGGAAAAACATAAATAGAAATAAGGCCCTCTCGAGATCCCATAGGGTAAAGCCACTGATCAACCCAATTGCTCTCACATATGTCAAAGTCAGTGACAGTTTCTTGTAAACACACAGTCTATTGGAAGGATGACATACAAGTTATAATTAGACCATGTTACATGGATGGATTCCAGACTACTTACCTACTCCATGTGCTTGCCTCCTGTAATGTGGTGTCTGAAAATTAATGGAGCTACCTTTAATATGAGTCTTTTCAGGTTATTTACCAGCAAAATATATTTCTGGAGGACAGCTCCAGAATGATCCATTTTTATAACTGTGAGAACTCAGTTTTTCTGTCAGTGTATTTATGAAAGGAGTTGTCTTTACATTTTTTCAGTCTGCCCTAGCAGAGCTATACCTAGGTATGCATATTTTTTATTTCACAAAATCTCCAGTAAAGTGTTTGGAGCACTAAAACAAAACCAGTAAAAAAATCCTCCAAGAAAATTTGTGATTAGCTCATATTTTTCTTTTTTTTTCTTCTTAATTATGCATTTTCTATTTTATTCAAGCAAAACATTTGTGTGTGCAAACATCGCTGCACACATGTCTAACTCCGATGTTTGCTTGTGGTGCCAACTCACAGACTGAAGCCCTGTGAGCAGGTGTGTGATTGCTACTCGTGAGTTCAGTGGTTTCAGCAGCAGTTTGCAGAAGACACTGGACTTACTCCTTCTTCATATTAGTGCTGCCTTCTGGCACCACTGGTTTAGCTGACTTTCACCTGAAAGCAAAATTGGACCAAAGGTGGTATTTTGATGATGTTCTTCACATCATCTTCTCAAGTTGTAAAGGGTTACCTTTTTTAAGGACTCATACCGAATTTTCCTCTGCAGCTCCCAGTTTAAAGAATTTTTCATGAACGGGATTTATAGCAGAAGCAGTTCCAGCTGCCACACACCAATTTCAGCTTGATCTCATCTTGATAATTATGTTGCTCACCCTGTCTTGCTGGTTGAGATGTAATGATTGCATTATTAACATGCTGATGCCGATCCCTTGTGCTGCTTAGTGGGCTGCCTTCTCTCCTCAAGACAGGATTTATTTCAAAATCAAAGTATTCCTCTCAGACTGGAAAAGACAAATTTCTTATCTGAAATTCGAATACAGTGATCATGCTGACACACCTTGTGGTTTAGGTGCACTTCAGAAAACTGTGGCATCAGGGAGCTAATTCCTCAGAGAAGCTGCACAAGCAGGAATAGTTCTCCTAAAACAGAACACTCATTCTTCTCAAAGTTTTGTCTCCATTTGTTAAACTTAAATAATAACTAACTGAGACAAAGGTGGTTTTTTGGTTTTTGGGGTTTTTTTTGGGTAAGGTTCTTCTCCTTGCATAAATGGGTTCACAGGGTTTGCATTTATAGGTTGCTCAGCGTAAAAAATGACAGCAGTCCAGCATAGGATTGTAGGTTCTGAACCTAAACCTAATAATACATGTTAATTCCAATGGTAAATTCAAAAGAAGTTTAAAATACAACAGATCTATGATGCCTGGAGTTTTGTGAATCTCTTGTAATCAAAACTCTTGTGGCTGCCTTCTTGCTAGAAGTGGTCTGTCAAGATCTGTCAAGACAGCTCTTGATATATTTGCAAGGTAGGGAGTGATTTGAGAACCAGGCAATTGGAAAGGATATTTCTTAAAGATGTACTTGACTTTCTTTTATAATATTTGAAGAGGGTACTTAAGAAAAATGCATAACCCTTGAGGAAATATTAATTACACCTAGCAATGTCTGTGTAATCTTGGTTCCTTTTAAACTCTGTTGACCTCCAAGTAAGTGACTGCACTGACTATAGTGGGGTCTTGGATCAGTTACCTAGGTAAGCATCTTCCCCTTTCCTCTCAGGGTCATAATACAGCAATCAGCAGACCTGCTACCAGAGAGCTGCTTACACAGAGCCACTTGTTTTATCAAGCAGGGTGCTATTGGCAATACATTCCAACTAGGAGTACTTTAATTTGCTACAAGTCTTTTGCCCTGAGTTTCTTAATCTCTTAATTTGACTTCTCTGGTGAACCGTGTGGGGGAGCGTGGGAGGTATTCTTAAAACAGTTTTACTGAGCTCATTTTAAAAAGGTTCTTCATGGAGCACAGCAAGAAGGGGGAGGAGGAAGAAGAAAGGTACAGGAAAGGAAAAGAAAAGGAAGGCTGGAGAGAGAGTTTATGAGGATCAGTTTACTGCATTTAAAGTTGGTCCTCTCTTTAATCTCACTCCCTGTGGAAAGTATGTGATTTGATTGTTCTGAAAAATCTGTAACAACCTGTTAAGCTAATATTATTTAAGAAATGCTCACTATATGAGTTATTTCTGCTCTGGGGCATAGATACCAGAAATGTCCCTTTCTGCCTGTGCTTTTCAAAGTGTGATGCTTCCTATAGTGATTCATTTAATTAAATTTCTTTGCATATCTAAAGAAAGAAGTTCAAAATATGTAGCTTATATATCCTGTCACCAGATATTTTTAGAGTTCTACACATTTTAGTTATCTGCTAGAGACAGGAAAAAGGCATGATAGCATTTTTTTGTTATTTACTTGCTTGAATGTTCTTGCATATCTTGCATGATTAAAAAATGTGCAGTGCTTTTGAAGAAGTTCTGTACAATTATTCATAGGAGATAAGGTCATTTTCTTCATAGCCATCTGAAATAGAGTGATAGGGCATTTCTTCTTTATTAATTATCCATTTCTCTAAAATCTCCATGACAGTAAAAACCGCTTTTGTATGATTTAGTAAAAAAAGAACTACTGAGCAAACCTCACCCTCTAGTCTGACTGAAAAATGTGTCTGATATTCCATATGGACTCAATTTATTTTGTGAAGTATCTGGTCTAATAATGCAACAACTCCCAGTGAAGTTCCATTGTTACACAGGGGGGCAGAACAAAGATTTTTTCCAGTATTTGACAGTCCAACATTTGGTCTCCCTGGGGCTTGGGTGAGGGAAAGGGAGGGGCTAAACTGTAAAGTTAGCATGACTATTTTCCCCCACACCTGAATATCAGGCCCCTTGTTAATTGGTACTGTAAATGTGCCCTCCTTGGCTAGACATGCAAAAGAGGGGTATGTAGAAAGAGAAAAGAGGGGCGTGTAGATAGAGAGGTAGAAGTAGCCTGGCTTCTGGAGACAGAGGAGCAGCTACTGGTGATTTTCCTTGTGAGGCTTTCTAAGATCTACTTCAGGATCAGCAGAAGCATTCCTAGTGAGTAGGAGAGGAAGAGGGAGGTCCTAGCAGGACCTGTAGTGATGACCACTTGTAAAGCATGAGAGTGAAATGGATTAAATGGATAGACAATAAATTTCAGGGTTGTCAGGTTTATTTCTAGAAATTCAGGAAAAGAATCCTTTATTGATACTGTTTAATTGGCAGAACTATTCCAAAGGAGTTTACTTTTAACCAAGTACATTTCCCTTGTTTATACATTCACACAAATGCTGTGCTTTTGTCTACACTGAACCATTCTCTGAGCCTCTGCAACAAATGACAAAGCATACAATTATATATGCCATGGGATTTTTAATCCTTATTTACTGACAGGAGTAAGTTGTCAGAATCAAATAATCTGAACACTCAGCATATCAAGAAAGGTCCCCAAACCAATTTAATATCAGTGTGCTCTTCACCTGTTAATTTCAGATGTATCTTGTTTTTACAAGAAGATGAAGGAACACTGTTACAGATGTAGTTTTCTACAGCTTGACCACTTGGGAGTAAATTCTAGTTTTCATCTCAGAATTACCAGAGCCACAGGCCTTCTTTATTTTCTCTTAAAGTCAGAGCTGGCTCAAGTGTTAACTACAGAACAATAGGCTATGTGAACAGTTGCAGGTCGGAGAGATGGATAGATAGATAAATAGATAGATAGATAGACAGATAGACAGATGGATGATTTGTGTATCTAATATACAGTCTAATAAAGTATCCTGTGTCTTCAAAAGACATAAAGAGGTTGTACTTCCTCCTACTGTTTTGTCTATCTCAGTTTGAAACCTGACTGAAACCTGACTCATACTTTTGTCTATGTGAGATTCTTCAAACATTCTTCAAGTATACATAAGCATTATGTGAGTCAAGACAACTACTGTCAATGCTCACAGACAAAGCATTTCTTTCTGGAAATATATTCCTGCTATATTTTAGCAGTGAACATTTTGCTATCACCTTCAAAGACAGCTTGCTTTCTACCAAGCAGCAAATATAAATGTAGACTAGATGGTAATGATATGGATGTGTGGCAAGTGTAAAATCCATCTTAGGATGCACAGATACATATATAGATATAGAAACAGATATAGATAGAGATATAAGCAAGATATTGCTTAAAAGTCCTTGCACTAAAACTTATCTGTGGGCATCAAGAGAGAATTTTGTCCTTTTTGCTGCTTAGTGTGGATTTACCTGATATTGGATCTTTTTTCCTTTCTCTGTATACTTGTCATTATGAAAACATGGTTGCAAAGTAATTTCTAAGTCATATCCTTGATAATGTTTTCATTATTTCTCTTGGTGGGTTCTGCCTACTGCAGATCAAATCAGCAAGAAAAGTAGTCCTACCATGTACTATTTAACAGAGAGGATGTAGTAGCTGTTTCTCTGGTAGCATTGGATGACTCTTGTCTTCAGCAGTGGCAATTTTTGTACAAAAAGAGTGCTTTGAAAAAATCTTTACAACGTGTAACCAATTAATATGCAATTGGTTAATTGCAGCACAGTGGAAGTTGAAGTGCAGGGATAATGCTGTTTTCTGCAAAGGTTCATGGAAAGAAATTGGCTTCTGTAGGGGAACTGGTTTTATAAGGAACAGCAGGATTCTAATTCAAAATTGAAGTAATCTCATATGGTTTACAGCTTTTAATTTAATCTTGTTTATAAGTCGAAATACCTGCAGCAACTTGCTTTGTCCCCACAGAGCTTTAAATCTATGGGGCTTTATACCTTTGTTCATTGAAGAGAACATTTTGGAAACAGTCAGTGGGTTTATCAAACTCTGAAGTACATTAGAAGACTACACACTCATTCAAAGTGCCTATAACAAAAACATTTCTTCTGAAGTCTTGATGGGAATCGCACTAAAAGGAATCTTTTTTTCTTTAGTTTCAGAGCTATTATAAGGAAATCAATAATATATGATGGGGGACATTTAAAAGAAATGTTAAAAAATCTGGGATAATGGAAACCATTCTTCATGCTGACACGACTTTAAAATAAATTCCAACAGAAATAATAATTTTCACACAAACTAGCAGTCCATTAATGTCTTTTGTGTACATATACAAATGTGGACTGTCTTTCCTTTAGGAAGAATAATTTTTCTCCAAGGATACTTGATGCTAGACATAAACTCTTACAGTTAAAGCAAGCATCAATTAGTGTTATTACTATAAATCTGAGAGCCAGCAACATGTCATATCAATGTATAATCTGGGATTTTCATTTTTCCTGAGTTATTTACACCAAATTTCTTCTTTTTTTGGGTGACATCAAAGGGATTGCTTATGCTTGTTTGATAAAAAACAACTTCCCATATTTTAGTTTCCCTTGCTTTCAATTTTTAACAAAAATATTATAAGGCTTAATTTGGATTTTCTATACATTTTGATGAATGCTGTCTTTTTAAGGATTATTTGCTATCAGTTAAAACATGTGACTTCTAATGTCATTAATTTTTTTCATATTGGCAATTTTTTTGTAAATGGAAGCCAATCCAACTTTTAAAACATCTTTCTCACAGAAAGGATAACATACTTTCACCTAATAGTTAATTTTAAGAAAATTAAAGAAGGAAGCATTTAACTTTTGATGTACTTCTTTTTCTATGATATTTCATACCATATTATGGTACAGGTGAAGTGCCTGGTGCAGCACAGCAGGTAGAGAGCGTGGCAGGGCCCTGCAAGCCTGCTGACAGCAGGGCTCTTCCCCCTCTTGTTTGTCAAGTACACAGCAAATGTTATCATTTATAGTGCCAAACTCTTCAGTTTATTTTTCTTATGCAGCTTTTGCTACACTACATTTCTATTTGTTTAGCATGTTGGCACCATGGTGCAGTGTCAAGTAAAGGTTGCTATTGCAATCTAGCTTGTTTCCAAGCAAAGACGCCAAGCTTTTTCCACATACTGAGCTTTGTTTGAAAGAAGTCAAGTGAATTCACACGTTCTCTCAGCACAAAGCACAACATCCATCTTCAGAGTTCATCCTCACAGAGAACAGCATGTCCTCTGTTCAGTGTGACTCTACTGCTTGTACTACAACATAAAACACTAAGAATTTCTTTGGAGGGGAAGCTCTTTTGAAAGTATCCTGAAGACAGCTCACATAATTTTATTCATATATTTGATGCCTAACAAAAATCATTTAAGCTATGCTGTGATGAAGCCTGTTTTTACGTTGTTTAAAATAGCCTATACCAGTTGCAAATGAGTCTTATCCAGCTCCATGGTTCTCACAGAAGGTGGATCAAGCCCTGTATCACGTGAGAAGGAAAACATCAAAGAGGTGGGAGAAACACTCAGCATCTGACATGACAAATTCATGTAGGTTTATTTTGCAGACTAGTCAGGAGCATGTACCGGAGATAAAGACAAATGGTGATGATTAATTTCTCTTCCAATAGAAAATCATTTTCCAGTGATTTTCCTAAAATGTTCACAAACCAGTTCATTTAGCACCTGATTCATAGATCTATTTTACTCCCATATAGGACTTTATCTAATGAAAGCAAATCTCCTCTGGCTATGTTGGAGGTTCATCCACTGGGTATTCCTGGGTACTCTGCAGCCATATCTAACAACTCTGACATGACCCAGATACCAGGGTTCCTTATGCAGAACTCTTTTATCAGAGAACTTTTGGACTGCTCTTAATAAAAGGGCAATTTCTTCCTGCCAGCTGCAAAATTATCCTCATTCACAGGGTGATATAAACAGGGCCTCTTGGTACATCTCCTTCAATAACTGAGAATAAAAGATTTGGTACAATATGAACTTCCCATTATTGCTGCTACTGCTGCCACAGTCCCTGCACTGCTTCTCAAATAAACCCCAAGTGCAGTACAACTGCACTAATTCTTTTGCCTGAGAAATCCAATATCCCACGAATATGTGAAGGATGATATTGGAATCAGACAATAGAAATGTTTCTAATATTCTAGTGTTTTCTAAGCAAAAATCCCTGCTCCCCCTCACCCCCCCCATCCTTCTTCTATTCTTTAAAGAAAATGTTTTACTGGAGTGTAATGGATAAAGTCAAAAAGAACATGCATCAAAGTGTGAATTTTATATCTAAACTGATGGAATCACAACTATTTTTAATTCATAGGCTAACTCTGTGCCAAATCATCATGAGTGTTTATGGGTGGATATGCACAAAAATACACTAGCTCTAAATTTTGGTGGGTTTTGCTTTATGGCAGTCATAAAGGCATGCTCAGGCCAGGAAGGAACTAGAGCATGTCCATGAATCACTCTCAGGGCAGACCCAGAATTTTCTTTTTCTAGTATGCCCAGATGGGCTATTACTGTTACATGGAAATGATGGAGAGAAAGAGAATGGTGCTGAGCCAGACAAAGAACAGGAGCAGCTCTTGCCTTGGGAATAGTGGATTCCATCCCATCTAAACCTCATACTTCTTACAAGACCCGTTTTTTGTCATTCTGTCTTAATGGTAACACGCACAGCACAAAACAAGTTGTAAGTAGGAGGCAATATGCCACAGTAAATCCAAGATGTCAGAAGCTACAGCATGTACCAACATGGACTTTCCATATTTTTTTTTTTTTTGCTGGTGTTTTAATTCATCATAAAGTTCTCATACATTTATCCACTTGCACAGTATCTCTATTCCAAAAATTTTCTGGCTATCCTCAAGCTTTCAGAGATGAGCCTGTGGCAATTCTGTCAGTGCAGAGGAAAATTACAAGGCCTTTTACAAGGTAATGGCTCTTTTCTCTGCATACCAGAACAGAAAGATTTAACACTGAAGTTGTCTTGTCTTCTTATTATTATTGTATTACTGTTAGGAATAGCATACACTGTTCTTGCCTTGTGCACTGCTGCTAACTGGAATATCAATTTTGTTACACATACACAGATTTGTGGCTGTGCACAAATCTACTCTTGCGTTTTCTGCTGAGACGTCCACCAGTCAAAGTGTGTTAGAGTTTCCACTGAGGATGCATCATTTTAACTAGCTTCTAGGGAAACAGCATTCTTTTCTTCTGTTGAAGTGGCTGATAGGGAGTTTTATAGCCTTATGAAAGACTGTTTTAATTCTCTGTGTCTACTTGTCACACCTAATAAGGAAACAAAGCAAGAGAGACAACTTAAGGGCTGGATACTACATCCAGCTCCCTCCTGTAGTGTGCTTAGCAATTGCACACATCCTTTCATTTCATCTTGTGGGGTATATGAGAGCAAGAGCAGGAAGCATTCTTTTGGCAGTGATATAATGAAGAATCCAAATATAATGGGTATTGTCCAGTTTCAACACTTCGGTGGTGCAGACCAACTAATGCACCTACAATCAAACTACAAGGGACAATGGAAAAGTCAGAAACTCAGAGCAAAGGGGATAGAACCAGGAGCATCTCACTTGGCAAATGTTACTTTGTTTTCAGTTTTTTTTGTGGTTTTAGTGGTCACTATCCTTAGAGGCATTAATGAGTGATTTAGACAAGCTTATATGGTGTCTTGTCAAAGGGAGATTGCATTTCAGCAGTTTCTCTCTCTGGGAAGGGAAACGACTGCAGCTGTACAGTCACGGTACAGCTGTCTTGAATTGCACAATTCCCCCAGCAAAGATAGAAGTCCAACCTATGTAATGGTCTATAAAAACCACAGAGATTCTCCTTGATTTCTGTGAAATCAGGGAACAGTTCTTGGCAGAATCAGCAGTATAATAAATAGGCAGATGGTTCAGTAAGTAGCAGAGAGGGAGTATTGCTGTACTCCTTTCCTAATTTAGTATGAAAAGTGGGGTTTTTGTCTGTACTTGTACATAGAACAGCCTGCATTCCCTGGTTTGAAAGAAATATACTCAATCTCTTGATTTACATTTCTACTATGTAGAATTATTTTGTGCAGTTGCTCTCTAAAGCTTAGCATACCTCCTTTTAAACTGAGCTAAGATTGTCATGTTAATGTTAGATTCCTCTTGCGCACAGAAGGGAAGCCACAGAGCACCTCTTCACTAGCATCAGCCCTAATAATGTACAAATCCAAAGGTTCAAGATTCAAAAGATTCAAAAATTCAAGGTTCAAAGATTCAAAAATCACTCAGCTAACACAGTTAGAAAATGAAACAATTAAGGAAGTTTCAAAGGTCCTATATGCCTAATTATTTGAAACTGTATCCTGTTTGTAGACTGATATTAGAGGAAGTTAAATAGAGTTAATTGGCAGGTATTTTGGCTTTCTGCTTAGTTTAATTCTATTGCTACATCCTGCAAGATCAGAGTACCCAGAGGTTAATAATGAAAAAGATTTGGAAAAATCTGTCTTGACTGAGTGACTGTCATGGGCAATTGCTCTTACACCATTGCTGTACATAATATTTTACAAGTTATCTGAACAGACTTTGCTGCTTTGTCAGAGATGCAAATGGTCACTTATCCACACTGCTAAGGCTGGGAAATAGAAGGAACATTTTTTTAATCATTCAATTACTTAGAGAAAACAACAACAAAGCCACAGCCTTCAAGGGGTATTCTGTTTACCTGACTCACCTCAGCCTCTTAAACTGAGGAGGGAGAGGTGCTTACAATGACACAATACCCATAGGAGATGGCCAGGATCTGTGCTCCCAGGTAGAATAATGGTGCAGAAATGCTGGCTTATCAAGCCAAGGGGGTGACTTTTCAGGGATAATGGAGAGATTAGAGTGTGCACACTATACATATACAGTCCCTGGAGCAGGTAGTATGTTGTGGTATTAAACAGAGGGGAACAGACTTCACACAAGACGTGTGCTTGCAAAGACTTTGTGCAGAGACCTTTACTATGCAATGTTCCTTGTTTATCATGCAGTGAAAATTTCTTAAATACCAGCACACAAACAGGATATATCATCATATAAACAGGAAAAAGGTTCACCACAGTGTTCCCCAATCACCTGGGCTATTCTACAGTTTTCACCTATTACGGTAACAGGTAAACAATGCCTTATAAGGTTACAAACAATAATCCTCACTCTTAATAGGGCTAACACAGTCTACAAACCCACAATTCTCTCCTAGTCCATCCCTGGTGACCTGGATGTATTTCCATGGGTCCCCTCCGGGCCTAGGAAAGAGGCTCATTCTGGTCTTCAAGGTCTGCTCCTCCATCACACACATAGTGTAACCCAACAGTATGTCTGATAAAAAGAGGTATGACTACTATAAATCCAAAACATCAACTTTTTTGAATGTGAAATCTGTCCTTTGGGTACTCCCTAGAAGCCTGTTGCTAGACATCTCAATGAGTTCACAGCAGCCTAAGCAAGCATGCTCACATGTTAAAAAGCCTGAAGCACCAGATGTGTTTGATGCACACGGCTCATCCATGTTTCAGCTTTGCAGAAACAGCAGAAGGAAATGCTGTGGAGTTGTGCTTTTTTCAAGCAGCTAAGTTTATGCAGTGGGACAGCTCTGCTAGAGAGCAGGTCCCCACAGCCATGTGGGTCTTACCAGATCCCTCTCTAATTTCCCACTGCAGCAGGCCAGAGAGCAGGAATCTGGCATCTGGCATCATTCTGGCATCATTCTGGCATCATTCTGTGCCAGCTGCAGTCAGCAGTTTCTGGACAAGTCCTTCACTCACATGTTCTGTGTAAAGCCATTTTACAATTCCTCAAGCTCCTTCTGTAAGCTGCTGGGTAAAGAACTATGCTCTTCACTGGGGTTAGGTGGATAGTAACATTATTTTATATCTCAGCCAAAAGCCAAATCCAATTTGCTTTGGCTGGTAGAACAATCTCTCCCACAGGATCAGCTACTCAAGAGATAGTAGTCTTCCCCTCTCTCAGTGGTTATTCCTTCTCCTAATACAACTTGCTTCCGTCTCTCACTTGCCTGAACACTCATAGGACGCACAATGAAAGCCAAAAATCCTGCGGAAGGATAAACTAATGGAAAAATCCCTGACTGGCAATGCAATTTTATTCCCTGACAACATTGCATTAAAGTCCAAATCTAGGGTCCAGTACAAGAAATTATTTTTGCAGGATGAAGCACCCAGCACAGGAAATATTACACCAGCTCCAGCCTCTAACTCCATCAGCCTGACTTCTTCACTAATACCACATTTCATGCATCTGACAACTTCATGGGCTCCAGTGGAGCCGCATTTCTTGTTCCAAGGTAACACCCCTTCCTCTGTACATTCCTTTATTTTCTTGTGTGTTGGAAGAGACTCCTGCCCTGGAGGAAGCAGGCTCTGTTCCAAGCAGAGCTTCAGAAATCTCACTAAAATCTTTCCTTGTCATTCTGTGATAATAAATGTTGACATGCAATTGCAACATAGCACAGTGGAGGCAATGTGTGATTCTGGAGATAACTGGTAATNATGTATATACCTTTTTCTAATGTTTATATGGGTCATAGGCCTCTCATGCATTTGAGCCCCTGTGCAGAAGTTTGCACTGAGGATTTTTCTGACTATCCCCAAGCTTGTAGAAGACAGGCCTGTGGGAACCAGGACTGATGAGGAAAAGGGGCATATGGGAGAAAATCACAAGGCGGTCTTTTACAAGGAAATATCCCTTTTTTTCCTCCTGAGTTTCAAAGCATAGCAACTAAATATTTTAATCTGGTTAATATTATCTTGGCAATGAGTGACCCATACTGATCTTATTTTCTATAATGGTGTTCTCTCAACCCTCCACTATTTGCACACTAATACATGAATCTACGCAGAATTTTATAAGATCTGGTAAAAAGTACTAGCACCACTACCACAGAAAATGAAATCTTGGTTGTCAAGGGATTTAAACTTTTCTTTAGCAAGTAGAAGTACTGATAAATCTCTCATTCATTTCTGGATCTTAATTCTTGTATTATATGCCTTTTGAGTGATATACTGTACTTTTGTGGATAAGCATATCTTGGGGGCTGTGGTATGTTTTTTTTAAAGTAAATATTATACAGTACAGTCATTAGATCTGCATAATGTTACCAGAAACATCTGCAGATCTTCAATTCCCTCTAATCTTATTATTTTCCTGACAGCTATAAACTGATGCTTCAAAATGTAACATTTACTACGGGCAAAAATGTTTCTTCTCACCAAACAGAATTCCTCTGTGGCAGAAATAGGCCAGTGACAACAGCAGTAAGGTAGGGTTTGTGGTGGTGCTGTGCTCAAGAGGAAATAGAAATCGTTTATAATTCTTTTTAAAGTTTCAAAGTCTCAGTCCTGTACTGTGACCCTTCAGATACTGGCAGGTTTTTTTCCCTGAAGCCATAAATGGTTCACATTACTTGACTGCAACCTCTGCAGAGTTATTGTTTCCCTTGCAGCCGATTCCGAAGTCAGAATGGAGGGAAAAGTCATCCACTATTGTAACTTTAAAAATCAATTTCATGAGTTTAGGTGTGAGACTGGCAACGTTTGTTCTTGTTTGAATACTTGGACTCGCAATATTCTAACCACTAGAAAGCAGCTGCAGATGCTGTGGCATAGCCTCTAATTGGTGTAGGTTCTTATGTTCACACATGGTTTGGAATGGCTGTTAGCAACTTCAGCCAGTTGCAAGAGCACGTAATTCTATAATGAGAAAAAATAACTTGGATAAGTACTACCCACTGGTGAGATTAAGTTTGCCTACATATTCACCACGGATAATTTTAAATTCTTCCCTTTCTGTTATGCAGTTATCTAACATGACTTGTGTTGTGTTTGTGTTTTCTGACAATTCCTCTGTCTTGCCTAACTTTAATCAGAATTGACATTTAGTTTCAGACATGATGCAGTGAGATGAGAAGGAACTGTCTCACAAAGCTGCTGTTGGCAAATAGGGAGATTGACAGAGCTTGCACTGCTTCATGGCCAGTCTGCACCATGAAATGCTCCTATCCAGTCCCAGAGCAAGACGTTTTAAAGCATTGCTTGCCATGCACAAGACTGTTGAATGACTAGGCTGTTTCAATCTGGTGAAAATGTGTTCTCCAGGTTTGTGATACCGGTGGAAGAATGAGGAGTTTGTATATGGGTCTGTTACTTTCCAGATTATGCTAATTCACTGCTTTTAAATAAAACATGTCACACGTACAAATCCAAGTCTTCTTGTTTTGCCAACATCACCCGTTACTGTTTCAGTCTTGCAATGCTCATCCAGATTCCCATTTTTTAGTACACAGGCACCATCTTATGGCTTAATAATGGCTGTTAAGCTGGACCTTTTGCAACTTACATCACTTTCAGAAATTTGAATTAGAATAGACTTCATTTCTAGCTTGATTAATTCAGCTGGGCTAACCATTATAATATTTGCTAACTCAAGGCTGGTTTAAGTGAAAGTATGGAGAAATATTGTCATTGTATTAAAACTTCATCCATTGAAGTCAATCTTCTAGGAAGACACATAGAGAGGTTTTAACTTCTTTTAAGTGCTGGAACTAATGCTTGAGGCTGAATTGTAGGCAGTAGGTAAAAAAAGATTGTTATAATAGTTCTTTTCAGTCTTAGTCTTGAAAATTAGTCTTTCATTCATAGTGAGACATGCAATTATATGAGAAGCTCCGTCAAAGCGAGGCAAGAAATTAATTGGACTGGAATTTGAAAGTTTGTCAACGAACCTTTAAAAATAATGCAGGTTGAGCATTCTGCAGATCAAAGGAAAACTGAAGTAGGGTAAAACTGCTGAGTTTTAAAAGCTAGTTTCATAGTAAGTAGTTCAAGTTCCCTCTAAGCAATTCAAATGTTCTGAAGTTTGGGAGCACAGCTGCAACCATCCTCTGTAATATAAAGAAATGTACTTTCTCTCCCTCTAAAAGGGTTATCATTAAATCCTCTAAACAATCCTTTATGAGCAAAATGGATGCTGACCAGGCCACAAATCTGCAAAGTTATAGGTAAAGAGGCCTTTCCCTCAGCTAATAGAAAGAGAATTTCAGAGGTTTGTGTTTTAAAAGTGAAAGAATTCTATCTGCACTCAATTGTAAGTTGAGTAATACATAAGGGAAGTCAAACTTTTTTCTTCTTTTTTACTAGCTTTTTTGACTTATTTATCAGAAAATATATGCTTTTCTAGTCAGATATGGCTAGAAAATGGCTAAAACCTGAAAATGTGAGAAGCAGATACAATACAGCAGTGAAGAAGTCTCAACATACTTCAGTCCCTGATTTAAATTCTATGTGTATGTAGTGCTAGTAGCATAAAAAGATTAGTGGAAGAAGACATTGGTTGAGACAAAAGTTTAGAATATACCAGGCCTGGCTGTTTGATTAGGTTCAATCTACAAGTCCTGCTCTGTATATTCTCACCCATTCTTCAAGTCTAGACAGGTTTCCCCTAAACTTAGAAGCTGCCAGCTGCAGATGACAAACATGAAATAGTGCGGTACTTGTTACAAAATGTGAATGTACTACTGTGAGGCAACATCATTTGAACTGCATGTGTTAGACTTTGAATTTTGACACAAGCAAAAATTCATCTGGTGAACAAAAAGGTCTCTGCTACTTCTCTTGCCAAATGAAATTAATTGTATTTGTTTGATTTTGTATTATGCTATATTTAAAGTCACAAAAATGTTTCAAATGTTGTGTTGCAGAGGGATTGCATCTTGTTGACACGTCCTTTTGACACCATCTAAGATACATATAAACACCAATTCCCAAAAATAAGTTGCTATGAGGGCAGAATCAAATATCTAATGGACTGTCTTGCAGAAGAACTGTTTGCTTAAATTTAAATGCTATACAAGAGAGCTGCTTAAATCTTAATGCAGTAAAATCAAGTATGAAAGCAAATTGCATGTTTGTATCTTGAAACTTAGTAAGTTTATGTGAGAAAAATGAGAAGAACAATTCTAAGTCCATCCTCCTTTGTGCTGTGGCAGCACACATGCAAGCTAATAAGCAAATGGCAATGGAAGTTTCCAAAATACAAATGGAAAAGGCCTGCAACTTGTCCTTTTAGGCCTGTCTACATGTAGTTTGTAATTCCTTCTCACTTTTAGGAAAGCAAGGCATTCAGGCTAGAAATTTCCATTCCTTGTTTTTGTAACAGTTTTCTTCAGGGGGCTTGAGTAAGATCAGTTGTGCAGAGACTGAAAGAAATGAAAATGCGTATCTTTCTAACTAACTTTAACAAATAAAGCCAGAAAACAAAAAAGCTCTCTGAGGGTAATCTCCAATCATATCTGCCCTGAGGTACCACACAATGAAGGCACTGCACTTTACTCTGTGGGTTGAGTGACAGAAAAAGCAGTAGGGCCCTCAGAGTTTTTGCAGGAAGCTAATACCTGTGGCCATGAAAAGCTCTTGTAGCTGTCACTGTCATTCTTGCAATTTTGGCAGAAGATTGTACCAATCTTGACTGCTTTTCTTGTGGGCACACAGTGTGCTAGTTACAAAGTATGATAGTTTATATAATTACACTGTATTTGTTCACTGAAGTGTGGTTTTGCTAAGTGAGACCATTAAATGCCATGGGCTAAGCTGAATTCCCTTATGCATCTTGCTCTACAAGCACAAGATAAGCCAAAGAGACCTTGGCTTTTTTGCATTTAAAATGTGACATTCCGGTATTTATTAGATACTTTGAAAACAAGCTATAGACAATTCAGGCTGGGTACATAAACGAATAGAAACATCCATCTTTAGTTTCTGACTTTATTTTTCTCTTCATGTGTCAAGTGAGCTGTGAAACATCCTAGCGCTGTGTTTACCAGCAGCATAAAATATCATGAGAAAATAAACTGTTCTCTCTTTAGATATGACATGTGATAAATAAAAGTGATAAATAAAGCATAATAATGCATTACCTGAACATTGTGGGGAAAAACATTGCCAAAATACTGAATTTCTGTCTATCTGCAGAGCCCTACCCAGCCGTGTGCTGAATGAAGCAGGGGAACCACTGGACAATGTCATTCACTTACGTGGTTGGACAGTGATGGCCTTTATGTTTACATTTCTTAACTTTAGAAGTCCTAATGTATTTCCTGTCTGTGGTTGGTTTGCTTTGTAAGTATTGGGTATTCAAGGAGTATCAAAGTTTTTGTAATGCAGTAAACAACAATCAAGAGTTCATATTTCCTTACTCAGCAGTCATAAAATAATGACAGAAAAGATAGAGAAAGGCTCATAAATGCTACAGCAAAATGTAATAACTTCGCAGTTTTATATAATTATTTCCACTTTTTTAATCTTTTCCTTATTCCTGTCAACATTTCTTCAGACTCCACTTCTCTAACCTGTGCTGTCACCTGCATTTCAGCACAGCAACTACTGAAAATACAGGTGAGAACAACTATTTCTAAATCTCTTTTATATTTAGATATTGTAATAAAAATATAATGAGCCTTCAGCCAGTGATTTGCAACATAAGGACTCTGGTTTGCACCATATAAAATGTGCTCAAAAGTACCAAAGATTCACAAATAAAAAAAATAAAATAATGAAAATTAAAAGACTGCTAAAAATTATACTGTACTAGCATTTATTGGGATGTTTTTCGTTCTAAAATTGCCTTTTTTTCCCCTTCAAATTCTGTGCTAAAATATTGCATGAATTCCTGGCCAGATTATTGCGTGTCTGCAATAAAATAGACAAAACTGTAAATCAAATGCAATATGAAGTGTTAAGTTAAAGGTTACCACCTTTAGACATGAAAAAATATATATAAAATAAACTGTTATCTGTAGTGACAAGATTCTGAATTTTTTTTTCCTCTTCAAATTCAGAAACGGCTGTGCATATTGCTCTCAGGATTGAATTGTTTGCTGAATTCTCTATGTAAATCAAGCAAATCTGTGTAAAACAATTTTAAAAATTGTTTAGATCCTAAAAAATTCAGTAATTTCTCCCTAACTCATTCTTGGTTTCAAGCCACTGTAAACTTTAATACTATTTTTTACCATCCAGATCCAACAGCAATAACTTTTCTAAGCCTCACATAGATCAAAACTAAAAAGCTTTGACAGCCAAACAAACATCATGAATTAAGTAATCTGATTGTAGGCAAAATTCCTCTTATTTTTATCGTGTCCTAATTGCTATAGATTAAATAGACTAATTCAATGCAAACATAAAAGACAAAGTGTAGAGCTGCATGAAAGCTAATAAATAATTGCCTAGCTTTGGACAAACGTATGCCATATCTGCAAAAAATCATAATCTAACATCTATTTAAACTATTCTGCAGGTCTAATATAATTAAGTGCATGAGCATCAGTGCAAGATAGAGAATTTAGGAGGATAAGCATTTAATAATACCTGTACAGGCTGCCAGTTTCCTTTCTTTTATTCAGGAAGGACAGTCCCTGCACCAGCATTATGTTCAGGTGCACCTTTCAGGAGAGTAAGAGCATAATAGCATTTAAATATTTTCCAGAATTGATGTTTCATTTGTCATCATGTGCCACCAAATACCACAGCACTGCTTCAACTGGTGGAGAAAGGGTTCAGTAAATGTCAGATGGAAGACCATGTCCAGGAAAGGCACTAGGTGGCACAAAGATGGTTATTTAAAGCAGTGCAGAGAGTGGTAGGAGACCTCAGAGGCTTAATTAAACAGTAGTGCTTAATAGCAATGTAAACTAATCCTTTTTATGCAATTTGCCATTGCAGACGTTTAAAACTGCAATTCTGCTGTAGCAGAAGAATATTGCCCATCACTTTAAATCTTGAAAGGGTTAGGAATAATGAAACAAATTTACTTCCTTGCCAGACCACAGGGACTTGTGAATTTCCACTTGTATTTCTCTTTCTTTCTGCTCAAACTTTGCTTTCTCAGCCTTTCACAGGAATTATCTGAACCTTTTGGAGTTACATCTGCCGATGGAGCACAGATGCCTAGGAGAAAACCTACAGTCTCCCTAAGGTGTAACTCTGACACAAAACATTTGCTAAAGATTGTTGTTGCAAAATAGTACTGTCCTCATAATTCATTCCTAAATCAGCTGTTGGGGAAAAGGCCAGCATGTCTCCAGGCTCTTCCCTCCAGAAGTTCCTCCCTTTTGCTATGGCTCTTCTAGTTTCCTGCTCTGGGAAAAGGACTGACATTAAGGATAATGAATGTACTGACTCACACTTCTGTTAACCATTAAGTCATATTAAAGATTCTCCCTTTGTGTGGGCAGAGGAAGCTGGGCCTCATTAAGAGTCCAGAAGGAAAGATTAACATACTAATTAATGCACTAGAAAATGACAGCCAAGATCTCTGGGTCTGATTTCAGGCTGTGTTCTAGCTGCAATATCTCATGACACTTCTAGATTTAGTCAGAATTTGTTCCATCAGAAGTTTGTTCATACTCACAAATTTAAGTAGGATTTCCCATTGTTAAATATCAACAAAAATCATTTATATTCCTTCTGAGAAACACAACTTGTATCTCTTCATCACTGTGTATCATTGTCATGGCTTTAGTTAACTCAGTGCAAAATTGAAGGTGAAAGCCAGGCAGGATCATCCCCCGTATTCTTGTAGTACTGCAGACAAAATAGTGAAGAATAGATGTATTCAATTTAGAATTACTAGCTTGGTTTGGGAAAGACTCATTGTCAAATTTCGTGTCGCTCCTACTCTCAGTAAGTAAATAGAAAAGGCAATTTTATAACCCTGTTGCTAGACAAAAGCTCTTTTTTTTTTCCTTATTTTCAAAACTTTAAAATCTTATATGAACAAAGATGCTGTTTTTTGGACTGTGAAACTTTCTCTGAGATGTTTAATATTGGGTGTATGGAGGATTGGGTTTGCATTTTGTTCTTAGCAAAGGGTTGTTTACACAGGCAGCAAGGAAACAAAAAGCCATGTAGCTATTAAAAACTGCTATATTTACAGCCTGGTGCACCTAAAATACTGTGTCAGGTAACTATCAGTGTCTCAACAAGTCCTCCATCAAAACGAGCTATCTGTCCTACTTGTAAAGATTTGTATTGTATTTCAAAAATGTTTGCATCTCCCATCCCACTAAAATATTTAGAGGTGAGTAATACAAAATGGAATAAAATAGAATAAAATAGAATAAAATAGAAGTGATAGTAGTTGATTCAGCACATTCTGAAATCCTAAGCTTATTTACGAGTATTTATTGTACATTGTATCACTTTGAGGGTGTCAAATTAAAGCTGTAAGCTAAAGGAACTAGCAAGGGAATTAGAAGCTGGCTAGAGACTTCATTGTGTTCAGAAATTCTTTCATTCAACTTTTGTTGAGTGCCACTGACTTTGCTCACTCTTCCCCAAGCTTTCTATTTCCATTTTTCTGTAATTGTTAAATACTTTTGTAATGCATAGGGTTTACCTTTTGACTTGACAATGAATGATTGGAGTCCACAGAACATGATAAATACAGATGCCTTACATTTGTTTTTGTTTTCTTGCTTTTATCATCCATTTCTGGCCTTTCTATGATATCTTTAGATCGTAAGTTCTTCCAGGTGAAGGCATTATACTTTTCCATTCATTCACTTGGTTAATTTTCCTTAGGTACACTTTAGAATCATAGAATTGAGGTTGGAGAAAACCTCCAGGATCAAGCCCAACCATTTCATATTGCAAAGTACCCCAATTTAAATGTATTTTAAGATTTAAATGTATTTTAACTGCTAATCACAAGACAAGAACTTTTATCATTTTCATCTGTAGACTTAACTTGTTTGCAAAATACTCAGCTGAATATTTTTTAAGACTTTTCCCCACACATTTTTTTCACCTTAGAGAATAACTGCTCAAACTGCTGCTTATGCTTTGAAACCATTGACAGTCTGCTATGCCTTTCTAAAATTCAATCTCATGTTTAATGATTCTCATTAGAAAAGAAATAATTTCTTAGACACATTAATTTTAAATGTACTTTGACAAGAGTTGCTTATGACACAGCTATTTCTATTCTGTTCACATATTGTTCATCTCTGAGTGACTGCAAATCCCAGCAAGAATTCTGGGACACATATAATTAATGAGTATGCTTGGTTAACGAATAAACATTAGAGGAGGAATGAAATGTCCCCTGGCGAGTATCACTCTTGTATCCAAGGCAAGGATAGCTGACAGGCCTGGATGGTGTTCCCTTTAGCACTATTTAATTCCTTGCATTTGGAAGGGATTTTGCTTTTCTTGTATGAGGCAGGAGGGGCAGTATGTTTTGTGCTCTGGTGTAGTCATTTACAGGGTCCTTTCTTCACCTACTGTCCATTACAGTCAGTATTTTTATCACAAGCAAGTAAGATCTGTGATGTAGAAAATGGACCCAAACAAACTAAAAGTCTAATTTGTTGTGGATATATTTCAGATGGGACTCACTGGGTTTCACACTGACCCATTTGCTGTGTCTAAGCTGGACCAAGAGCCTCAGAAAATGCTGTACCCATCCCTCTGCCCAGCAAGAGCAGCTTGACTTCTCATTCTATTTTTCTGGGGCCAGACAGGAACAGGCAGGCTGGCGGTGCATCATGGCATTGGCCCATGACATTGGAGTTAAAAACAAATGTATTGTTCCAGCTTGTTCTGTGCCAGGAGGAAAATGCTGTGGGTGTACAAGAAATTACTTGCATTGCTGGAGATGTTCAACTACAGGTAACCCCAGCGACGAGATGGGAGAGTTCACTGCCATCTGCCAGCTGCAGAGCACAGAAAGGTGGGACTTGTGGTGGAGTAGTATTCTGTCTTTTAACATTGCAGAAGAATCTGTTTCTGGCAGAACCCTACATTAGAGTGAAAGGAATGTGTTAAAACATAGGTGAATTTCCACAGGAAGAAGAGATTTGGCCAACATGTAACATTTCTTTGTCCCCACTTGCTTGTGCAGCAGTCCCACTGTGTTACAGGCAATAGCACTGAAGTGCAAATAACTCAGACATTCTTCACTCTGCCTCTTCTGTGCTCATTAGATGCATATCTCACACTGATTTTAGGTTGATTAATGAGGTAACTTTTTGCAATTCCAACATACTGCTGCTAGCTAAGATGTGTTCTTGTGTTTCGCCCAAGAGTGGCGAAAGCTGAACTCATTACCACACATCTAAGAGGAATTCCAAAGTTACCAAAGCAGATCATGACTCTCAGCATGGTCATCACGTGCTTCAAAACAACATACTGGAAGAGCTTCCTAAAGTGAAAGTATCAGAGTCCCAATTTGTTCCCAGATCTTTTCAGGAGATTTGTTTTGCTAGATTGGTTTGGCTAGATTTCTTTGGCTAGAGGTTTTATAACCTGACACAGCTGGATGTCACCAGATGCAGCAATAGTAGTATGTTAAGTTTAGAAAGAAAAAAATGTAGATTATGCATACCCACCTAGTGGGGGAAAAAAAATCAACTTGTTTTCCTGTTGATCTGCTTGCCAAACCAAGACAAAGACTAAAACCAGATATTGCAAACCAGACAGTAAAGAGTGTACAACTTCTGTGGGGTAATTTTTTTTGTAATGAAAACCTGTAACAGATCTCATCTTTAATTTATCTATTTATCTTTCCTCCCACTTTTTTAACAGTAATATTGGAATTTTAAGGAAGAAATTGCACCACATTTCCCAGTTAACACTCTCCACTAGCACATTAGAGTTTCTCACATAATAGGCAGGCAGGAGTGCCTTATATTGTATTTTCCAGTTCATAAAATGCAAGGAATGGAGTGAGCTATTCTCCTGCTGGTGGCAGGCCCAAGCCTTTTACTCCTCCATGTTTATAGCTGTACAAGCCACATACCAAGACAAAAGTGCTAGGTTTTGACTGCTTCTTGGTGAAATGCATCTTGGCTCTATGTCTATTGCATAGTACTCAAAATTAAGAGGGGAAAAATTTTTTTGAAACCTTGTTGAATTTAATTATCTGCTTTGTTCATATGCTAGAACACTGTGTGTAGAATTTTGGCCTTAGAGTCTGGCGTTTCAGATGATGCATCATCAGAAGATACAGGATAGATCTAGGAATTCTCTTGGTTAATTTTTCTATATTTTTCAATAGTGTCTTACATTCCCTACCCACATGGAGTTGTTCAAGTTTCTTAGTTCATTTTATCCAGACTCTGCCAGTGCCTTACTCATGACTCAAGGCATCAACTAACACTTAGGGATTATGTAACACATGATGTTTTCTCTCCACCACAGACCATGTCCCTCAGGGGCAATCTCCTTATAGAGGGTCATCTGATTCACAGATGATTTTGTCTGTTTGCTCATTTCTGCACAGAACATTACAGATTTCAAGATCTGGGGACAGATATCACTAGGCTGAAGGGAACTAGCGAGGAACGAAGAAGTAGTTTAATAAAACAAATAATACAGATGAACGTGGGTTGTTTCATGGTTTTAATTTTTCCCCAGATAACTTTTGTGTAGGACTTTGACTTGTGAAACCTGGAGATTTCAGATATGTGACCAAATTTTTCAAAACTTGATAGACTGTTAGATCTGATAGTTTTCTCAGGAAGACACACATTTTCTGCAGCCACTGTCACAAGTAAACTGTATATTTAAGCAAGCAATTTCATCTGTCTTTGCATTCATTTATTCTTTAATTTAGCTAGTTATCTTCTGCATGATGGCCCTTAGTGCCTTTTTCAACTCTGTTATTGTAATGGGCAAGTACAATCTTGGCAGCATCTTGCAAGAAATATTGTAATAATAATTTAAAATGTAGTAAACAATATATTAGTTTGTTTTTATAAATGATTTCAGAACGCAAAAGTGTTAAACAAAAAGCCTTTTCTTTGCATTTCTGAGCATCAGAGACCCATACTAAAGCCTACACTTTCAGGGAGGTACAGAAATAAAGGCAGAGTAACAGGATGGAAGAGCAATTCCAGATTACGGACTCTCATATTAGAGATAAATATGAAGTCTAAATGTCAGCTAAATACATAGATTTTCCCATTTTGGTTTTGAATGAAACATCTTCTCTCTTCCTTTTACATAATCTCCTGCTTTTGAAATTCATGTCATTCTGCTGTTCAAAAAGGAGAAAACCCCTGGGGGCTTTAAGGGCAATGCATTGCAAAGCTTTTGGAAAGAGCTTGCTGCATTGGAAGATCATATTGTAGTTTTACTCGTTCATGAAATATTTATGCCTCATCTCTTATATAGTTTTCACTCCAAAGTTGCTGAGCAGCTTGTAGAGCATGTGGCTTTGTTCTATTTGCTAAAAGATTCTTTCAGCCTTTAATGCAGTAGAAACCAATGAGGACACTGACATTTTCCCTGCAAGCCTCACATTTAACCATGACCTTCTCCTGATGTTTGTGGTGCAAACTCTCCATCTGACTGGTGTTACTGAAATGTAGCCTGTTCTGTCACCCTCTGAGTATAGGAATACATATTAAGGAGGCAGGGATTTTTGAGGTAACCCAGGATATGGATGGTTCTTTAGGTTACCAATGTCATGCAGTTCCAGTTAAATGAAATTCCATTCAACCTCAGTTACAGTAGAATGCAAACACAAGCATTCGTTCAAACATCCCAAAAGAGCACAGTTACAAATCATTATAAAAAAAAAGATATACAAGCAGAAGTGAAAGAAAACCTTGCTAGAGTACTCTAGGCAAGGTCGTGTAAGAAAAGTCTTTCACCCTTATTTATGTAAATACTATGTCTCTTTTTCATTTGTGGTTTGGATCTTTCCCTCCTGTCTCAGACTGCACCTGCTCAGTAACCTCCACCTAAAATCCTGCCCATCACTAAGCTGTTTTTAGCTTCCCATGGGGAAGCATCTTCAGTGTGTATCTGCAGCTATGCATAGATCTCTGCATGTCCCTTTCCTATCCTTTGTTGGAATACTAGCTCTCCTTCCCTTCAGTCCTTCAAGGATATCCACATGAACCTACTATTTTGGTCCAAAACTCATATTAATCCATGCTTGCACAGGAGATAAAAAGGCCATTCTTCTTAATGAAAACCAAGATTTTCCCCCTTTTTTCAAAATGTATATATTGCTTGCAGCAACCCTTAGGCCAAGGCATTGCTGACTATATATAACTGGCTGGTAGAGAAAACTTTTCCAGAGTAAAATTTTTTTGTTTCCCTCTTTAATGACTGCTTCCCATGTTTCAGTGTGAGATGTAGCTGTCACTGCACTTTTATTCCATACCAATCTATACACTGAAACCACAACTGAGATAATTACACTTGGGTGCTTGTCTGCCTCTCATTATTGACTGAGCACTGCCTGGGCTGGCAATGATTTTTGGTGACTGATCTCCAACCTCTAACTCCAAAGCATTTAATTTGACATATTGATAGCCTTCGGACAATAAAGCTGTATATATTTTTTGCTTTGATTTGATTTTTTTTGATAATTGAAAAGGCATTTTCTACCTAGTCAGTAGCATCTCAAAATTGAAGCTTTTGGTTAAACTAGAACTAGTCACTGTGTGATCACTGAGTATATACGCTTATTGACCTTCAAAACACCACTGAAATCCAGCTTAAAACACATGACTGAATCCCACTGGAGTTGCTGCGACCATGTGCTTTACTCATGTCTTTTATGAGTAAAGATGGGCAGAAATCTTGTAAATCTGCATTTCAGACCTTGTGCCTTTTTTCCATCCTCCAAAAGTTAAAATCCCTGTAGCTGCTTCAGTCCTGAAAGAGTTAGAGGGTTCCAGAAGAGTCTGTCTTCTAGATAATATTTGCTTGTTTGGGAATGTAAGTCCCCTACCGGAAGCATAATTCCTAGAAGAATTAAGCTCCTGACAGTGGCTAAATGAAAATTTTGATTTTATCCTGTCACTGCTGAGGAATTCACTATCTATACATGATCCTTTCCAGTAATGAAGATAGAGGTTTGATCAATGGCTGGGTTTGTTAATTGAACTCTGTGCCAGGGCTCTGACAAGGCTTAAAGAGCCCTCTTCACTATTTCAGGACCCTGAAAGGCCTCCATCTAATAAACAAGCTACCTCAAAAGTGAGTTGTTTCACTCCAGGCTTCTTGACTCCTTGGGATACTTCTCCCAAACACATGACAGGAAGCTTTAACTAATAATGTCTTTGTCTTCATGGTAGACAAAGATGGAAAAATCAATGTGTTGGCATTTTTCAGCTTGATACAATGCATTCAGAAAGCATTGGCAGTATTTATACAATTCCACTGCTATCTTTTCATCTTATTCTGCACAGAGATCAAACTGAGGAATTTCATTAATCTGGAGGGGGGAGAACAGTTTCATAATAGATAAAATTGAACTTCTGCATCAATATAGCTAATGAGGTCATCAGGTGCTAATAGTTAAGCATTAACTTTATATCAGGTGCCATGATTATCACATTCTCCTTTCCCAAATCATTTGCATTTATTTCACTATTACAGCCTTTTTCTCCTTGATTAATAGTAGGAAAAATGAAGGAAAATAGATGGAGTCTTTCCTCAATGAGAATAATTTTTCAAGAACAAAAAGCAATTTACATATTTTGTCAAATCAAAAAAAAGGCCAGAATTAATAGATCATCTCTAAGTCCTTTCCAACCCAAACCATTCTATGATTTTATGATAAACCAAAGCCTGTTTGCCCCAGAGAACTGTAACATCCACTGTTTTTACCTCTTTTCACAGTAGCCTATTATGACAACTGAAAAGTTAATTATCAATGTAAGCAGAAACTAGACACTGGATTGGGTCACAACAGCTGGGTCGCAACTTAACTCCCAGCCTTAAAATGGAATGGTTGTGACAGTTTCTTGGGAAAAAAGACAGGTGGCAGCACATTTATATTAGATATTTTCTTAATCATGTCTACAGACAATGACACTTTTACAGACCTTATAGCACAGCACCTCTCTTGAGCAGTACATCCACATGTATTAAAGGTACAAAAGGCAAATTCACCTATTCTAACACTTCATACAGTAAAAAAATTTGCAACTAATGTCATTGTCTTTTAAAGGTAGTACTTGTAAAAAAAAAAAAGTACTTCATGCCATATTAAGAATTTGCAAGATCTAATCCTAAAGTGAGATTATTTTCCCCAATACAGCTATGTACTAATGGTGCACTTGTCAGTAATTCTCAATATTATTGGATAAAGCAGAATTACTTATTTACTTTGTGATGTAATATTTAAGACATGGATACAGAGACAGAGAAATTGACAACACAAAAATAATTTTCTTCTAAATATATTACTTTGCAAGGGAAATAACAGAGAATGTGAAGTTGATAAGTAGCAATTGAAGAAACAGACTTGATTTATATGCAGTGCTGAGTGACAGACTTGTGGAGTATCCATAAATACCAGTTTATGCTTGAGATGTTTTATTTTAACCTAAATATGCCACTTAAACTGTGGCCTTCTGACAGACATTATAATTAAAATACTCTCTTCCCTACTTAATAAAATGAATTCTGGGGGGTGGTGGTGGTGTTATCTCCTATCACCCTGAATTAAAACTCTGACAGCAAGCTAGATCCCACATATCACAGGAAATGCAATTCCTCTCCCTGAAGAGCTTAGAGTCTGATTAAGCTGACATTAAAGTCGATGCAGATCTGCCCATTGAGTTGAGGGAGAGGGACTGATTGCATCGGCCCAGATTTGGAGTTAAGGATAGCAGACACATTTCTGCCTTGAATAGGCAGCCTCAGTGATTGTAAGTGCAAGATGACATTCAGCAAGCTGTTCTTTGCAAGCGGAACACCCATTGAAAGCACTTTTTTCTCCCCACTCAAAAGATGCTTTCCACTGAAAAATTGGGATGATTTTCAGTGCCACTCCCAGCACTCAGCGCAAGCAGAGCAAAACACAAGATTTCGTGAGGCTGGAGAGATTGTGCTCAGCTTGTTCAGCCTTCAGGATCAGCAAGAGGCCTGATGCTGAAAGAGATCCTTTAATTTTTGCAGTTTAGTTTCAACAAAGCAATCCTAATTTTAGAAATGTAATACTTCTTACATTTTGGACAGTTTTGAAGACATGTAGAAGATTTGAAAACAGTGATTTAAGTAATTTCTTTCCCATTTGATGGGAAAACAAGGAGCTAATTAACAGTCATGAACTAAACATGTTTGGTCATTGTAAAGACACATATTTTTCCCCATCTGTCTGCAAACTAGATTGTATGGGGGCCCTTAGTTGGCGCCAAACCAGCAGGAGGTAAGCATTTTCATTAAAAGATAAGGTAGCACAGAATTCTTCAATGATTGTCATGAACTGCAACTACACAACATGAGAATCTTATGTAGCCAAATAGGAAAAAAAAAAAATCCACACTGTAATAAGAGTGTTTTAGCTGCATTTATGTTTATTAATGTCATGGTGAACCTGAGGCCTTTTTGTGCTAAATGCTGCTTCCAACATGGAAGCAAAAGATGGTGACTATTACAAGGACCTTGAATAACAGACAAGGCAGCAGATGGACACAGGCAGATGGGCAGCAGTAAAACAAGGCAATTGCTATCGGTCAGCTTGCCCAGCACTTGTCTCAGTCCACTGGAAGCTTAACAACAGCCATGCTGCAGGTGGCTGTTCTCATTTGGGCAGTGGGTGGCTACATTTTGTTCGTTGTGGTTTTTTTAGCATACGCATTATTAAAGCTGAAGGTATTAAACCAAGTGGAGGGAGGATAAAGACAGAGCTCTGCAGATGCTTACAGAGAAAATTGAGGGCACAGATAATCTGACAGTGTCATTTCTACTTCCCCTGTAAAGATTTGTGCCAGTTTTAGTGGGTTGTATATACTCAGTAACCAAATAACTGTCTTCGGACCTTTTCACTTCATACTTTCAGTCCACCTTCATTTTGGTGAAGTTCAACTCTCAGAGAATGAGATTTTGGTAATGGGGGTGAACTGCATGTTACCTGTAAAACCAAGTGTTCTTATGTAAAGAGATATCCAATCTAAGGGCCTTGAGTACTAAATATGTACCTGATTTAACATGGATTGATGGGCTGTTACTTTCACGAAAATCACATTTTCCCTTGGTAGTCTTTCTACAGTAGAACTCTTTAATATTCTTCCCTCTGTCACGTCCTTTTTGAATAGATTGTTTTCTCGTGCTGTGAGATGCTGACACTTGATGGAAAAATTATGCACCAGCTACATTATTAATAAAAAACCACAACTATCTGCTGCTATTTTGGACATGCACACACACCAGCACATGCTCCAGCACAGTCCAATTTACAGAAATACTTTCACAAAACTTACGTTTGAACAAAATTAATTTGAATTTCCAAGTATAGTGAATATTTTTTCTTACCATCTTAAAATTGCTGTTTAAAAATTATTTTAGACATTTATTATTACATTTATTGACTTGAATATTATTTAAAAGGTATCTAGAAAAACACTCTTTGTTTTATTAACTTCTAAAGACTTCTTGATTTTTTTTCAGGTTTTCAATGGGCTTGATGGAAAACTGTGAAAAAGAAAGCTAACCAGGGCCTACAATCAGTCTTGCAACAAACACCAAATTTAATGACAGGGATGCAATGGTTTATGACACTTGAAGGAAAGCCTACACAAGGTTGAAAACAACATATGTACAGTTAGCATAATAAGAATGCCTAACACAGAGCTATTTTCAGACCAAGACTTCCTTGGGCTAAAGCTGAACCACAGATAAGCCCAGACTGCAAAAAACCTCGTCACACTGGCATTTTCACTGGGGTAGTTTCAGCCACTGGCAGCTGTTCAGCTCTGATAAATTTTCCCAGTAATTTACACCTATCACTATATAATTATAATTTATAACCATACACGTTTGCCCTTGCAGGTTTATTAATTCATAAAGACTTTTCCAAACAGCTACACAGAACTCTATGTTCTGGGGTGAAACTTTATGATTTGACTATTTTTTTGAAATCATTAAAATAGACTAAAATTTATGAATATACTCACTTTAATTCCAAACTCGTTTACTCATTGAATTTGGGTATTTCCCAATGAAGGTACTGACAGTAAGTTTAAAAACTATTCATAAAAACATCTGTTGGGCTTTCTTTTGCTTTGTTTCTTCTTGGAAATTCAACTTCATGCAGACAATATACCAACTTTTTTTTTTCCTGTTTTTCATTTTTAGTATTTTTTTCCCTTGACATATCATGTTTCCAGTTTACCTCATTTCTCTTTGTGATGCATCAAATTCCAATCTTTCCACAGCTGTGTAAGCTGTACAACAATGGAGTATAATTCACACTTTCTTTAGTTTAGAAAAAGGGCATTCTTCTAAAGCATTGAACACTGGATGTTTCATCCCACTAACCAAAAATCCTACAAAGTCAGTTATTTATGCAATATTTAAGAAGATAATTTTTTCCCTTTAAGCTTGTTGTCACCTCTCTGCTTAGTGGTATCATTAACATGCACAAACAAATATTCTTGTTTCAGCTGGAGCAGAAATACCATAACTGTACACAGAATTTTTAGTAAAACTAATTAATTAAAAAATTGGTTCTACCCAGAAAAAAAGAAAAGAGAGAAAGAAGATACTTAATCTGACAAACAGCTCTTTCAGCTACCATCACTGAGTCCCTACACTGGACTTGCACAAGAAGTTGAACACAAAAATTTCTTCTCAATATTTAATCTTGTGGAAAACTTTGCCAGCTATTTGGGTCACTTGATGTTGCCTTCACAGAACTGCCACAGCTGCAAGTAACATCAGTTGTGGTCTGGCAGGGTGGTGGCATTCCTTAGCCCAGTGAGTGCCATCACACCTCTTGCTTAGTCCTCGTCAGGATATTTTGGACTGCCAAGAAGATGTGTGACTGTCGTGGCATGCATGCCATCAGCAGGGCAAATGTCAGATTGTGAGAACTGCAGAGGCACTGAGAAGCAGCTCCAGGAGAGAGAGCTGACTGCAACTCACACTGCTGCAGACAGAACATGTCTGAGGCCACGGGAACCAGAGCTCTTCTGGTTCTTCACCTCATGCTTTTATTTAGTGCTCACCATCTCTAAACACTTTTGCTACAAACGAAACCACCTTCTTTCTGCTCTTATCTGTCCTGCTAATAACCATCTTTTAAACACTGGAAGATTTAAAGGTTCAGCCCTTGTCTAATAAAGTTAATGTTAAGCTTGTAAGCCCCAGCCATTTCCTACAGTTCTGCTGCCTACTCCTATTTCCATTAATGTTTCTGTTTGCCCTTTAATAAAGGGACTACCTAGGAAAGATTTAAAGTTTAATTTCTTCAAGATTTTATTTTCATCTTGTCCTATCTAATTACTTGCATCCTTTCTCAGATGGCTACTTCCACCCATTTTATGGCCATCATTTTTCTCTAGCTCGTACTAAACAAGAAGGAATCTGGACAACTGTAGGGTATGTCTCTGTTGAAATGCATCAGAGACACAAATTTTCCTTTCCTGTACCTCCTCTTACTGCCACCTTCTTTTGTACTACCTAGCTATTTTTAAATTTAAATTTATTGTTTTTTTCTCTGTTAATGAAACTAAAGTTTTATCCTACTAACTAGAGCTTATCAGAAATAGAAAAACCAGGAATTTGGTAGACTGTTTCTATCTCTGAGCTGCCTATTTTTTTACCTTCAAGAGAAAGCTTTAAGATTTGAAACAACTAAACACAAAGAAGCTGCATCGTTTTCATTATGACAGAGATCAGAGAAACTCTTAAAATCTATACAGTAGTGTATTTTGAGAAATGGATATATTTACCCATTTCATAACTGCATATAGTTTTCTATAAGACATTTATATCAAACACATTATGAAATACCTAATAATTACCAATAAAACATCACCTGGAAGTATTGCTAGGTGGTTACCACCACCCATTGAAAGACTCAGCTTTGGTCACTTAAAATTTTGTCAAATTTCAATTGTTTGGGAAAAGTTTGTTTGGGCTATGCCCCTCCGTAAAACTTTCAAAACATTGTTTAATCTATTTCATATATTAGGATTGTACAGAAAGTTGCTTTCTTCATGTGAAAACAAGCAAGCAAACTTAGATTTTGTAATGTATGTCTAAAAATCCACATGGCTTGTTAATATTTAGACTTTAGATCTAGGTTAAAATGAATATTAGGTAGCACTGCCCTATCATACCTTACATTTGTTTTGGCCAAGAAACAGAAAGCTTGTCATAGTCAATTCCAGAGTTATCTAAAGTGAAGTTTTCAGTATTGACTGTGGAGGCATAAGATAACAATTATCCTGCTCAATCCTATTTGAAACTTCCAGGATAGTCATGTATTGTCTGAATGCTTGAAGGCTGTGGCTTTTCAAAGCTGAGGATTGTTGCATTGTGACTGTAAAGAAGAAGGGAATTGGAAACAATACTATTCAATCTACCACTGTTCATGAACACAAGATCAGAACTTTATTGACAGTGATTATTGAATATGGTGTCTGTTTTGATAGATTCAGATTTCTCCATCATTCTAACTTTTACAGTTTCTTTCACAGCCAGTCCAAATAATAATCTTTTTTTATGGTTAACCTTATTAGGCACATAAACCTGAAGCACTTTTCTGACTGAGGTTTGAATCATTGTCCTATCCACCATCTCTGAATCTGGGGTAAACTCAAGCATTAAGCAATGCAGTGCAGCACACACAGTAAAGGAATGAACTGCTCCTGAAAGCCTCTCTCTTTCTATTTGACTGTTTGCTTACCCCATAGCATAAGCCGATCCATACCTGCCAGTCAGAAGAGGTCACCAAGAATAGGCATTCTCAGGCACAAACTGGGACACTACTGTGCTAATCTTTAAAAATGCTACTGACATCCATGTTTTCTGGGCAACTTCCATTGTAGTGACACAACACCCTGGCAGGATACTGTACCCTTTTTTCTAAAAACAAACCTCACAGGTGCAAATAATATCCTTTTGTTGTTCATCTTCAGCTGGCTAACTTGCCCACTTTGCAAATGTAGAATTAGGGGGAGGGAATGTTATACATTGACAACTCCAGTTAAAGCCAGTAGCAGAACAAAGTTATGTGCAGTCCATTAACAAGCACTGTAAGCACAGTTGATAAAATTCTTTCTTATGTATACTGCACTAGGTATTTAATCTGCTAAACTGAAAGAAAAGATAAGAGTGGTTAGCACAGTGCCATGTATGAAAGAGAAAAGTATTTCCCAGTGGGGAAAACAGAAAGCAGTGCAAGCAAGCACATGCCCTATAATTGTACGCTTTGCATAGATTTGTACTGAAAACTGCTTGTCTTCCAATCCCTCTAGATTATGCAATATCAAACCTGAAAAACGGCAAGATTTCCTATCCTACAAAGCTAACCCCCAGCTGCAAAATGTGATTGTTTTTTGTAGGGATTGTTTTTTGTAGTGCAAAGGGGAAGGCCCCAGTTCAGTTATCAAAAATGTTTTCTGCTCTTTCTCTGCTGATACTGCTGCAGCTGTGCTCAGGCATTCTGGAGTAAGTTTTATGTGTGAGGCTGGTTGGCTTCCTCTTGTTGGAAATGCGTTGAATAGCAATAAAGCAGAGCTTTGTAGATGTCTGCCCACACAGTGACTACAGCTTCTCTCTTTTGCAGCAAGAGAAACTATAATGATGGCTGTCATGTTTGAGATTTAAGGAGTATGTTTTACTCAGCGTAAAACTGATCTGAGCACACATTAGATTCTCTTGTAGAGACACATCTACAGTCTGTGATTTACTCTCAATTTGCACTGAATTCAAGAGCTAGGTGGTCACAAATTGCATGTAACACAAATCTTTGCCTTTTACAGATTTTCTCTTCAAGGATTATGGTATAGTAAACAAAATCATATTGTCATTAAGTTTTATCATGTGTTTTAATACTTCTTTTATTTTCCTTACAAAAACGAACTTGAAAGTTCAAATGTCAGAATCTTAGGATTTTATAAAGAATAATTAAAAAGTTATTTCATTGTGGGTGCCAGGCAATCATTCTTACTAGTAAGTACACTAAATCTATCTTTATTTTCTAAGACTGGTTTCTTTCCTAACTACCACTTTTTGGAAACTTTCACTTGGGGACGTGTAAATTTTCATTTTCAAAGCTGAACAAAAGCATTCTTCCTCTTTTTTTACTGCATGATGTAAAGTAGAAAGGGACAGCCCTGCCTGTTGTATTTGTTTCCAAGTTCGGTGTGACAGGAAGTTAGATATTTCAGATCTCTGGAATAAAGATTATTTCTCCAAATGGCTGGAGAACTGGCATTAGAAACAAACCAGGACTTCAGCACACTGCATATACTGGATTGAGAAAACGGATGGAGACTCAGACAGGCAGAACTTCCTCTGGGACTGAGCTGAGTGAGCATTGTTATTTTAAAAGCATCTATACTGAAATATAGGAAGTGTTGTGCTGGTCATCACAAAGCAAAGTCCCAGCTCTGAAGCACATGAAATGTAAGAGCAAAGGTGTAATAAATAAAAAAGGGAAGACGGGAAGAACAGAGGTTCATAGTAGGTAGTCCTGTATATATTAATTTCTGACTATCTTGAAGTTAATTTTCCATCTGCCCACAGGAACCTTTAAAACACTCTATCATGGCTTAAGAAAACAGGGATATAAATGTATCATATTTATGTATATCTGTGTGTGTGCATGCATCTGTAAGTAATTACTGAGAATACAGACACTTTAATTTGTATAAGTGAAGAGGTATTTATACACAGGCTTGTTTTCTACTCATTCATTTGTAAATTAACTGTACACAGCAGGCATGTTTTCTCTACTGATTAAGTGAAAAGCAGAAACATGGTAATGTTCTTAACAGCACTCAAACACAGCAAAATTTTTTTATGAACTTTTTCCATTAGCTGGAATGTTAATGTAAGAAGACACAGAAGACTAAAAGCTCCTTTTATCATAGGACTTCCTTGACCTATATTGCAGCAGGATATGAGATATGTTTGAAATAAGCTGCAAGATGATCAGTTTCACAGAAAACTGGGTTGTCAGAGGCAACGATTTGACAGAAACAAACAAACAAAAAAAAAAAAAGAAAATGGAGAAAATTAGTTTGAAAGCCTGCTATATTCATCTTCATGGTCCTGTGCTACTACAACCACTTTTCAATATTTTCCTGCAAACAGGATATTGGTGATGTCATAAAAATAATGCTCACCTCTTGAACAATGCTTTAGAATCTGAAGACAAATATTTAGGTCAACAATTTGGAACAAAAATTCTTGTTTGATCGCTGATAGGCTATTTTTACTCTAAAACGCAATATAATTCAGATCTCTAAATGCCAGTATTTCTGTAAACAGTTGCTTTTCTTTCTCATTCAAGCAAGGACTGTCAATATCTATTATATTGTCATTCATCCACTGCTGATTCATCCAGTAGGTAATCACATTTACCAGTAGAAAGATTTTCTTTACAATGCCTATTTACAATGAGGTCAAGTGCCTTAACACCCATGGCTAGTAAGAAACTGTGAGTTCTGACAAGATTTCTGAAGAGAGTTTGTCCCCTTCTGGCTGCAGAACACCACCCCGATTCTCAAGGTTCATTGAGAAAGTAAAGCTGCAAATTTTTTAAGACTCAAAGGCTTCAGAAATGGTAGCTTTTTAACTGCCCCTTTCACAGGTATTTGCTGAAGAAGGACATATTTTGAGCCATTTTTCTAAATATTTGGCAGAGATCTTCTAAAGTTTAGTTACTCTGACCATACAGAAAATTCCTAACTAGGAATTCTAGGCCAGCTTCGAAATACATTGACTACTAACACATAGCTCCCAGTCTGTGACAGTTCTCAGCATGTGCAGGTAATGGTGTTCTGTTTGACTACAAAAACAGTCCAACGTTATTCAAACAAATACTTGCTGAGCCAATTCTCTTGAGTCAGAGTCTTCTTGGGGAAAAAAAATCAAGAACTTGTATGATTCTGCTTATAAAAATAGGGTAAGCATTGTCTTGTTTTTTAAGGACTCATAAGAAAAAGTTTTGTGAAAATACAGAAACCTCCTAAGTCTTTATAATCAAGACTTGATTCTAAGACTTAAATGAAAGTATTATCATCCAGAGTTCACTGATGGTCCTTTCATGAAAAATTTCAAATGAGTTCCTAATTAGGTCTAGATTATGTTTCCTCTGCATGTGGGGCTTGATACCATCAATCCTGCATCAGCAATCTCCACTGTCTCAGTGATGGCTCCTCATTATAACATTTGCCATTTGCCATTTTCAGTTCTTTAAAGCTGGTCTTGTATCTTAATTCAATAGCGTTCCATGAATTTTAATTAAATCCTCCTCTGAGTTTATATGATATTGGTCTGGTTACCCATTATGAGGCTATCACACACAAACTATAGTTTTCCTAATAAGTCTAATCTATTGGCCAACAAGGTCAATTGCTTCTCATTAAGAATAATAAATGGCAATTCTAATATAAAAGCACATATGAAATATTGTGCAAATTCTGCTCTCCTTCCATCGCCTTTCTCTGGTTTGAATAAAGGAACATTGCATACTTGACTCAAGTAATTTTTGCATGGACAGTTAATTTAAAAAAAAAAACATCAAAATTAATTTTCCTGTGTCACTTGTTTTCATACCATCTTTTATTCAGGTAGAATTCTTTACAGTGGCCCAAAGACCAGGGGTGAAATAGTGTGTGGAGTATTTAAAAAGAAGATGACATCTTTCTTCTCTCCCTGCAAAAGGAAGCAAACGAAAGAAGAAACTATACTGGCTTTGTAGATGTGGGCACATTGCTGCTGGACATACACAATTGCTTTCATCATTTAGTGTTTCCAGGAGCTGGCATTCATTAGTAGCAGAATTGCAAGGGACAAATCAGAATGTCTACATTTCTAGCTACCAATGCTGTTTGCTGATTCTAGCGCTTTTTACAGAAGTTTAATTTGTATTTGTAATTGAGCATACTGACATCTGCTTACACACAAAAATCCTGAAACAATAGGGGAAACTGCAAACTGAACAGTAGAGAGATGTTTGACACACTAAGAGAGAGATGTTGCAGCTATGCCAGGTAACACAACTGTAAAAGGGCAGTAATTTATTCAGATTTTTTCCCCATATTCTGTATGGCTGCACACTCTGCAATGGTGATTCTCCTCATACCTTCAAAGACATTTAGGCCTCAACACATTAAGTGTGCATAAATGCATGTAGATACACACACTCATATATACATAAAAATGTATAATTTTTGTATACACATCTGTATGCAAAGATGATCATATGTGTAAATACATGATCCACCGCCTGAAGGGTAATTATTCTAGCTCAAATCTACAATATACCATGAAAGAATGCAAGATTTGGGTTCTAATCTCATTACCATAATTTATTCCTCTGCTTTCTGAAAGTGTGATCAGATGAGATTTTTGGATCTAATTTTCCCTCGAAATTTTTATGCAAAAAAGACAAAAATGATCACCCAAAATCTGAAATTGAGTGTTGTCTGTTAAAATTCTTAAATATTTGGTTTTTCTCATGCTTTTTACCAAAGTTACCATTTAAAAGTACATAGAGCTGAAGTATCAAACTCATTTAGTATCTTCCTGAGATTTCCAAGAAAAGAAGTGATACCTTTTTGCTAGTGAAGAAGTGTGAGGAAAGAGATGATTCAAAGCAGTGTTTTATGTATCCTTAATATAAAATTCCCAGACACTGAATTGCTCATAATAGTGATACTCCACCTCTTCGTTTCCTCTGCAAACTTCCCTTCCTTCTGTGACCTTTTCTAACTCCAGCATTTTATCTGTGTGGTAGTCTTCATACATACAATAAAGACTAATGTAACCTTCCTACTTTGCACTGTAAAGAACTGGGGAGGTAGGATGTACATTTCGTACAAAGGAAATATTTATGCAAATAACTGTTTATTCAGGAGAACATTTCTAGCTGGCCCAAAATACTTTTCTAAGATATGTCCATCTTTGGAGATGAATAGCAAGACCAAACAAAAAAAGGTTTACATAATGAGAAATTGGTGTATAGCTGGCTTAATAAGCCTCTATTTATAGAGGTTTAAATATGGTGCAGGTGCAACAGATGCAGTAATCACCAAAGAGCTTTTCAAATTAAAAAAAATACAAATTTACTTTGTACTTTTGCATTTTTGACCTGGATGGAAACATTGCCTAAAGTATTCAGCCAAGTGAACTGCCCCCCAAATGCGGGATGAAACACATCCCTCTTAACTCCAAATAGCCCGACCCTCGGGGCCCGTGCTCTGGAGCTTCATTTCCACGAAGCTGGCTGAAGTTTCCCTGTGCTTAGCACTAAGGTAACAGGGGGTCCTGGGCTCCAGGATGCCCATGGGACAGCGTGGGATTCCCGTTGGAACAGCGAGGTGTGCCGTGGGCCTCGGACCAGGCAGAGCACAGTATTACCCGGTCTTTGTTGCGGGTGTGTGACTGAGACAAAAGCTACAGGTCCCTTTGCCACCCCTCCCGCCACGCGCCGGGAATCAGATTGATCAGGGTCCCAGTAAACCCAGTTATGGGAGAAAGTTCCCGGCCCACGGCAGCCGGGCCCGAGGGGCAGCGAGCCCCGGGAGGGAGGCCGGTTGCCACTTCTTGCCTCAGTGAGGCTGTGGCGAAACGCAGCTCCCAGTGACCCAGAGGCACTCGCCTCCCTTTCCCAGCCGGAGCCCCGCGGGGGTAACGGGCTCCGTCCCTCCTTCGCCCCCGGGTCCCAGCCCTTCCCTGCCCGCCTCCGCCGGCGGCAGCTCTCGCCCGCAGCTCCTTCCTGGTTGCCGGCGGCTGCCGAGGGGCGGGCAGGCGGCGGGGCGCGGCTGCCGGGCGCACCTCCCGCGCAGGTACCGCGGGACAGCCGCCGGGCTTCCGAGGGGAGGGCTGGGGTCAGGAAGGAGCAAGGGAACAAGCGACACGGCGCCGACACCGAGTGGGGGCAGCTCCCGGCTCGCCAGCGAGCGGAGGAGGCGCGACTCTGTGGCGGCGGGAGGGACCCACGGGCGCTCCTGAGCGCGGCACGGAGTGGAGGTTCCCCCTTCCTGCTCCATCCCTGCCTCTTCCCGCACCTGGCGTCTGCCACTCCCGGCTTCATCCCTGCCTCTTCCCGCACCTGGCCGCTNCCCCCGCCCCTCCCCCCCCCCGCCCCCTGCCCCTCCCGGCTCCATCCCTGCCTCCCCCTCCCCTGGCCGCTGCTCTCGGTGGGCGGTGAGTGCGTGTGCGCTGCCCCCTCGCACCTTGGCTGCCCCCACGCACTGCATGCAGTCCCCGGAGCGCCGCAGCCCAGGAGGATACGCNAGAGGGGAGGGGAAGGGAGAGGGGCAGCCCGGGCCTCCCCACCACCGGCGGCTCCAGGGCTGTGCCCGCCCCGCACGCTGCGCTCCTCTCCGCTCCGCCGTGTTTGTTGTTGTTGTGCTCCGGGGAAGGAGGCGGCGGAGCGAGCGGCTCCCCCAGGGCGGCGGAGGGGGGGCAGCCTTTCGGCTTGTTTCTCTTCCTCTTCGCCCTGTGAGCCCGCGTCCCATCCTCCTCGGCGGGGCAGCTGCGGGGCTTGGCGGAGGAGGTGCGGCGTGCGGGACACCTGGGGCAGGTGGCAGCGCGGGCAGCGGTAGGTGGCCCCGGGCTCCCTCCGGGAAGGCATCCCGCCCGCGGGACGGGCACCTGCGGAGCGGCGAGCGGTGCTGGGGGCGGCCCGGCGCCTTTGGCTGGGGAGGGCAGGCGCTGGTGCCCGGCCCCGGAGGTGGCTCCGAGGGGCGCGGGGCTCCCCCTCCGTCGGGGCGGCCGTGCCTTACATAACCGGGCGGGAGGCCCGGAGTCCGTACTGTGCCTTCCGGTTTCCTATCTCGACCGTGACAGGAGCCTTACACCGAAACGGACAACTTCTCCTTTTTTGTTTTGTTTTGGTTTGTTGGGGTTTTTTCCCCCCCTTCACGGGGCCGAGGCGCAGGAGCGGCGCTGGCGGAGAGCTGAGGCGGGGGCAGGTGCTGTCCTGGCCGTGATCCCGCCGCTGCCCCCTGCGCCGCCGGGCACTGTCCGGCTCCTGCAGGGATTTCCCTGAGTTTCTGCGGGGAAGGCGTGCACGGGGCTGCGGCGCCTCCGAGGTGCCGCTGGGACACTCCTGTCAAGCGCCCCAGGACCCGCCGCCTTCTCCGCCCTCACCGGAGGGCTGGGCTCGGAGTTGCCGTGTTTCTGATGCTGCCGCCGGCTGTGCGAGGGCTGTGCGCTGGCTGGGGAGCGCTTGGCGGTGTTTAAGGTAGCTGTGTCTCCGCGTGTGCGTGTGTGATGAGCTGTAGCAAAGGCTGTACTTCTAGTGCCTTCGTACGCATGTGGGGACTTTTTAAAAATCGCTACATGATTTGCCTTGGGAAGAATGTAAACATGTTTTTTTGTAGTTCGAAGTAGGTCTGTCCTGATAGTATTTCCTGTGTGCACCGCCTTTGCCCCTCAGTATATCAGATGCTGTGTATGAAGTCAAGTTGATTGAAATAATATGAAGAAACTGAGAAAATAACAAATTCTTGTGGAGAAACTGAAGTTTTTCCCCTTTTCAGTGGAACCAGAATTGAGTCTCAGGTGATCGGGAGTGATAGCATGTATATTGCACTGTTTTATTTTTGCTGCATCCACTAATCATTTTTAAAGAGCTGAGACTAGTATAGTTTTGTTGGTATGGAGTACTGTCTGTTCCCAGATACAAACAAGTTAGCCTGTACATTGTGAGTAATTGTGTATAAAGGCTTGAAAGACCAGGCTGGAAGGATGATGAAGTGCTCCCTGTTAGTCAAGGTAAATAATAACAAAGTAAGAGGACAGTCTTGGTTTATGTTAATGATTAGATTACTCTTGTCAGTCAAGTAGGAAACAGTTCTCTTAAGGTCTTTAAATGGTTTTAGAGCAGTTAGTAATAACTGGTATGGGTCCATCAAAGCTCTTGAGCATCATGGATTGTGGATTATATTGGCTCTGTCATGGATTGCAATCTGAATCATTCTAAAGAGCACCAGTGAGAACACTACCAATGCTGTACTAGGCTGTACCAAAGTTTCTACTGGTAAGAGCCTAGAGAGGACCAGGACAGGAAAAGCTTGCGTTGATGCTTCCCTAGAATACTCTCTCCAGGCAACTGTGGCTCAAGCATTCCCATGGATAGAAATGTTGCCTTTGTTCTTGACCAACACAAAGTTTGTTGTTCTTTCTTTTATCTTATACAGTGGTTTTTTCACCACTTTCTGAGTTTTTTCATCTATTTCTGAGGAAATAGGTAACCAGATGAAGCATTCTACAGACATTATTATTCACTGATAAGGTGGTCAGAGGGCAAGTTCTTGTTTGCAAAGGCCCGTGCACAGGAGTTGTATTGAGGGATATTAATTTTCCAAGTGGTGTTCATGCATTAGGCTCTGAGATAATACATTTAAAATAAAGCTTGATATTTATAATGAAAAGAAAAAGGCAAAGAGTGGTATCTTAATGAAATGGATTTGAATAAATTTTCACTGAATTGGAAGAAAGCCATGAATACAATATATTGTCAGCTTCAATGGATTTGTCAGTAGAGAATTAAGAACAGAAATTGAGTTTATGCCATTCTGTACAGCTGAAGAATGTTCACAGACTTTCAAAGCCCCTGTTCTATCGTGATAGTTAATATAAATAAGGTAGTGAATGTTGCAGTCGCTATTGTGGGGATAAATTTTAGCTCACCACAGACTCTTAATGATAGAAATCAGAGCATGTTGCTTAAAAATAGTTCCATATTTGCAATTGCTTAATTTTTTTGCATTAGTGAAAAATTCCATGACAGAATGGTTCTTGCATCAGGATTTATTTCTCATGATGCCAGTTCCCATATGGCACCTAGAGTCTTACATCCTCATTAAAGACAAGCATTAAAGACAGAAATTTGGAAATCATCAACTCAGAGTATTCTGCACATTCAGAGCAGGATTATATCTGTTTTCAAGGCTTGAGAACAACCAAGATGACATTGGTCACCTCATGAATTGAAAGCATAGCTGGGACGTGCATCCCGTTCTTTCCAGTTCTGAAAGTTTGAGAAGGTGAGTGTTAGTGGTGTGTTGGATCACAGATGAAGGTACAGAGTGGCAATGGTGTGATGAGGCAGGAGAGCAACCTGAGTGAGTGTCCCTACTGTTGTGTATCCAGAAATGTCTTGTGTGTTCTTTTTGTGATGGTTTATTCAGTGCTTGATATAAATTACCCATATGGTTGAAATAGCCACTTTGGTTATTTATTCCATCAAATAGAACATGTAATTTAGGCTTTAATCACTCTGCTACATGATTGTTGTGACTAAAGAAACACGTTATAAACTGTTGAGAGAAGGCTGAATAAGCTTAAATATACATTTCATACTTATTTGAAGCATAAGTACCAGAAGTTGTTCAGTGTTCAAATGCCACCTGTTTTCTGTTAGCTTCTTACCTGCCAAAAGGGAGAGCTGTGAAAATGCATTGGTGCTCATATATTAGAACCTGGGCCATTTGGTTCAAACTTCTACTTACTAGAACTAAATTAATTTAATTTGCATGACCACATAACAATTTTTGACAGTCAGCATTGTTACTGGACTAATGTAGATACAATATGATATGTTTTGGCTAAAACACTGAAAGCATGACTAGTGTTTAATGAGGAGAAGGCTGGAAGATTTGCAGTCTATGACTCTGATCTTGCATACAGGTTTAAAGTATAAACTCTGCCACAGATTAAAGGACAGCAGAATCATCTGGATCCCTGGTAAGGTGCTCCACCCTGTGCTATTTAATTACCTGAATAATTTTTCTTTCAGGCAAGATGTCAGGTTGAAACTGTTATCTGTGTTTCCTGAGGTGAGGCTCTTAAATAAAGGGCAGCAGTGATGAAGAGCAGCAGGTCAGGAACTGCTGTTCTAAATACAGCCAGTTGATAAACTTTTATAAACCAGGAATTTTTCTGGATTCTTTAAAATACTCTGTTGAAGACGGAAAGGTCTCCAGAATTGTTAGATGTGTCCAAGAAAAAAATCAACGGGACATTGTAATTTCTGAAGAAGCCTGAATTTTTATGTATTTAAAAAAAAAAGTTGGCAACCAATGGAAGAAGAATCAGAAAAAGGATATATGCTTTAGAGCTTGACTGCTCAAATCACTTGTACAACTGGAATTTCAGACAGATAACACTAGGCTCCAGTACTTTATTTGCATATTTCTTGTGTTCATATCCATTTTCTAGGGCACCCAGCCTTCTGCACAAAGTGCTTGATTTGGACCTAATTAAATAATCAATATAAAATGAACAAGTTGGTTTCTGAGAGACCAATCCAGTTGCCCAAGGCAGTGGCTGACTGCAGTGGAGATGACATTAGAGCTGTGTTACTGCAGCCTTCCATCGCAGTTCTGGCTCTGGCAGTGTTGATCATTCTGCAGGCAGGTTGTTCTCAGCCCGAGGAGACAACCTGTGAGTGCTGTGTTTGAGCTAAAGGATCAAAATATGCTGGTACTGACTAAGCTGTAAGTTAAGATGCCACAATTGAAACGTAGTTCTCTAAGGGTTTTGCCAACGTGAGGATTTAGACAAAATATTCTTAGTTATGCTAAGCTGTGGTTGGATAGAGTTGCACAAAACTTCATTGATGGCTTTCCCCCAGGGAGACAGTGATAGTGTCTAATCTTACATATCCAATGGCATTAAATAAAGGCTATGTCACAATCAGTTTTAGATTTTCTTAGTAATTTCTTTCAGATGACTATGGTTTTTTTATGTTCATTTCTCTGGTTGTTTTCTTGTATTAATAACACATGAAGAAATATCTTCTTCAGTCTAATCACCACACAGATCACATGTACTCCTATTTGAATCCTCATGTCACGTAAACTTTTGGACACAGTAGTAAATAATTTTTGATGTTAGTTATGTTCTTGATTAACAATCTTATTGACTTCTTTAAAGAAGAAATTGTACTCATGTTTTCTTGCGTTGTCAGCTGTTTTCAGAGTTTGGCCTTTGGGTTTTTTAAAACACTTTTTCTAGATGTTTGGTAAATGTATCAGTCACTCTCATCAATTTTCTACATCTCATCTTCTTCCTTGAGACATTTCCAGAGACTGACTCTTCTGTAAAAGGTTGATCATCGTGGGTTTAACTTTTTCTTGTAGAGACTGACACACAGCTTACTACTATTTTCTTTAAAGGATTCAGAATCTATTATGAACATTCAGTAGTAGGTAACGAATTTCTAAATAGCAGACACCTAAACATTCCCTGACAACAGTATTCAGATTTTAGTGGTTTTGGGCTTTCATATTCTGAAAGAAGCTTTATGCTTCTCAAAATGCTGTGTTAAAAATAAATAGATAGCTCTTTGGTTAATACAGAGTGAGATCATTCCTATGAGGCTTCTTGCATCAGTTGAAGTAACTGTGAAATCCCAGTTCTGTTGCTTGGAATAGCTGTAAATCTTGGACATAACCCAGGAAAGCCCACACAAAAGGCACGTGAGAGAAAAACAAGAAATAACATGGAAATTTTCAGACAGTTTTTTTTTTACTTCTGTCGTGAAGGGATTTTGAAATAACTCAGTGAGGAAGTTAGTTTTCTAAATATTTACTTAAATATTACTTTTTATTTTACTTTTTTTTTTTCCTCTTGAGTTTTTGGAATGCCTTTCAAAGGGGAGAAACAAGGAAATTAATAAAACTGAAAAGACTGATCAAATCAGAGATTTTTGTTTTTTAAATATACAATGACTGAAGGTAAAATAGTGGGGTTTATATTAATATTTCTTAAAATGTGAGCAGTTTTTGATCAGTGTATCAGCTGTACTAGGTTTGTTTTGCACATTGGAAGAACAAATGCTTTTTAAGTCTGATTTTTTTTGTATTTTGTTCAACACTTGTAAAATTCCTTGGTGTGCAATTGAAATTCTTAGTATTTATTTTTTTAAACCTTTGGGAAAGTTTAAACATTTGGAAATGTTTCAATTCAGGTCTTTCCAGATTGTTGGAATTAACAACTGAGAGAATCTAGTGTCTAACTATTATGATTGGAAAATGAGAGGGAAAGGAAAATGAAATACAAACCAAGTCATATTTCTAACGTTAATTCAGGCATGTAGTGTATTTTTTGAATATGTTTATGTGGTGCATTATCTTTGCCTCCTGCTGAAGAGTTGAAATCGGTGGATCACAAGTGAAAGTCTTTTCTTAGCCTACCTCTTAAGTGGAAGTCACAAAATTCAGGTAGAACAATGCAGTTGGACAATTCATAGGTATCCTTGGAATTCAGATACTTATAGAAGAGGTTTGTCAGTGTGAGAGATCAGTACTACCAGATACACATAAAGCTGTTCTGGCTGCATTTTTGAACCAGTTTTTCTGATTGGTCTCGTGAGTACATGAAAGACCACGAACAATAATGGTTATATGTAATGGATTAAGTTAGATCAGGGACTCTTACAGTGCAATAACAGCCTGTCATCTCAATGGGCATCTCAGTACTTTTTTCTCCAAAGTCTGGAAAAGTCCTGAAATACAGCTATTGTGTTTTTGTCAGTGCCCTGCCAGTTGTTTGGGTTTTTTGTTGTTGTTGTTACTGGTTTTTTGTTTGTTTGGGGTTGTTTTTTTGTTTGGTTTGGTTCTTTTGTCGCTTTTTTTTTTTCTGTTCGGTTATAAATTGGGCTGTGATCATTTCCAGGTTAGAATACAGTTGTGTTCTGATTATCCAAAGGTCTTTTGAAGGACAGTGTACAGCTGCTTCATCTGTTCTGGGCATGATCTTGCTGAAGTGTATGTTATGGTGGTAAAAGGCCAACCATGAGGTTTGTTCATCTTTGGACTTAAGGTGTTAAAACTGCCATAGTAAAACCATAGTTTCCAATATAACAATAGCCTTGGAGGCCTAAGGACTGTTGTCCTGTAATTTCTGTTTATTATTGACATTCTTAGATTTCCCTGATAGATTTCAGATGGATAAACTGAAATGAGGTAGGGTGACTTCAGGTTGGTAATGCTGGTTGGTTGGGTTAAGTGATGGAGGAGGTCTTTGCTGTCTCCTCAGATCTTCTTCCTCACCAACCTAATGGTATCACTTTCACCTTGTCCACACATCTGGCCAAATCTCTCATTCCTCAGGCTGGGTTAGTGGCTTGAAGATGAAGTCTAGACTTTCTGGATTTTTTTAATGCAGCAACTCTGCAGGTCCCAGTGACAGCTGTTACTGTCCTCTGCCCTTCAAATCTGTACCTACACTTGTGTCTCATCAACATACTCCCTAGCTTGTATCTCCTTGCCATTTTCTCCTGACTAATATATGTATGTATTTAGAACTTCTATTGGCTTCCTACAGTACCCACTCCCAGGAAGTATTCCTGCAGCTTGTGACACATTCCTTAATTAACCTAGACTTTCAGTTCATCTCAGAAAAGACTCATCAGCTTCTAGGGTGGGTGGCAGTTCCATATCATCCACAGCATCTCATGGTTAATAGCAAAACATTGCTTTATGATGTTGTCTAATGAATTGTAATGCTTTTCAGCTACCCTTCTCCAACGCTGTTGTTTGCTGGATGTCAGCATCACTCTTCTCTTCTAATTCTAAACACATGAGTCCTCAGTTAAACTCTCTTGTCAGATCTTTTTAGTTCCCCAGATGAAAAGTAGTGTTGGAATATTATGTGACAGAACTTACAGTGATTAAAATAAAATACTATACTTATCCCTTAGAGTGATAAGAAGGTGCAGGAGAAATTATGGCAGATTGGTGCATACACTGGGGTTATTTTTGTGAAGGATGGCTGTACGAGTTTGTGTCCAGAAAGGACCTGTTACACGGAAAATTATGACAGCAAAGGCTGAAACCAAATGAAGGAAAGTAACTGGCTGATGTTTCAGTAGTTCTTGGTATGGGATAAAATACTGGTGAAACAATACAAACCAATAACTTTGGGGATTGGTGCGTGCCTCAGAGCTTTATCCAGAAAGAATGATATAATCATTTTAATAGGAAACTTTCTGACCCCTACTGTGTTCCTTCTGTGATGTTTTGACAGCACACACCTTTCTAGCAAGCTAAAATTGGAGTAAAACTCATATTCCCATGAATTACTAAAATCCACTGTCAAGTTACACACTGATCCCATTTTAATTTGTCTCTTCATTGAAGTGGTCACTGAAAAATAGCCAGCCATTCAATTCCAGGTACTTTCATCTCTTCATTGCTTAGTTTGAAAGAAAAAAGCACAACGGCTGGACGGCTGACTAAAGGACGGTGACAAACTGTTCTGAAAATGGTTGCTCATTGTGCTTCATGTATTATTAACAAAATTGGTGATATGGGTAGAGCCTTTCCACATTTCTTAAGTTTTGGTGTTAACTCTCCTATTTTTCTGAAAGTAGAAAGAAGTTTTTTGTAGTTGTTTTTTAGCTTAATATACATGCTCAAATAATTGGGACTGACTTGAAGGAGAACAATTGAAATTATCTCGTCCTTTGGCTCTGTTGAGTCTTCTACTATTGGATTCCTTCCTCAAATGTTGGAAGATACTGTATTGAGGGACTTATCACTAACGTGCGGAGCTTCTACAAATAGAAACTCCCTGACTTGTATTCTGTGTTATCTTTTATCTGTACTATTACTTTGCCCTGACTTGTTCCTGGAAAAGAGGTGCGCCTAAGTTTCTGCACAGCTTTCATCAGCATAGTCTGACTCAGCGCTGTTCACCTGGAAGATAGGCGGTAATTTGGCTTTGTTTCCGTTCTTCAGAAAGAAACTCTTGTCAAATGTGAAATAACCCATAATAGGCTCACTTGGAAAAATTGTTGCTTTAATGGAAATTTTAGTAGGTGCTTTTTCGACAGTGCAGGGCTGTTGGGGTTGAAAAGCTAATCTTAAACTTTGGCCGACATGCAGAGTGGGTTGTGAAATATTCTATTCTTATCCTCCTCCAGTGGTAAAATACTTTGTATGTGGTTTGGTGATTGGGTTTGGGGTTTTTTTGGTTGGTTGTTTTTTTTTCCCCTCTTAATTCTAACTGCTGAATGCCACAACCATTTTTATTAATGAAAGCACCGTAGGAAGATACTTGGTACCAACTGAAGGCTGAAATTATAGCCATGAGTAATGACTCTTTGTGCCCCTGGAAAGAGTGAGAAAGAAGTAAAGAAAACTACTTTGCAACATAATTGGCCTTTTATTATGAATGGCTTGCATGTTTCATCCCTGTGAGTAATATTTTGTCCATTAGGCCTTAGTGAGGCCACAAACAGCATACAGCAACAACAAAAGTATGCTCCTTGTATTAATGGAGTTATGTGGTAAAGACTGAGTAGTATCACATGCAGAATTCTTAACTGCAGTTTATATTCTGCCATTAGGGACTGTGTTTCTTTTCCCCTTCTCTAATACACATTTACAACTTCCCAGATAACAGCTCATGTTCTTCTGCCCCTGTGCACTTTGGTGAAAAGCCTGGCCTCATCATTTTTATAGTTTACTTTTAGGTATTGAAAATTTGATACTAGGTGCTGCAAAGCTTTCTCCAGGCTGAGCAATCCCAGTGTCTTCAGCCTCTCTCCTCACAGGACGTGTGTTTCAGCTGACAGCTGTCTTTGTGGCCTTCCACTGAACTTGCTTCTGTTGACTCTTCATAATGTGGATCCAGAAGCAGACCAGCTAGTGCAGATACCAGAGAAGGGGATTGTGCACAAAGCAGGACAATTGCTTCCCTCAGTCCACTGGCTGTGCTTTGGTTTCCAAACCTTGGAAGCTGTTAGCTCAGCTTGTTAGCTTGTTGCTGGGTGGATGGCTGCTTCGTGTCTTGCCAGGACCTCCAACTTGTTTTTGGGGAAGCTGCTCCCCAGTAAGTTGGTCTTCAGGCTGTGCTCTCATGCCATTTTTCTTGGCCCTATCTGAGTTATTCTGAATGGCAACCCTGCCCTCCAGCATGTCTGCTACACCCATAAGTGTAGTGTTTGCAGACTTACTGAGTGCGCTGTGTGCTCTGCCAGGTCACTGTAAAAGAAACTAAACAGGATGTGGTGAATAGGATCCCTAACCTATTCACTTGTAACCATGGGCAGATTGTGAACCATTAAGAGCTGCTGTTTGAGCCTAATGATAGAGATGTTTGGTTTTTTTATCAGCGAGTAGTTTACCCATCCACATTGTAACTTAGTCCAGGCTAGGTGCTCAGATGCTGTGGGAGAGACTGAGTATTCCTGAAACCAAGGTGGGTGACACCAATGATCTCTCATCCACAAATCCTGCCATTTTATGACAGAAGGCAACCTTATTGGTCTGGCATGATTTAACCTCTGTAAATCCATCCTGGTGATTCACAGTCACCACCTTCTCCTTTATATGCCCGGAAATTATATCCAGACATATGTCTGAACATCCTGTGGAAGTAGACTAACAAACAATGAAAGTAGGCTGGACTGTGATGTTTTCTTTCCTAGTGATCCCTCAGACTTGGTAGCTGGTAACCTGTGCATAATCCTTCTGCTCTTCTTTTCTGGATGCCCAGTTGCTGTCCATCTGTAGATGATGACTGCATGCTGGTCACAGGATGGAGCACCTGCATTTTGGGAATGTGGTGATGAATAAGCTGGGACTCCATGTGACCTGGGGGAACAAGTTTGTTAGGAACAGGATGTTGCATCTAGAGTGATTCTTGCTCCCTCTGTGTGTGTGCATGTGAGGAATTTATAAGATAAGAAGGTTACAGGAAAAGTGACAGTAAGTTTAATAATTATATTGGCTTGGTCTAATGCATGTTAATGATTATATTGGTGACTTACTTTATAGCCAGTGGGCTTTGCCCTGGGTTCTCTTTTGTATTGATTTAGTTCCATAATCTTGCCATTAGCTTGACAGTAACAAGTAGTGCATATGCAGGTGTCACTGAGGATGTGTGAAAAATCTATATTTGCCTTCTGATATGCATTTAAAGCTTCTTTTCTTTGGTTGTTGTTTGCACTTTTTCTGGTTTTGTTGCTACTGTTAATCTGCTTTTACAACATCTCTAATTATGTCATGGCTTTTTTTCTGCTAATTACTATTTTGATATTGCCTTGTTACTCATAATTTTAGGTGGTATTTAGAAAACACCAGCACCCGTCAAATGCAGTAAGATCCACAGTAAAACTGAGACTGGCTTGATTTGCAGACAGTAAGAAGCAAAGAGATTTAACCTGATTGTATGATGCTGAATAGTGAGTTCACAATGACTTACTGGGGAATTCAGTGTTTCTAAGATCTTATCATTAGCACCACTTGCCTTCCTGGTTCAGATGTTTAATTTTCCAACTTCTGTTATTGATGAACAGTTATTACTCTTCATAGTTCATCAGGTATCAAAATAATTTTGTCACGTGATGGTAGTTGTCCTCAGTTTCATCCTGTATAGAACTATACATTTAGATACTCATTTTTATTAACTGCATTATTTTTTAGGACCTGAAAAGCCTCTTCAGAGTAATGTTACAAATATATTTAATAAAACACTTTAAAGGAGCAGTAGCTGAACTGATTGTAAGAGTTATGTTCTACAGTTTAGAAATGTTCCAGTAACTATCTTATCAGCAGTAAGTTAATCAGAAACACAGTGTTCGTAAAATATTTTGAATGGCATGTATAATTAATTCATCCTTTAAATGCTTCTAATAGTGTTTAATTGCAGTAAGACTTTAAAACTTTAGGAAAAACATCATAATAGTTGGCAAATCATTGTCAGTATTTTAACTCAATCTCATGCGTATTCCAAAATCATACTGGCATTTTCTAAACTGAGACTGAAAAATGCGTGTAGGGGAAAAAGTCAAATGCTAAAAGATAAATGGTAAATGGTACCTCTATAGTAAATTTTAGATATCTAAGTTCTTGCTTTTATCTATAATGTCTGATTCTCTCACATTTTAGGAATCTGGTTTTATGCTTTACTTGTGAAGTGTAAAATCACATTTTCCTCTTGTTAAGTTTAGTAAATATTTTATTTTTGCAGATAAAAGATTAACATGCAAATACAGTATTTATAGAATGTTACATTTGGAGATGAACAAATGATTAAATGTATTTCACAATCAACCAGCTCTGTACTTTAACCTGAGAGGAATAAACAGGGCTTTGGAAAGAAGGCAGTTAAGTAATTTCATAATCATTCATGCATTACAGCAATAATACTGGCACACACAAACGTAAAAACTGGTTTTGCAGTGTCTTCCTGATACAAACAAATACAATGATCTCCAGTGGTCTTTCTTGTGTAAGAAAAGACCACCTAAATAAGTAAGATCAAGTGAAAGCAAGATTTTAAGACACTAAGGTTTGTTGGCACACTGATTTTAAATAGATAATAAAGTGATAAAAAAGTTATTCTGCATATGTCCCTTTGTGGTATTGAGTCATTTTGTGAATTTTTTTTTATTGATTGAGGGAGGTGTTGACTTGGAGTATGTTGATTCAATTCCAGCTTATAATTACATTTTGTTTGTATCAAAACTCCTGTTGTGTCAGTTAAATAAGTTGCCTGTCATATAACTTCTTAAGCATTTTAAGTTTTCTCTATTTAAAGATGGCTGCAATTCAGAAATGTTTGAAGTTATTCTTATTTGTATTTTTTTGGGAGGCAAGAAATCGTAGCTCAGACTGAAGAGAATGCTGAGTAGCATTGCTGAGGGTCATAGATAGTGTGCTTCTGGCCACGAGAGAAAAATTCCTTCTGCTTGCAAATCCTGTATTTTCAATGTAAGATCAGGCAGGTTGTGGGGGTGGAGCATGAAAAAAACTCTTCTGTGAAAAACTGTATATTCTGGATTATGTTTGGATGTGGACAATTTACACTGGGCAGATGGTAAACAAGTGATGGGCAAGATAATTGTATTGCTGGAGTGTTATGATGTGAAATGAGCAAAATAGTAATGGGTTCCAAAATTATTAGGTGCCTTTGTTTCTGCCATGTTGTGGCACCACTTGTTCATTGACTTGTGCATGTTCCAGTGCCACTGAACCTGGCATCACTGTGCATCTGATTCTGTTATCATCTGCTTACACCTTTTCCCCATGTGGGATTTGAGAGAGCATTTGTGGCATGATCTGCAATCCTCCTCCATTTTAGCAGACCACCAATATCTGGTGACATTTTGAGTATTTTAGGATTGGCTATTTATACTATGTAGTTGGCAAGATAAGGGAATGGAATTACTCATTGAATTTAAGAGTGAAAAAATTTCACTCTGTTATATCCATACTGATGAAATGTTTACATGCAACTATGTTAAAAAAACACAAAACAGTTCTGGTTATAATTGCTTTCTACTTTGCTTAGCTTCAAACATACAGAGTTTGGAGTACTTCTACCTTGTGTTTTTAAACGTCTTTGCTAGATACTATGAAGCCTGTGGTTTTGGGGGTGGAGCTGTGTTTTTTTTTTCTGAGTGAATATTGTTTGCTTCAAGATAGTGAATGGGGGAAACACCTTTTTTTTTTGTCCCTAGCATTGCTGCATTTTTTGTTTTGGACATTGGCTTTAATTTTGGCAGATGCTCAAATACAAAACAGAGAATGGATTTGCTAATAGATACTTACCTATAAATGGTAATGCACTGATGTTACTGGATGCACCAAAGAACGTGGTGATGAAAACAGTAGCATTAGCTTAGTAAAGGCAAGTTTGGTCATTCAGAATTATTTTAAATGTCACAGATGAAATGTTAGGGACCACAGTGGGGCAATGCTGAAATAAAGAAGGGATTATTCATTTGGAAGTGAAAGAGTCTAGCTGTAACATCTCAAACCTATCATAACTGTTAACTTAAATAGCTGAATTTCCATTTAAAAATGTATTATAAATCAGCTAAAGCCTATTCTAACTTAATTGCTTGCCAATCAGTAAAAGCTGGTTTAAGTATGATGCTACATTAAATAAAAGACCCATTGCTTTCACTCATAGCTAACTCATGTGTTAAATGAGAGGTTTTGATACAGGTACAGTAACTTGTATTAATGACTGTATTTATGCCATGAGTAGTTATTGTTTGAAAGTGCTGTAGGTGATGGTAGTAGGTTGGGGGGAGACACTGTTTGAGGTAAGAAATAAAGAATCTGGCCAAACCAGCAGCTCAGTCTCTCTTTTCTGAAAGGTTTTAACTCTCTTAAGGTGTGGAGCTGTTGAGCAGGAGTCATGTTCCCTTTCTTCAGTAAATGTGTGTCTTTGTGCAGAGAGTTAAAGTTCTCCCATACTTACACTGATCCCTTACAGGATAAAGTGGATGAGCTCAGAGTGGGGAATAAAGTCTGTTTGTGTAGTATCCCACAGGCCAGTGAAATCCAGCTGGCTAAAAGCTATCATAGATAATTTCTGTTCCCCCTTTCCTGATTTTGTGATTTTGTTTTGTTTGGGGCTTTGATTATTTTATCCTTTTTTAAAGTCAGTTGTCAGTGAATGAACAGATTCAGAAAAAGGTAGGCCCTCTCTGCCCCCCTGCTTCCCACCCCAGTGCTCCAGGTACACTGTTTAGAAATATGGATTGAAATATCCCCAGGCAAAAGGAGTGGCCTGTGTTATTTGGGGCTGTCCTGCCATGGTAAGAACCACACCATTCATGCAGTCCCTGAAATACGATGGTCAGACTCTTGCTTTCTGTGTTGAACACATCTAGGCTTTCTACTCTCTTCTGGTTCTCCCAGAGCCCTGCTCTCCTGACGTTTAGAAATATTCTGACTTTCAGTTTAGATTTATCTGTGGGCAGTGTGTATTTTCTCCTCAACACTCATTTAGCTTTGCTTTACTTAGGCTTGACATGTTATGAGCTTTTAGTCTAATAGGTTCCTATTGCTCCCCTCATCTTTGCATCTGTTCTAGTAAAAAATTCATGTTGTTAAATACGGCTGACCAGAACTGTACCTTGCATTCAGCTGATGTTATGCTAGTGGCTTGTGTGATGACTTTAATTTTCCCTGTCTTAGCTGGAAATATTCTCTCATGGTACAATGTAGGTCTGTTTGTCTGTCTTTTTTTAAAATCTATTTTCCCCTTGCCAGATCACATTGGTGACTCACAGTTATCCTGTGATCAAGCCAGACTGATCTTTCCCTTCAGTATCGTCTAAAGTGATCCCTGGTTTCCCACATCCTGTGTGAGTGTGCTAATCACAAGCTCATTATCTCATGGTATGGGTGACCTTCTGCTATAGCTGCTTAGGAAAAAAAAAAGGCAGGGAGTGGGTTGTTGCACTGGTTTCCACTCTGTCTTGTGATAATATTGAGCCTGGTAGTTCACATTTTCCGTGTTTGAGACAAAGCTGGCAGAATGAAGACCTAGGATGTCAGGGAAATAACCTCATTGTATATTGATGGAGTTCTGGTGTAAAATCATGTGAAGCTGCTTGGTTGGGTCATTGTGGCTGGAGTGTTATTTTGCATGACTGATGGCAGAACTTGAAAGCCATGAAGTGCTTGTAAAATAAGAAAGGAGGTGTGTGTTGTGATTACAAACACTGGCATTATGTCATAGCTGAGAATGGGTTTTCAGAATTACAACTCTGGATTTAATTTTCTGATGTCTGCCAAAGCTTCTCAAGTGGTAAGCAATTTTTTTATGTATTGTCCTTATCTCCACCTTTGCTCTATATCTGTAATATGGGAGAAAGGTTTACCTTCTGGTCATGTGTTTTGTCTACTTCTGTTGCAAGATCTTTAGGGAAGGAACTTCCTTGCTATCTTTGCATACCGTCTGGAAATCCCCTCTTGGCTGGAGGCTGTGGACCCTGTCACAGATGATAGCATTTGCAACATTTTCTTTTTAAAAAAATATTTAGTTATAAATAAAATAGTTTACAAGTGCAGCTTGTTCAAGAACAAGGTATTCTTCTGATGGGTGCTGCAAATATTATATACAAGCTTACTTTTAATCATATAGTGGATTTGAGATGCGTTTTGGTAATCATTATTGAAAGTGAATACACTGCTAGTCTCCTTATTGAAGCATGCATTTTCTTACTCCATTATTTTGATATGTTGCCAGATTTTGTTATCTTTTTCTTTTGTACACTGATAAATGGCGAACTGCACTGGAAAACCATGCTGAAAAAATGAGTATTTGCCCTGTCACATGCTTTTGTCATTCTTTTAACATGAAATAAACAATCTGGTTTTCTTTTTAATGAAAAAAGGGGAGATAATGGTTTTGTGTACATTTAGAACATTCTCATGTTCAAATGGAAATTTTCCCCTGGGTCTGTCATTATTTTCTTCAATAGTTATTCAGTAATGTCTGTTTCTATATTGGCTTTGAATGTACCCCTGATAGAGATTGGGAAAACAGCATTAGCACATGACATTCAAGATTTAGATAAAATGAGACAATGTTCAAGTACGAGACACGAGTTCTTGAAATCATATTTAAAGAAGTACACAAGTACAATAATTATGTCATGGTGATGTTTCTCATGCAGATTTCAGCTGCTGTTACTCACTAATTGTTTGAAATTCCAAGTGCAACAACTCACAGCTTAGTGACTGTAACCTGCTGAGCCTCTGACCTAAACAATTAAAGCCAAAACATCTGGACTAAAATTTCATTTGAAAAGAAGATAAATTGATTTATTTATTTATTTCTCCGCAATGCAATTATCCTTAGCAAAAAACTAATTTTGCTTTCTGTCCTCAGAAGGGAAAGCAAATCAGTGTATCATCACCAGAGAGAATTCCAGACTGCATAGTATCTGTGTTTCCGGATAGGCATTTATGAGGCCAGAAAAACTGCCTCTCTACAGCTTTCTGAGTTACTTTGTTCTTAGATTGATTTACTGATTTCAGAGAAGAGGGGTTTACAAATCTTTGCTCAAGCTTCATGAGGTGTCTCTTGCAACTTGCACAGCAAACCATTTCTGACGGGAGCACTGTCTTGTTTGTATTTGTGTTAATGGACTGTGGATAATGGTAACCTGTTAGGAGGCTGCCACATGAACTGTGAATGTCCTGCGTGCCTTCAGCGTGCTTATAAATCAAAATACTGAGGATTGAGTCTTTATCAAATTACTTTTAAAAGTACTTTAAGAGCACAATTTCATGTATGAATGCCCAGACAATGGGGCTAGGCAAAAAGAAGTGATTAACACAAAGCACAAGAAGAGAGAAATACAAGCATAGAATTAAGGATGCGTTTTTTTTTAGTGTCAGAAAAGAAACACTGGGTTTTGTGCCTCTTTGGCAGTGTGTTTATGGGAAGGAAGGGAGGGACATGGCTGTAGAGCAGTAGATTCGGCCAAAGGGAGTCAACTTGGAGTATGGTGAAAGTCAGACCCTTTTGCAATATCAATATTTATGCCAGATGTTACAGAGGAGAATCTACTGGAAATCCATCTGTTGGTTGATATGTTTGCAGTATAGATAACATATATGAAGTCAGAGGGGAGAGAGAGAGAGAAACTTTTTTTTTTTTAATTGAGAAGGATATAGTGATTCAGTGTTATCTCACAGCACAGTTAATGCTGTCTGAAGGGGGTGAATCATCTCCTTGTCCCATCTGTCAGTCTGTTGAATATGAGAAGAGCAGGCATACAGTGCCTTTAATTCATGTGTGTTTAGAACTGCAGGTGTGCATTTTGTCATCAGTCTCTACAAAGTGTTAATGAAATACTGATCATCAAAGTGCCTGTGTTGTCTGGGAAGCTTAGGTGACCTACCTCACTTTGAAAGGCAGAATATACTGCTCAACATTTGGAGAGGGCTGGTTTTTCTAAGCAGAGAACGGGGAAAACAAGTGAGTTATCGAATATATCTTGGTTTTATTCTCTTGGCATTTTAAAATTTTTATGTGAAAAATAGGTGCTAGGTGTTGTCTGTTTTCAGAGTACCTTTATCTCAGAAACTGAAAGTCTTCAAGTAACAAACAATTATAATTGTCTGTATCATTTCTCAATCTTTTTAATTTTTTTTTTTGCCCTGTGGTACTGATAAGATTTTTATTTTGGCCTGAAATTCTCCATGGTTTTAATATGAATTTTGTTCTTTTTTTCATTTTCCTGGTTAATACCACACTTGTGTTATATATTCTTGTGTAGTGTTTCGTATTTTTCAGAACTGCTTAAGAACTTAGGACAAATATCTAACTTTTAGTTGTTGACTCACTGAGGCAGAAAGTCAAGGTTCACAGCTGTGGAGGTGTATTCCTAAAGGAAATATGGTACTTTAGAAGCCATGATGGTGGAAAGCACTGGTCTTAAGAGACTACTGCATGTCTTAAAAATACATAGAATGAGGCTGTGATGTGTCTCTGTTCTTAAACTTTATATCTTTATCTGTCACTTGTTTCTTTTTTTTTATTTTTATTAGATAATGTATTTTACTGTAGTATCAAATTATTTTGTCTCTGGGGCCCACAGGTGCTGAAAAAAATAACCAATGATTATGTGTCTGATCCTTTTCAGAGAGCTGGGAAAAATTGGTCCTGGCTCCAAAGTTTTGTATGCCATGCAGACCTAAACCTATATGCAATAAAATAAATAACACCAGCCTATTTTTTTGTGGTGCTGTGTATAAAAGACAGTATGTAGCAAATGAAATGAACCCGTTCATGTTAGTGACTGAGATGAAAATAGACAAATCAGTCTTAATTTCGTAGGAGGGCACCATTTTCCTTTTGATTTATACATTCAAGGGAGGTACATGTGTGACCGTCTCTGTTCCCTAGACTGGGAATAGCTGAGAGGCAAAAGTGTCTCAGCAGAGTCATAGAGGACTTACAAGGTAATCCACCTTTAGTCAAGACCCTGTTGTAGGTACAGTGGTAGAAGGGCAGCAAGCAGAAGGGATGGAGCTTGGACATGCTGGGAGCATCTGTACCTTGCCCCAGGCCTTTGGGCTCCTACCTGGCTCCCTCCTCAGATGCACTGGAGGTGATTAAGGAAATTTCTTTATGACCCTGCAGGTGGATTGGCACAGAGATCACAGGGCTCCACTAACCTTAGTGTTTTGAAGACAAACAGTGAACATGTGGCTGATGCCAAATGATTATGGTCATCGATGATTTCTGCTTGTGTAAGGGAGTAGAGGTACCAGCACGTGCTACATGACCTCAGGGGAGTGTTTTTCCATTTGGAAAATAGAAAAGCCTTGTTGAGAAATTTGTTTTAAAATTGCATCTTTTCTTTTTCTTAATGGATAAGACGAGCCTGACGGTGTTCTAGCAAGGAGAGTGGAGTGGGTTGAAGGAAGAAAGGAGAGAAAAGCAGGAGAAGCCTAAGCTACACAAAATAAATATATGTGGCTTAGCAATTTCATTGTAATTTCACTGTTCTCTAGAATCAAGTTTAGACTGTGCTCAGCTGTACTGAGGTGAGATTCCTGGAAATCACATGCTTTTACAAAGAATAATGTGCAATATCCTTCTTGTTGACCATAGAAGAAAATGGTAATCAAAGCAGTCAGGAAACATATTAAACCTTGGGTCCTGTTTACCCCATGCCAATTTTAGGAAAAAGCTTGCAACAAGGTTTTTTCACAGAACACATTCTCTCTCGCTGTTTTGCCCTTTCTCATGTGCATAGTGTTGCAAAAAATTGTAGAGAAAATTAAATAATTTTGGTGTTCTTTGCAATGATATGTGAAGTGTTTGTAAATTACTGAGCAACTGTGCTAGCACTGGGGAGTACTTTCTCAGATAAATAGTGTTTCAGACCTTGGCCCATCTCTCAGAGGGGTGGTTTTCTAGGCTTAGGGTCCTTGCTAAGGTACATGCAGTTATCTATAAACATGGAAATTGCTGTAATATCTAAATAGGTCAGGACTGTGATATGCAGGGCACTGTACAAGCATGATTAAATACATCTGTAAGTACTAAACTCCTGTTGACTTCTCTGATTTATAGGCTATGGTCACCACTGAAATCTTGGTTTTCATAATTCATGATGGAAAGATGTCTGGAATAATGTGTTTTTCTTTCAGAATTCTTCAGAGAAATATAATTGTGGAAGTCTTAAGTGAAATAAAGTTTGATTTAGGAAATATTGCACACTTTCACTATAATGAAAAGTTAAATCTGCATTAAATAACAATGAAAATTGTAAGGGATATAAGGGAGTACATTTTATGGAATAATTTAACACTTGAATTAAGAGGATAGGATTCCTGGAGGGCAGTTTGTCCATGAGGCAGGTTACTTCTGTTACGTGGTTGCTGACATCTGTCTCTGAAGCGTCTGACTGTGGTTGCTGGTGGATTTAGCTGCAGGTCACTCATTCGTGCCTGCTGGAGGTTTTCTTTCTTGCTGAGCTGGAATATTAGGTTACCACAATGAGGGAATTCTGAAGAAACAGATGAGGTGTGCCCAGTGTCTCAGTCTTGTTTTGAAAGAAGATGAAGTGAAAGGCTTCCTTGCAAAGATGAGTATCACACTAAGAGCCTAAAAAAAACACTCAAAGATTTCCATCTAGCTGGCAGCCAGTGCTGTGCAATGTGTCAGCTTGCTTCCCAGGAAGCTATGTAACCAGGACCTGACGCTACCAAAAACAAACAAAAACCCAACCAAGCAAACACAAAAATGGGAAAAAAAAAAACCCCACCAAACACAAAAACTTGGGTAAGTTTGTAATTAAGAGTTTACATTAGGGGGCTGCCAAAATTAGAGAGAATTTGCACATTTCTTACAAGAAATGACACTTTTTCTTTCTAATAAGATCTGTATACAGTAGTAAAATGTCATACTTACTTGGAAAAGAATAGTTATGAATTTAGCAGGAAGTTTTAAGTAAATTCCTCAAACATTTTTATATTCTATGGTTACCCTTCCCATGTGTGAGTAAGGCTAGGAGCACTTGCAGCTCTGCTCTATTACCCAACAACATCAGTCTGTGATGAATACGTTTGTAGACAAGGTAGTAATTATGTTCTGATACTTGTAAATATGTAAGTCCTTGCATACCTTTATTATTATGTGCTGTTCTGTTGAGTCATAATTAATGTGTGGGAAGATGTAAGATCATATTTAACAATCCATTTTCAGCATCCTATGATACATGTTCAGTAGTTTATGCTTTTTAATTTGAAGTAACCATTAATGTTCAATAAAAGTGCTCTGTGAGGATTGGCTTACAGACTGTTTTGACTCCTGAATTACAGTATGACTTATTTAAATCTGATGTCTGCATGGATGAACTTTTTTCAGGCTCCCATAAGTAAGAAAATGCTGTTTTGTACTTAAAACTGCATAACCTGCAGAAAGTGATGCCATTGCATTTCTTGGTATATTCAGAAGGTTTGGAGGAGTGTTTTTCTGCCTTTCAGTGAAAATTCTAAATCATAAACTCCTTTATAAGACTGTGGGTGTGTATGGGAAGATGATTTAGAACCACTTGTTTAGCTGCAAATATCAACAGGCAGGCTAGAATGGGGTAAAAAATGCTACAATGGTATCTGTTTCTGATTTTTAATCAACTGCTCAGATGAAGATAAATTACATGATGCCAACATAAGTGTATTTTTATATGTATGTGTTGTATAGAATAGAGTTTTTCAATCTCTTTTTTTGAGTTTTGGAAATAGAAGTTTCTCTCCTTGGGTAAGGCACTGGCATTTCTGTAGTTGTTGCTACCTGGAATATGGGTTCCAGTTGTGAAGAAAGCAGGAAAGCTGCTTGGTCTGGGCTTCCATCAGGTTACCTGTTAAGAGTAACTGTAAGAAGGTGAATTGATGGGAGGAGACACTTGATTTCATTTCCCCAGGCAAAATCCCTCAGCTCTTTCTGGAATTACTCAAAGCAGCGGGCATAGGTGGAGCTACTGCTGTATCAGTCATGGATTGGGAAGTGCCCGGTCATGGCAGCAGAGCTGATTCAGCTCATAGGTGGTTGTGGCAAAGTGCTGAGGCAGCTGGATGACTCTGCTGGTGGCACCTGCAGCGGTGGTTCACAACTTCCTGCCCCAATTCACTCACCTGACCCTAAAGAGATTTTAGGTAGCAGAAGTGTTTTTGACTTTTGGTCCTGTTAGAGCAGTTTACTCGCGTGGCCTTTTATTTTCTGAGCCTCCCAGATGGTTTTAATATGGAACCAGCAACTCTTGATGGGGACTTTTATAGGGGTGCAGGTGATGTAACTCCGTTCATTGCTGGCATGCAGAGTGTTCCCCTCTCATTTTGTGACTCAGGCTCATGTGCAAAATCTGTCATCTCAAAAGATGTACAAAACTTGCAGGGTTTCACCAGGAAGGTTTTTGGCAAACGCTGTTGTGGTCACAAGCTCGATCTCATGTGCAGGCCTGTTTTGGCAGCTTATTGTTAGATGTGATTCATGTTCAATTCAAAGAAGGTACTGCATTTCCACAGTACTTCTGTTTCTTCTTTGCTTGGAGCACTGTGACTGTTCTTGTGGATGCTCATCAGTGCTAAATCACTCATGGATTCCTCTGCAAAGAAGGGTGTTGATCAGTTGATGGACATTGCTAGGAAGTGTAAGAGGCTGTTTCTTCACTTCATACAGAGATGCTTTGTCTGGCAACCTCTACGATATGAGGGTCACTAAAAAGAAAATATGAATCTGTTTCCTGAGCTTAGATGTTTGGAATAGTTGGCTGCAAGTTCCTACAAAGGCTGTAAAATGAGTAATCCCATTGAAGTCAGTGACTCAACTCATTGCGTAAAGATTGGCGCAGGTAGAAACCATGCAGTATGGCCTCCCTCAGGACAGTAAGAACCAAAGTCAGTGTTTGAGTCTTAGTGTTGCAGGCTATACTTTCATCCTGAAGTGGAAATGGCCTGTGTGCTCAGTTTTTAGTCAAGTAAGGCAGATTGCTGCTTGAGGCTGAAGTGAAAAATTAGGTCTTTGTTGCTGTAAATGCTTTTATGTATGTACGATTTTGCTTCCTAATCAGATATCTACAGAACAGTTGGCACTATACAATTTCTTTCATAATTCATGTCAGATTCTTGGAAGCCTTTCTTTGCCAAAGGATTACTTCGATTTCTCTGTTTAATAGGTAGCGTGAAGAAATCTGTAACATTTAGGATAGCCTTGCTAGTGGCTGGTTGATTTTGTCCCTTTGGCTGAAAAGTAGTTTTATTGCTACGTAAGGCATTAACAGCAGTTACCTGTCGCTAACTTCTCTTCAGTTCAAGTATCTGCATTCATTTATGCATGAAAAAAAATATAAAATCTAGTTGTGAGTTTTACGGGTACAGGGTGGTTGTTCCTGGAGCATTACTCCAAAGACACGAGAGAGGCTAAAGGGAGGCAGGGGGACAGGATCACACATCTGGTCTGCAAGCGTTATGTTGGCTTCATTATTTGTGTGCTTGGACATATGTGTGGCAGTTAATTTTTTGATAAATGAGTGGAAAAATAACACACAGAACGTTTGCCTATATATTCTGCTGTAGACATCTCTTATAGTTTTATGCTCCACTCTCCTTTCCTAATGTTGGGAAGTAGGTGATGAGGGTTGAGCTGCTGCTCATATTTTGTAGAGCACAGGTCAGTTTGAGGAACTTCAACTCTGAAACCCAGTGTATATGAATTTATTCTTGAAAACTTTTAGAAGTTCAAAAATGGGTGAATTGGCTGTGGTGATCTCACAATTGGAAAGTAACGGGTTTTCTGGTTTTTGGCGTTTTTTTAGCTTGTATGCAATAAATAGTTCTGGCTTAAAAAAAATCTGTTTTCAATTTACTAATAAATTCTATCTGGAGTGCATTTACTGAGTTTGGGTTTTTTTAAATTTTTATTTTGTAAGACCTTAGAAATGGATTTTTCTGAGAAATTATTTAATTGGATACAGTGATACATGGCACATAGAGCCAATTGAATTCAGTGAATTGTCAAGTGAGCACTGTAGACCCTCAAAATTTGAAACTTATCACTGGGGTGGGGTGGTGAAGTGTGTGTGTGAGTAAATAAATCTGTCCGTCTCTCCAAAAGTTGAAGTAGAGATACAAAATAAGATTGATTACTTATGACTATCCATCACAGACGTGTACTTTGTCAAAAGCAGTTTCTGTCTTTAGAATCCTTTTGTACACAAATCAGTATGTGTAGCAGGGGTTATAACAATATATGAGTGTATATAGCCTATTGTTTTACTGCATACATGTAATTTTAAGTGATGCATGTAATTTTAAGTTTCATGGCTTCAAATGCTGTGATGCACTGCATTCAAATCAGCTGAAGGCAGCAGTTGTGTAAGGTCCTATACAAATACGTGCTTCTATGAGAAGAAATATGTGGCACAACCACAAGTGTGCTCTAAAAGCTGAAATTTGAGTGTTGTGGTTTAACTTGCATAAGGTCTGCTAGAGCTGAGATACAGCAGGATGAGCCAGAAAATACAAATGAAGAGTTGGCATTGCTCTCTTATGTGCTCGTGATGAAAGTGTGAGCTGTAAACAGCTTACATGTTCAGGCCTCCACTGCAAATTGTTAGCAGTTAGTGTGGTGCTTTTTTCACTAATTACTGTTTATATAATGGTAAGTGTGAATTCAAAAGAACTTACTTGAACTTTTATGGAAGTTCATAGTTACAAGTTATTTGATACATACTACACTGTTTGTTATTAAAAACATAATATCGAAAGACAAGGCCTCTACTTGTCTAATTTCTAATCTAGTTTTGTTTTATATGCAAATTTCAAAAAGAACATTTCCTTCTTTTCCTTCTCTTTTATGTCTTTTTTTTTTTTTTGATAGAAATAGGAAAGCTTTCTGATATTGCTTAAATGTGCAAAATAGACCAGATAAGCAAGGGTTTTTTTCCTTAAGGTCTTACACTGATATTACCTCCCGTTGAAAAAATTCTTTTTGTGTGAGAACAATTTCTTTGTTGTATCAGATTAAAAATTACATTTCTTTTAAAATGTATTGGTTTCAAGAATGTTGTTTTGTTTCTATCTTTTCAGAATTTAAAGTTTTGGTGATCCATCATGGGGAACCATGCAGGAAAACGAGACCATAGCACTGAGAAGTCAGCCAAGGTGAGTTTAGAAAATTGACGAGAGAGTGCCATTTGGGAAATACGTATTCTGTGAAATACAGGGGATTTTTAGGGCAGTAGTTGTTTACCAGATCACTGTTGTCATTAGTATTTTGTAGTTGACACTGTAAAATGACCACGTTTTTGAAAGTGTCCTATGAGATGAGGCCAAATGAAGATTTTGTTGTACTCAGTTTAGTGAGAGGTGTGAAGTCAGATCCACACCTGATAAGAATCTCAATCGTGGTGGAAATGAATGACAGAGACTTAGAGGCATGATCTTGTAGAATTTTTTTTTTAAGAGTCAGTGAGCAGAGTTACGTTCTGTGTGTTGACAGTTTTTCATTTGGACAATCATTGGCTTTATCCATAAGAAAGAAACCACACAGAAATAGATAAAATAAGAGGATATTAAAGGACAAGTTTGTCAGTCCAAGGAGATACAGCTTTAAAAATCTCCTCCCTAGGAAAAAAAATATGAAAACTGTCAAAATGTTTACTAAAAGTTAATATTTGATTCCTAAGCATCTGCTGACACTGTTTTGTTTTCTGCACATAATGTGCTATTCTGTTTGCCTTGTGATAATATCTTGTTTATTTGTTTTTCGGTGTTGTACCGGAAGAGATTTCACACATCTTAAAACAGAACATCTTTCTATATATATTTATATGTAAAAAAACCCCACTGCTTGTTGCTAGCTGTTGCTATCTTCCCTCCACACATCCTCATCAAAAAATAAGAGTTTACAGTCTAAGTCCACCCTGTATAAAGCCCTTTGCATTGGACATATGATGTAAACAGATAGTTCTGGGCTTTATCTGGAGGAATGTGGGTATTTTGCTTTGCTGTGGCAGGTAAGCAGCTATCCCCAAAGGTATACAAAATAGAACTCATGCAGTTATTAGTTCCTGGCCGTTTCTGTTAGGAAAATGCATGGTCACACTGGAAGGAATATGGAGAAAGCAGCAGGAAGAGAGGACAGCTGACTACATATGGTTTTGTTTTGTGTTGATGCAGTATTTTGGAAAATGCTTTTGTGGCCCAAAGTTTCGGTTTGAGTACAAACAATAGTATGAATCCCAAGTTGTTGTCTTGTGGTGATCAGTCTTGCAGACTGGACCTTTAGAAAACTCTGTTGTGCAGCAAAGTCTCAAATGTACCAAACAGATGCATCTAGCCAAATATTTTGATCCTTTCTGAGTAAGCGTGTGAGATCCTGCAGGTGTGATACATTAAATTTACAGAGCTTGATGGGCTGCTTTGGTCTTTGAGGTTAAAATTTGAAACACATTTAAAAAAAATGAAATTTAAAAAAACACTTTGTATCTTCTCTCCTGCTGTGGGATCACATGTTTGATGCATCTGGATGGCAGGTGGGTGAGTTGAGGGACACATCTGGCTTCAAAAAGCTAAAAAATCTTCAGATTTTAACAGCCTATGGAAGAGGTGCAAATTCTGTCGTGGTGAGCAAGAGCCAGGTGACCATGAGTCTGTGCTTGGTGTATAGGACAGAACTACAAGGAAATGGATTGCTGCAATTCTTTAAAATTCCTTCTTTTTCCTAATCAATTCATGGAGAATACCTGATTCTGCAATCAAAATAAAATTTGCTTACCAAAATTGTATTGTGAAGCAGGAACTTACTATTGTAGTCATATCTTCTGTCCTCCACTCATCCTCCTAGAGGGTCAAAAAACCAAAGCACCAAACCCCTAAACTTTCAGATTGGCAATGCTTGATCAAAATCTTCCTTTATGCACAGAAATGTGCATGAACAGATTTAAAATCAGGAAGGCACTACTATGGATTCCCTATAGTTAATTATTCTTGATTCAGTTCTTTCAGGCAACATTAAATTTCTTAGTTGTTGCATGAACCAAATGTCACTGTTTGTTTTGGTTTTTTTCTCTTTTTTTGAAGTTGAAGGAGGTTTTTTTGTTGTTGTTCAATATTGCTGTAGATTAGAACTGTTTTCCAACTAATCTTCTAGTGTGGTGTGGGAGACCTGCTGAAGGGTTATAGAGACTGCAGTGGAAATGCTGAATTGCCTCTCCTCACTCATAGTGAAAGAACTGCAACAAGGGGCGAACATCTCATCAAGGGTCTTTCTGAACTTCATTACTTTCACTCCCCAGGCTGTTTACTTTAAGTCTGTTCCCAAAACTGCAGGTCCAAAGGAAAATGTGATTTTAGGCAGCTTCTTTGAACCTTTGAGGTCAGATTTACAGCCACTGTACTGCTCCTGGACTGATAGACCATTTCTCCACAGTGCTATTATATGTGTAGTGACATTAAAGAGACTGTTGCCAACTGCAGCAGTGACAATTCTTGATTGTCCAGTAAATGTCCTTTCATCCAGCAATTACTGTGAGGTTGGTTTGGTGGTTTTTGAGTTGGCATCTAGCTTCACTTTACTTTTATTAAATTTGTGTATTTGAATTTCAAAATTCTAAGTCGACTTCTAGAAAACAATTACTTCATGAAATGTCTAAGATGACACTAATATGCTTTCAAATTAGGAAATTGCAAAAGACATTAAGATGGCTTCCTGTGCTCTGACCCTTCTTTCGAAATATTGTTCTCCTCCTGATATAGAAATATGGCAAGCTACAGTGATTATTTAATAAATAATGATATACTGTGGAATCAAGTAAATGCTCTGAAAAATAATTTGTCTATTTGACCTAAATAATGTGGAGGAGTATTTACAAAACCCTTCTTTTTTACTCACAGCAATAGCATACACCACCTAATTTCTGTGGGATTTCTTTCTCATATGTTAATGGATCTGCATTTTTTAGAGTTTTGTAAGATACAAAAAAATTGCTCAATGAACCCAGAATTTTATCTTTTCTTTTTACTTTGAATGATACTAGATTTTGCATCTGCTTAATTCATTAGTCAATGTTTAAGTATTTATTTTGTTTACTTTCTTCTTAGTGTTAATACTTGGGTTTGAACTTAACCTAAATATATCTAAGAACAGCAATAACAAAAAGAATGGGCTGTCCTGAGTTTCTTTAACTTCTCATAGAGCTAAATGTAGAGCAGTATACAGAGTAGACAGTGAAGTTTTACTGGCTCAGCATTCTAGTTGGTCTGTGCTAATTTGTCATCATTATGCTACAAAGTGCCACAATCTCTTTCACAATGACTAAAGCTGCCTGTGTCACAACATTAGAGTTCTCTGCCACTCCTCATTAGAGAATTCTGCACAGCACATTATTGCCATCCCAGAATCTTGGAACTTTCTTGCTACCTGTCAAAAGTGGCCCTTAGTTTCATTGATTGCTCAGAAAGAGGGGTTTGAAAGGAGGGTTTCCAGCATTGTCCCACTTACTCCACAACAACTACCAAATGCCTGCTACTGTACTACCAACCTGTGGCTGATACTGGTCCAAGTAGCCTGGTTTCCATGGTCAATACTGTGGGGAGCTGGGAACCAAGCTTGTGATCTATAATGAAAGATCAAAACCCACTGCACTGCCATGTCAAGGGGCTGATCAAGAAATTTATACAGGCCTGGGACATGTTAGTTTATTGGAAATGCTGGATTATCTACCTAGTTCATGTCCTTTATGTAATTGGGGTATGCTGTAAATAAACACCAAGGAACCAAATGCAATTGCCACCTCTGGTATCCAGCTCTGAAGAGCCTTGGGAAATAGAATTGCAGGCCAAAACTGAAAACAGACGTAGTGATGATAAGGCATTCAGTTCACAATTTAATGTTTTCTTTGAACTAAAAATAATCTGTTAATATTGACCAAGTCTGGGTAATGAACTTGTGAAAAATCTTGCCTTTAATTGCCCTTTGTTATGTACCTAGATTCTGTAATGTGTTTTGAGGTGGTTGATTTGATAACTTTATTAAACTGACTTGTTCTCGGCGTTTAATGAGAGCTCAGTGTAACTAGTTCAAGCTAAATTGCTTCAGTGAGCATGTATCAGTAAATCGGATGGTTTCTGTGCTGCTTTAGAGGAGATTCTATTTTCTCTCCTCTTTTTCCCCCCATTGCCTTGCTAATGTTCCGAAATTTGCACACTGTCTTAAGGCTGCAGTCTGATAACACTGACAGAAAATTCTCTGTCTCTTCCTGGTGAGATGGAGTTGAAATTCTTAAGATGGCTGGCACATGATGGTAGTTGTACTGTTCATCTCATGTATGTTCAGTGATTTGCAAGCGTAAAAGCTTTCACTACCTCTCATGGCTTAGGCTGCTTACAGACCTGAGCTATATGTGTGGTTTTTGCCAGGTGCTTCCTCTTGGTATGCATCATAAATCATCAAAAAAGGAAAAAACCCAACAGATGAAATATTTTTACTTGCTTAGTTAGTTGCTCTGAAGTGTTATTTTCCTAAGATAAAAGTTTATTAATGATTTTTTAGTACGTACAGTTTGAGAGATACGGACATACAGATTGTATGGATTTTGAAGTCTGGGGTACACTTTTCTCTAAAAAGTAAAGAAAAAAATAGTCTTATTACCATACAAAATTAATCATGAATCCTTTTCACTTTTCCCCCCCTACTATTTTTATTTTACAATGTTATTGTGTGTTTTCTCATAGTTTTACCTTTTTCTGTAAAGTAATAAAGAGCACTGGAACTATAATAGTGTGTTCTTTGCAATTTGATGTATTGATTAAAGGACTCCCCTTGAGCAATCATCTTTTCTGAAGGCAAGTGAAAAAGAGAAAAAAACTTTAAAATGTTGAGAGTGCCAGTGTTTTGTGTGAGAGATGTGATGAGCATTTTCACCAGCCAGTTTTACAAGTTACATATGCTCTGTAGAATCCTTTCGGCCAACCAGTGTCTGGTTAAGCTGGTGCCCAGTACAAGGAACTGCTGCTTTTGAGAGAGGCAAATCTTCTTCAAGGGTGTGAAGGGAAGTCTTGGGCAGTCAGGTTAAGCAATACCAGTTGAATTTGATGGGTGCCTGTTTTCTTCATTTTCTGCCATCAACCCAGCTTTGCCCTTGAGCAAATCCTTATGTGCTTGCTCTGTCTTCCTATTTCATTTGTTAACCTTAGTGCTGTCTAACTGGGTGGTTTGTTGGGACAGATGCAGTGTCATTCTGTATTAATGGTAGTGCTTGGAGAGCTTGAGTGGAGCCTTCAGGCACTAACGTGCTTCTGCTGGTGAGATGATATCATAGTGATACAGAAATGACTGCACTGTTTGAAACCTCTGAGCATGCCAAGCATGAAGTACCTATGACATCTGTCCTCAAAAATCAACCTTAACACCAGCACTCAGTTTGGTGTTAGAAGTCTGTGTTAATGTTTCAGTGGGCGAATAGCTCTACTGTGTAGTTAAAAGGAACAACTTAGGTGTCTAAATCCAAGTAATGTGTTTCTATACTTGATTGTTCCTTAAACTCCGGATGCTGAATTTAGTGCAGCCACTTTTAGCTGCAATAGTTAATCTTTCTGATGTCTAAAATATGGCAAGCTCATCATAATTTTGTGAGGAAGGTAAATTGTCCCAAATTGAAGCTGATACTCCTACACTTCCATGTTTCCCTTCGTTGTATGTGAAGGCTCCTGAAGGTATAGTGTTCTGCAAGGAATGGGTGGAAAAGTTAAAGGTGAGAGGCAAGGCAGGTGCAAGTGAGGAGCAAGTTCTGACCCTGCCACAGTGCCCACTGCTGATGTTTAAGGAGTTGCCTGAGTCATATAACCATGGCAGTATGTCACTAGATCTGTGTTTCAGTGAAAAAGTGAGTAAATGTGTAGGGAATGGTCGCATAAAATAAGTTGCAAGTATGTTTTTCTGTTGTGCACACAGTGGCTAACTAAGTACTAGTGCTTCCTGACTTGGCTCTTGAGCTGGTTAGGCTTGCATGGGTGTAAAAGGAAGAGGTGCAGCCGCTGTGGTTTTGGCTGGGAAGGGGGTAGGTTCTTAGGCTTTGTTCTCCCACCCTCAGCCTGCAGAACTGACTAAAAGAGGGAAGTGTACTCCGTGCTTTTTTAAGGTCTTGTGCTTCAGATGCCATGCTTTTGTGGTAGTTTTCTACAGTTCCCTCCTTGTTAGCTTTGATGCAGATCTAGATAAATGTCCTGTCAAATGAGTTTAATGCCAGTGCCACTTAAATTAGCAAGGAGCTGGAAGAACAGGGGTGTAATGCAGTAGGCATTCTTTGTGAACTCTCTGTGAACTGTTGTAGCGGCTGAGATGACTTTTCTAGTAAATCAGCCCATACTTCAGCCTGAGAACATGTTTTTCAATGTTTTGGCACCTTCATGTCATAAAAGTAAAGGGAAAGTTGTTGATATCTTTAATCTTGAGGAAGCAGTAAGAGACATGGCGAGCAGTATCTTCCTTCCTCATGTAACCTGTTGTGCTTTTACTGTTGTTGTGGTCATGGATCAGCATGTGGCAGTAATGTTGTATCACCTGATCTGATATTGGATCAGATTAAAATTCTAGTTTGTTACTTTGGCCTTGGTTATATCTGAGAAGAGCTTAAAAAATCTTCTGCAGTAATATGTTGCCTTAATATACAGTTATATCTGTAAAATAATAAAATAAGTTGTGTTGGAATGTATTTGCCCTTTTAGTGAAATGGCCAAGCTTTTCCTCTGGGTATCCGGTGTCAAACCACAGCAGAATCTCCAGTGTCTAAGACTGGCAGACCTGCTCTGTAGCACTTACTAAACTATTAAACCCTGTTAAAAGTGCATTTTAAAGTTTGCTTTCATCTTTTTCCTCCTAGTGCTAATTCAGTTGTGTTTGCTGCTCCTGGGCAGCGGCTGTGAGGAAGAGTTCTGGAGCCACGTTTTATTTTAATTCTGGGTTTCCCACAGTTGTGTTTCTGATAGTGCAACTGACTGTGCAGGTAGAGTAGTTGTAAGACAGTATCACACTATGCATCAGTAAAACACTGCTCAGATCTGATGCTAAATATTCTGCCATGAGAAAAGAGGAGTTCCACATTAAGCTGAGTTGATTTTTGCTCTCATTTGTAAATGCAGCAAGTGTGTAATGGATATAGGAAGGAAAAAGTTGTAGGGCTTTCCCATGCAAAGTATTGCTAACAGTAACTTCTTTCTGCAGTTCAGGAGTTGAATTTCTTGAGTAATTGGAGCTATTTGTACAGTGAATAAATTTGTCTGCAGCTACAGTTCAGAAATTGATTTTTCCACTTTGAGCAGAAATGTCACGGTATGCTTTTCATTTTTATTTAACTTTTTCAGACCGTCTGCTTTAAGTTGATGGAAATACTTCGGTAGCATTTGCTGGGGGAGAAAAAAATGTTTTTTGTAAAAGGAAATTGAAAAACTTTTAAGCAGAATAATATGATGTTACTCTTGATTGCTGAGATAAGGTTCACTCTTAAAAACAATTTGAACTTTTAGTGCAGCATCCAGTGGATGTGGTTCTAAAGATATAAAAATTTGCATAGAGCTGAAAGCCACAAGATACATGCCAGTTACCCTGGATGATTATGGGAGCTTCTGAGCATCAGTTGTAATCAAGATGAGGCAATAATGAAAATCTTGCATCATTCTCACAGTGCCACAGAATGATGTTCAGTCTGTTGCGGCTGGACTTGGAATTGAAAGCTGACTTTAGGGAGGCCTGAGGGCACTCAGCTTGCTTGGAACTCTAGGCAGCTCAAAAACCATTGACAAGACCCAAGAGCCAGAAATCTTAGCAAGTCTGTCACCAATGAGCTATATCTTCAAACAGTCACTTATCAAGACAATATTTACCATTTTGGGGTCCTCAGATTTTCCTGTTCAGTGTAAGATCTTCAGGAATGGATTCACTGTTTGGTGGTGCAGACGTTTTCAGATGAATTATGGAAATACCAATATACTGGAAGCATTTTGATTAAAAAAAATTTGATGCTGTGACATTCAAATCTGAGTCATTTGGGGTTTTTCTTGTTTTGGTTTTGTGGTCATAGCTAACTTATCTGTCTAGCTCCTTGCTTTATCTTCCTTCTACTTCTTTCACCCAGTTTCTCCTTGCATGCTACCTTCTGCCAGCACCTCTGGTGCAGTCAAAATGCATTGCTTTGATTTTTCTGAGGTATTAGAAATAATATGTAGTTAGTGCTCAGAAACAATGAAGAGATGGCCAGCTAGCAGGCAGTCTGATCAGGAAGGTGTGAACTCCATAGAAGAAAATCAGAGAAAATTTGCTCTTTTCTGAAAACACATATCCACCAGAAAAAATCTTTCTCTTAAAGCCAGTTCTCTCTCTTCGTGTTATAATACAACTTTCTGCAAGCTTTCCAGCCTACCACAGTGCATTACTTTATAAAGCAATTCAGTAGTGCCATTGTCAATATTTGAAAGCTGAAAATCAAAGCAATATTCTGTTATTTTTGAGACCAACTATCATTGTCACTTATATACTGTTTTTTCATGAAGTTGTTCTTGATTTTTGCATTTTTACCTTGTACTTGCTAAAGAATTTGTTTTATGCAGCAAATGGGATAACTTCTGCATAGTCCTTTTGGGGAAATGTGGCTAAAATTTGTCAGTGTGAAGTGGAACTGTGCAAAAACTTTAAATCCCCCTTCTGTTTCTTTTGTGCACATGTATGTAAGTATGCACACGTCCATATTCAAAAAAAGTACAAGAGTATATTTAAAAAATACTTGTATAGAAATGCAAGTGTAAATGCAAGTATTAATACTGTGCTTCTATTCCTGTGTGGCTGCAGATGTGCTCCCTGTATTAGTTTCAAAAGGGAAGACCAGTAGCTTTTCACCCTGGGGAGTCTGACTATTCATTCTGATCTTCCCTGTGAACTACAGACTAAGTGTTTTCTTAGTGTTAAGCCAGAGCTTTCTACTGCAGATGAAACTTGCCTTATGGTGCACAGTGATAAAGCCTGAATAATCAAGACTTCTTTTCTTTTAAACTCTTGTCTGAAATTCCAGACAATTCTGGGGTTTTGAGTCTTGGAAGATGAAAGATTGGTGCATGTGGGACTCAGAATCTCAAGTCAGTGCCTGTAACAGTTGAGAAATATTTATATATCACAAAACATATTGAATATATTTCAATACTTACTATCTATTGACTTAAAATGAAATATCTTTAATATATTTAAGAAATTTATAATACTAGTATAAAAAATATATCTTCATGTTCTAGGAGAGGCTTCAGAGGTCATAGTAGGTGAGACCTGCAGCATAAAGTAACAACTATTTTGTCCTTGGTGCACTGCTGCACAGAAAGCTCAGTGTGTTTGAGATGATTTACATTATTTCTGGAGCTTGGTCACATGGGATGAGAGTCTCTGTCAAGGCTGCACACAATGTTATATTTTTGTGCCGAAATAAATAACTTGTCATATGCTGCAGGATATTTGCTGATAGGTATTTGCTGAGAGGAGGTCTTCGATGGTGTGGGGCAGATCTTCAGTTTCCTTCAGAATCAAATCTGTGTTTGGAGAAAACCTATGTTAATATACTTTGTTTGAGATGGATCTGAACCTCTGTAATCCATTACACTCAGAGTGGCTTAAGTGAAGCGTGTTTGTAGGTGCTGACAATGTGTCCTGAATATTCAGCTTTAGGATTCTTTTACTCGACAAATTAATTTTAATGCTGGTTTTGTTTCTACAATGCAATATTTTTTTAAAAAAGATATTCTTAATAAAAGGTTTTTCTTTATATTGGATTCAACTAATTACTTGCCATATAAGTAAGAGTACTGGCAAGTAGAAAAAATCAGTGAAATACCTAATAAAAATTAGGTTTTGACACTTTTTCTTCTTGTTTTGACCTCAGTGTTTTGTGTTCTGCTTTCCTGCAGTCTTCTCAGGAAGGGAAGGAACAGAACCTTCAATATACCTTTTCTGTCTGCCTTCTTTTCCTTTCCACTGGCATCTGGTCTATTGTTTTTTGTTTCTTTATTATTATTATATTATGCTGTGCTATAGAGTTCTTATAAGGATTGATAAAACCATATAAAAATGAAAGTTTTATGGAGCCTGGGGGAAAGGAGGCCACAAGATCCCTGTCATTGGATGTGTTCATTTGGGATGGGGAACTCTGGGTTCTGATACCCTCTCAACAGATTGTATGGGTGTCCTGGCCAGTGACTTTAACTCCAAGTACAAGAACAACCAGTAGAGCAAGGGATGTGTCTGCCTTTGGCAAGGAATGCTGAGATCTTCCAGGCATCAGATTCTGCTCTGGGATTTTGCAGAGTTCATAATGCCATAGCATAATGCAGTTAATACTGTAATAATGTAATACTCCATTGCAGCTGTTAAGTCACCTGATTATGGGAGAATAAAGGTTTATGGCATTTTGGAAGCCTGTAGGGCTTGACACATAGAGTTTTTGTCAACTAAATTGCATGTCTTTGATCATTTCCGATGATGTCTCCTGCTGCTGTGTGTGAGGAACAGGAGGGAGCCTCTGAACATGTCTTGCATGCAGCCTCCAAGGGAGATGGCTCCACCAGGAGCAGGGGCCCTTGGCTTCAATCCCAGCTCCGAGCTCTGGTCTCAGCAGATGCCAAGTTGTTCTGGGTTCTGCCCCATGGGCTTGCTTTAGCCAATTAGGCTGCAAACTGTGGGCTGGTGGAACAGGTGCAGAGCTGCTGTCTTTATGCAGAAGCCAGATGGCCACTTAATTGTCCCAGTCAATGAGTAAGGCTTGGCCAAGTATCTTGCTCAGTTCTCAATTCTGCTGCTGCACTGCCAAGTTGGGTCTTGTGGCTTTAAGAAAATGAGGGCTTCAGAAACAACTCTGATCTGAGCATCTGGACTTCTCTTAGGCAGGGTTTAATGGGGTTAGTTTCAAACCTCACATCGTTCATAGCCTGACGTTGTTTTTATAGGAGAAAAAAACTGCTTGATGCTTTCCTGGAGTAAAGATTTCTGATCTGAGCTGGGATATCTTGCTTTGTTACAATATCGAGGTGACACAAAAAAAGCTTGAAGTGGGAACCCTTATTTCAAAGGATTGATTTCCTGGGATTTTGCAAGGTGAACCTTTGTGACTGTTGAATTACCTCTTATCAGGACAAGAGCTCAGGGGAGGAATTTTGAGGGGAAGAATATTTTGGTTTGCAAAAGTTTTCAGAATCCTGTTTTAGAATAACTACTTTTCATTGTTTGGAAGAAGTAAGAAATGATTATTTGAATGTTGCACTTATGGTGAAGTGCTAGACTTTAGGACTTGTAAACATGCTAAATAGAATTGCAAATTAAGTGTGTTTGCTTGTCTATATGCTTGTACTTGTTCACTTGGTTTAATAACTGCAAATAAAGTTTACCTGTAACCTCTTCAAATTAATATATTTGTTGTTTATATGTAACTCAGTCAGTTGGGTTTTTGTCAAGATAATCCACTTTTATTATGGTAAATAATTTAAGAAGCTACAACTGGGGGATGTTAGAGGCAAAGGATGGGACTGAGCAGAGTAATGATGATATGTTATTTGCAGTGGTAGGAAATTGAATTAAAAAGATGTCTAAGTATTTCCAGCAGACCACCTCTCTTTTTCAGTGCTGAAAAGACAGTGTCTGGGTCTGAAGTGATTATGAAGTCCCATGTTGAGTCAAGCTGCTTGAGTTAGACTGTCAGTCAAATCACAAATAGCGTATATATGGAAAGGATTCAATATAAATGTTAATAAAATACAGCTATTTTAATAAGCTTCTGCATTTAGAGTCGATGGATTCTAATCTAGATTCTAATCTATTTTAAAATTTTTTTTTATCCATCATGCTCCATCTGTTTTGTTCAGTCCTGGACCTGATTCACACAGCTTTTTTAGGATTGTTCTGACTGTGTCTCTGGCAGTACCAATTCTACCCAAAAGTTACATAGTGTGTGGATTATACTACCTCTAGGGGAGAAGGTAAAGAACTTGGCCTGGACTGTTGTGCTTATTCCTGAAGTCTTCATTGCACAGCACATGAATAATACCAGAAACTCTGTCCAAGGTCTACCTTCTCCTTTTTCATGATGAAATACCACCAAGAGAAGGGCAGTGGAAGTAGCTTCTTGTTTGCTTACAGGTTTCTCTCCAGTTAAATTCTCTGCCTAGAGAAGCAGTTGAAAATAGTTAGTGCAACTTTGTTTTACACTTGCCCACATGACTCCTTTCATTCCTGCCTGCCTATAGGATTGAGGCATGGATTTTAGCCTTCACAACACATATGCAGTGATGTAGAATTCTATTTATGTGCAGAGGGTTACTAAGTAACAGTTGCTGAGGGAAATGCAGTCTTTAACTGTGTGACGTCTGTGCACTTAAAATTGCCAGCCAAGTAGTGCATTAACATAGATCTTGCACATTAATGTAATGGGATTTGCTGTGGGCAGTGTGAGCAAAACCTTGGGAAAACAACAACAGTGTAGTTTAAGGAACTGTAGTCTCTGCAGCATGGCCTTGTGGACAGGAGACGAAACCCAGTTTTTGCCCTTCTACCTCATCCTCTCCATTCCACACCATAATTAAGGACCCTGATATATTTCATAGAATCACAGAATATCCTGAGTTGGAAGGGACCCCCCCAAGTCCAACTCCTGGCCCTGCACAGGACATCCCCAATATCACACCATGTGCCTGAAAGTGTCCAGACATTGCTTGAACTCTCTCAGGCTTGGTTCTGTCCAGTGCCTGGCCACCTGCCCAGGTGAAGAACCTTCTCCTAATACCCAGCCTAAACCTCCCCTGACACAACTTTAGGTAATTTCTTTGGGTCCTGTCACTGATCACCAGAGAGAAGAGATCAGTGTCTGCTTCATTTGCCAGCTTCCAGTCAACTGGGACTTTTCTAGATTCCCAAGACAGTTGAAAAATCATTGAGGGAGGTCTCACGGAGACATCAGGCAGCTCCTTGAGTTTCCTGGGATGAATCCCATCAGGCACCATAAACTTGAAGGGATCCAGCTGAAGAAGCAATTCTCCCACAGGTTCAGGTTGGCTGGGAGATTACTATTCTCGCAATCATGGTCCTTCAGTTCCGGGTTCTGGAGGTTCTATCTTAAATATTTGTGTGCATTTTTGTGTATTTTAATATTTGTTTGATATTTGTGTGTGTGTTCTATTTGTATCTATATCTGCCTCTAGATAAAAAGGATTCCACATGTAATGCATTTGTTTTGCATGTGTAACTTCCTTCAGGGGGAGGAAAGTTGAGTAGCAAAAAAAACCAAAAAGAGTTGGGGATAGATTGGGTGTTTATAATACAAGGAAAAATTTCCCTTGAGCTGTGTCTCAAGTGTGTCTCTTCTGTTAACTCTTTGCTTCTAATTTTGCATGGTCTGTCAGAGGATTTATTTTTTCTAAGGATTTTTTTCAATTAATGTTACTTGGGAAAGGTCAAGTGTCTAGCCTTGACAATGAGCTTTTGTATTGGAAAAGATTCTACTTAAATGGTCAACCTTTCCTTTAAATCACACCTAGTATGACTTATAGTAGGGCTTTGAGCTGAAGACCTCTATATGCTGCTAAAGATAATTCGTTGAACTTTCATGAAGTGTTGCAGCTTTTAACTCATTTCTCTATTACCATTCTCCTTTTACTTTGAAAATACTTGGAGAATAGGGAGAAGTGTGCATGTATGTAAATAATTATTGCAGTGAGAAGGTAACATGAGCTTATCAGGCTGCATGATTTGCTCACTGTGGCTTATGGAGGTCTTCATTTCAGTGAGGTTCTTAAGTTAATGATTTCATTATGTCAGAGTACATGGGCAAAAATAAATTTCTATAATGAAGTACTATCACAGTCCTTTTATAAAAGTACCATAAGTATCTCTCAGGTATATCTAGTCATTCTTTTCTTGGATTTTAATGACCTTGTTTTTGCTGAATCCTAGGATGTTGTTTGTTTATCACTGAGAAATGCATTATGGCCAGGAGTTGATCTTATGTTATTTACCTGGGCTCTTCAGTAACCAGAATTGCCACTGTCATGTGAATAGTATCATAATTTGTCAACTATACAAAATTTACTTTGTTTATTCACTTATGACAATTGTTTTTTAGCTTATTTGTTGTCCTTCCTATGAAAATTTAAAAAAAAACAACCAGCAAACCAAGCAAAAACTAAACCTAGTGATACCATCTCTGTAAAAGTGTGTGTTGATTTCTGTTCCTGGCATTGTAAAGTCTCTTCACGTTTTTGATGGGATATAATTCTTAAGTACTGTCTGAGTGCATTTTTTGCCTGTGTTTGAGGGACTGCTGTATCTGAGGGTTTTTGTAGTCTTTCATACAGCTCACTCAGTTTGGTTTTGAGGCCAGAAACCGTTCCCTCTGGAGAGAAATCGATCCTGAATTCTTCATTGTTCAGTCAAGCTCCTGTTTCTCTGTAACTCTTTGTGATCAGCGGAGGCTGTTGAAGTGGTTTGAAATTGGTGTATTGGCCACAGCTTCTCCCTCAGGAAGCTGTCATCGCTGGTGGCAGTACTGACTGAACAAATTATCTTTAAAGTCTACAGAAGAAGCAAGGGGAAAAGAAGTGTCACACAATTGACACATCTATTCTTCCAAAGCTTTTTTTTGTTGCACTGTAGGGGCTCCTGTTTCTTTTCTCTCAAATGGCCAAGTTCAGGAGAACTGGAGTTAAACCTGTTTGCCAATAGCGCCTGCCTTTGCCATGCACTTCAGGAGCTGCTCATCAGTTCCAAACACCTGTAATGCAACCATTTATAGTTGCTTAACTAAAATGAAGGCAAAAAAATAAATGGAATCTTTTCTGCAAAGCTACTTTCAGGCCATTTGGCCCCTGCTGATCCTAGTGAATGAAGTTAACCCATTTCAGCTGCAGAGTTTTGCATGTGCCTTTATTGGACTTTGTGAGATTCTTGTCTATTTCTGTAGCCTGTCAAGGTCCCTCTGAAGAGCACCCCACCTCTGTGTACTGACCAGTCTCCCAGTTTGTTACTACCTAGGTTTTTAATAAAGACATTAAATGGTACTGGCCTTAGTGCTGATCCCTGAGGGATGCTGCTGCTGACTGACTGAGAGCTGGACTCTGTGCCATTCATTGCCATCCTCTGAGCTTGGTGATCCAACCAGTTACCCACCCCTTGTATTCCACCTACCCAGACTTCACCTTCTTGGTTTGACTGGAAGGGTAGAGTGGCAGACTGTGGGAGGCTGTGTCATAGGCCATGCTAAAGTCAGGGGATGTGATGTCATGCTTTTCCCCTCCTCCACAAAACCAGTCATTTCATCACAGGAGGCTATCAGGGGGTTAGTCAGACACCATTTACCCTTGATAAATCCAATCAGGCTGTTCCCATACACCTTCTATCCACAGAGAAAAATTACTGTTAAAACTTATGTTATCTAAAAAAGAGAAAAACAGCTAAGCATTTGAAATGCTGTGTATAAAGTAGGTCTCTCATTTTACCAGTGCATTATCACTCCTCCAACAGAGGTTTCTGTTGAGTACAGAATGTACCTGCCTTTGACACTCTTTTATCCTTCAATAAAGTACTGCACTTTTGAATTATGAATAAAAAGATACTGAGGCTGCCTTCTTTCAGGACAAATTCACATAAAAGAGAAAAGAGGTGTGAAGTGCACTTTCTAGTTGTATGATGGTCCTTGACTTCTTGAAACCTTTCTAGAAAGATGGACAGTTGTCACAGATTGCAGTCTTGACAGGCTGGTAGCAGCCTGTATATTGCAACACTACAAAATGTTGAGCAGTCACAGAGAAAAAGGCAATGCTGCCTGGCTGAGCTGTTGGTTGGGTTTTTATTTGATTTGTTCGGTTGTTTTTGTTGCTTTGGGTTTGGTGGAGTTTTTTTGGGTTGGTTTTTTTTTTTTTTTTTGTTAAATAGCTATAAAAGAGGAAGGATCTAAAAATTAGGCACTGAAGGAAAAGGTGGAAGTTGAAGAAAAGAACAAGTGTTCCTGCCTGGAGTTGGAGACATTCCCAGGCAGTGAATAGGTACACTTGCTGGTAGTGCTTCATGCTCCCCTCCAGAGCCTGGGGCTTGCACAGATGATGGCTATAAATAGTGCAAAGTAGCACTTATTTAAATCACCTTTTTTTTTTTTTTTTTTTCTTGAGTTTCAATGTGATACTTCTCCTGAAGATGTAGAGAGTTCTTGCTAGAACCACACTAATGAATCAAACTCTGGTAAATTGAATCATCTCTGTAGTGACCAGTGACAGGACCCAAGGTAATGGTATGAAGTTGTGTCAGGGGAGGCTTAGGTTAGATTTTAGAAAAAGGTGCCTCACCCAGAGACTGATTGGGCACTGGAACAGGCTCCCCAGGGAAGTGGTCATAACACCAAGACTGACAGAGTTCAAGAAGCATTGGGGCAATGCCCTCAGGCACATGAGGTGTGATTTTTAGGGATGTGCTGTGCAGGGCCAGGAGTTGGATGGGATGATTTTTGTTGGTGCCTTCCAACTCAGCACATTGAATGATTCTGTGATATTTTTAAATGACAATTTCTATTTGGTTTTTGGCTCACCGAGTCATAAGCCGGCTGCTCACAAATTGAATTTCTGGTCTCAACCATTTCTTCTGTCTGTACATGCACCTGAGTGTTTCAGTCATCACTTCTGATACTTATTGACATTGGTATTAGAGAAAATGGACATTTATCTCACAGTCAGTATGAGATTTATATTGCTTGGTCTTTCTCAGGTTTAGTTTCTTGGCTTGACTTTATATATATGGAAAATGGTAGCTGCAACTGTTTCAAACAATACTGTCCCTGCAACACAAGAAGTGTTCCTGAAGTACAGGATTGTGTATAGTGCAGATAGGGTCTTTCTTATTCAGTTATTAGATTAGCTGCTCATGCTTTGCAAAAGGTATGAGAGCAGCCTTATGAACCATTTATGTTGTGAAGCATGTATCTTATCATACTGGCCACCTGAAGGCACTTTGAATAGATGCTTACTGACCACAGTCTTTTTTTGCTGGTGTACAGAAATGGTAGCAATTAACTCCACAGGAAAACCTTCCCAAGTTCCAGCTGAGTAATAGTAGGTATTTGCTGATGAATCAGGTGTCACCTGGAACTGAAGAAGCACTGGGTGTGAGATCTGAGTGAGTAATTTCCTTGGGCTCACAAGGTTTGTCTTACCACTTAACTCAGTGTGGTAAGCAGCAGTAGTTAACTTGAGATGACTATTTCTGAAAGTCAGGAACATGTTAAATTACTGATAATAGGGGGGAAAATGTAACATTTTAGCAGTAATCCTTGCATATGCAATCACCAATATCTGTTAGAAACTCACCACATAATTTTATGGAATTCTGGAAAAACATTAATCAGATTGCTTATCTGACATACCCATATCTGCATGTTACGGCCTGGGCTGCATTGGATTGTAAATGTGCTCCAGAGGAGGGCACCAAAATCTGGAGGTGTTAGTGCCACTGATATAACAAACCAGTTGGTGGCCTGGTAGCCAGAACCCGATGAGGACAGACTCTGAGTGAGTGACAACCCTTAAAACATCTGGAAGCCCAAGTGTGATCCATTGCTCAGACTGAGTTTTCAGTAGGTACACATTAAAGTGCAATTATCTCACAACTGCACAGATATTCTGATATTAGTGCTGCTGACTGAAACAATGCATTCTCTTGTAGCTCACTTCTAGCTTTAGAGGGCCTTCATATACCAATTGTGGGGCAACTAATGAAATTGGCTTCTGCCATTCACTAACATCCAGACCTTCAGGATTTGTTGTTTTCCTCCTCACGGTGGTCAATATAATTTAAATGCTAATTTAGACATTTTAAACAGGCTGAAAATAAACAATTAAAATGTCATCTCTCTGGGCATGTTTGGGTAAACAATCGGGTTTATTGTACTTTCTTTCCAAAATATTTTGCCTCCTAGACTTCATTATTGCCTTCTGAGATGGGAAAGTTCACCTGTTGAATATGTAGGTTAGTATTTCAGCGTGCAACTTGATACATGTGTTACAATGGCCCATTTTTCTTCTAATATTGGTGCAGTTGTATTTCTGCACAGTAGTTTTTGTGAGAGTGCCTCTGTGTTGGCTTAAAGCATGGAGGGCAGCCTTGTTCTCTTGTTTGTTTTCAGAAAATGTGGTGGGTTGACCCTGGCTGGACTCCTGGTGCCCACCAAAGCTGCTCTATCACATGTTTAGTGCATATGAACATTGTGAAAAGGAAAAAATGATCATACCAGTAAGGGTTCTGCTGGTCTGTTCCTGATAAAGGACACAGAAGTCAAAGCAGGCAGTGAATGGGAGCAGTTTGTATTTGTGTTGTGAGAATCTGAAGGATTTGTGTTCTATTGCTGTGGAATTTGTTCCTTGTTGTTGCAGTGGATGGGTTTTGGTTAGATTTCTTGACGTTTTCCTGACTTGGGTTCCATTGCTTTAGTGTTAATTAGGTGCATTGTTTTGAGTTATTTATTTTATGACAGTCTTTCTGGTTCAGTTTACACAGTTTCTTGAAAAATGACTTACTTTTAGAATATTTCTGAAATCAATTAATCTCCTCTTTAGATTTTGTGGTTGTTAAGGTAACTAGGAGAATTGAGGAAGGGATCCTCATTGTGCTTTCTTCAAGTGTCTTAAGCAAAAGTGTAAATTAATTTTAATAGGTCTTCTGAAGTTGCTCCTTAAAAAATATTCTGGTAAGTATCGCGTACATTTCAGTGTATATTCTTGATCTCTTAGGAAATATCTCTTAGGTTATTTCTCTGTGTTCTAGTAAGTAGTTTTATTTATGTACTATTGACAGCTATCTATTAGTTAGCAGTTGATTTATACTTGAAAGGCTTGCAGTGGGCTGCTGAAAGAAAGGTCAGCCCTATTTGGACCCACAGATGGACATCAGATGAACAAATCCCTGGGATGGTATTGTGGCTTTCTGAAGAGGTAGCTGTTCCTGAAAGATGGTTTTAAAGTAAAAAATTAACATTTATCATTCTTTTGCTTTCTGCTGGTTGACTTGTGTGAGAATTGTAGTTGCTGAGATATTTTTTAAAATTTACTTACGTGGGAGTTAAAAGATGTCATACCACTGTTTTACAATTATACAAACTGTTTCGTGTCTTTATCAGTTTCCTTTAACTGAAAAAAAAACCCCTTGCTTCCAACCAACTGTATTTCAAAACTTTTATCTGGAAAGAAATCTTTGTTTACATTTTGAAAAAGGCAGTTGTGTTGATTATTTTGTAAATATTGACCCTGTAATTCTTGACATTTGAAAACATTTTCCTCTAAGTGGTGTTTGTACATTTATTTACACTACACAGAGGAGGATCTATGCTCGTTCTGGGAGCACAGAGCAGTAAAAATAATTTTCTTTCAAGATCACGCATTTAACATCAGCCTATTTAAATCAAACAGGGAAATGGAAAAGTAATTTTCTGTCTTGGGTGAACAGATAGGTACATGCACATGAAGGCCTCGTTTTCTATGGTGGCATGGTCATGGTAGCTTCCCCCTTAACCAAGTGTTACATAGCAAACCTTCTTTTCCCTTTTTTTGAGGGCCCAAAAGGTTTTGGGAGCAGCCCAACTTGGAGGTGTGGTCAGAAGGGAGGACACGTGCCTTAGAGATGCCACAGTGTGGGATCTTGGCAGGAGTGCATGGTAAATGATGAGCTGAATTGTCTGTGTCAAAATACCTTGCCACTTTAGAAAGGCAAAAGTGTCTTTTTCTTAACAGCCCACCAGCCCCCAAAAACCTAAGCCCTTTTTGTACAAAATTTAGGAAACATCTGTTAATTTTCTTTTATCACGGTTCGGAAACATAGTACTGTGGTCAGTACTGTGGTCAGAATTTTCTTTGAATCTACAATTCCTGCAGGTAAATATAATGTATTTTAGCATCAGGTAACTTGCGTGTACAATTTTTCTTAGCTTTGGCCTAGAAATACACTTATGAGGCTAGAGACTGCCAAGTGACCTAAAGCAGTATCAGTGTGCTGGAAAAACTGCCTTCTAAAATTAACTGCTTGATGTTATATATAATTCTTCTTTTAATTCTTGGCAAATAAAAGTAAATTTTGCTTTATAAATGCTGAAAATGTCTTGGCAGTTTTCAGGGAGTCGAAGGGATATGATTTTGAATGCAAAGTGCTTTTTGCATAGCCACTTTTGAGCTTTCTTTCCTCATGAGCTAGAGACTTGGAAGTGAAAATTAAATTCAAGAAGCTGAAAGTTCATGTTTGGTGTACACTGGCAACTGTTTCAGAGTGTGTTTCACACTCATTAAGCTCAAAGGGGATTTGAATTAGTCTGTTGTATCTGTTGTCCACTGTGATTATAACAGCAAGAAGGTGTTTTAAAATTGTCTACTGTTTTCAGCTCTTTTTTTGCAACCTCAGGAAAAGCATTAAAAAGATATTTTTATTATTCAAGAAATCCAGTCTGCAGTTGTGCTGAGGAAATGACCCAGACACATATTCTGTGTAATTATTTTGCACAGTGAAGGACTGGTTCATGCACGTAATGGAATCAGGAATAAAGTACCAGAAGTGAAATTCCGGCTTCCCTGCAGCCTGGTTTGCTGCTGGGGAACTGGGCAGAGCTAACCTCTTGTGTTAGGTGCTGAGTTCCTGCTGTGCATATTTATTTGGCACAGTTGTGCTCCAGCTCTTTGTAGCCCCCACAGTCACGTGTTGTACTTCGCTCCTGCAGCCTGATGGAGTCAACAATTTATGTTGACAAGGGGAGCCTTGTGTGTTTTCTCTTAACAACAGCTCTGCAGAGTCAGGATATCAACTGTGTTGGGTTTTGTCAAAAATACCTGTCCACTGTCAACTGGAGTACTGCAAAAGCCAGGACATTTTCACACCTAGGGGCCGAGAAAAGATGTCTTGCTGGTAATGCAGCAGAAAGGTTTATCTCTAATAGCTGCTTACTCTTCCTAGGTTTGACACTCTTAGTGAATATTTCTGAGATGCTCTGTAATAGCTTTTATTTTATAATATATTTCACTCAAAATACCTTCGAAATAATGGAAGAAGGTAAATAAGACTTAAAAGATTTTTATTTTTAATTTATCTAAGACACTCTGAGTATCCTCTTGTTACTGCAGACATCCTTGTGTGTAATGAACCAGATTTGGACACTGCTTCAGGCATAATTTCTTATTTTTTAAAATTTTTTTAAACAACCATAAGCATCAGGCAAATGCAGCAATACAGCCTCACACAGGCAGTGGTTGGTGGGACCTGGAGCAGGACTGGAGCCTTTCCTCTGCATATCATGGCATCGGGTAACTTCTCCACTGAATCATGGTTTGGAACCATGCAGTCTCCCAGATGTGCTCCTTTGTGGCTGGCAGTTTCCAGGTCACCAGCAGGGAAGTGTGGATGAGCTGTGGGTGCCTTTGCTTTCTTTGCTGTTCAGTGCTGCATTGTGCAGGTGCACCAACAGCCCTGCAGCCCAGCACAGGAACCCTGCAGAAACCCTCACAGCTCTGCTCTCAGCCAGGCTTGCCCTGCGGGGCCACTGCCTTGTGCTCCCCAGAGACAGCTGCCACCCCTTCTGCATCTCTTCCTGTGGATAAAAGGTGCAAATCAGCAGGTTTACTGCCACGCTCAATCATCTACAGGCCCCAGAGGAGGACTCAAGGCTGAGATTTCTAATTACATGGCAATCATTTTGGTTTTTATTCATTGCAGACCACCAAACTGAGACCTCTGATATGAAAAGTTCAATGCATGAGGTTGAAAGGCATTTTTTACCTGAAAAAGGGCCTAAAATATTTGTAATCTTCTCTCTCTGGCTAGTGGATTGTTACTTTGCACTTTTTAAAAATGGCTTTGATTTGGTTTTTCCCCCCCTGTTAACTTTTGGGCATCATTCTGTACCTAGCTGCCAGGTTTTGCATCTCTGCATGCTTTTACAATAGATAGTCAGATGCTTAGTATCTTTTTCTGGTATATTGGATATGTACATGAGTTTAGATTTTATCAATATGCTAGAATATAGGAGTGCTCTCATTAGCTGTGAAGAAAACAGGATTGCTTTTTTACACTTTTGTTATAACTCTTCAGAAAGACCTCAGGTGGTGTCATTTGAAAATTACCAGTTTGCTGGGGTCAGACACTGGCATTGTTCAGTGGATTTATGAAGCTTTTAAGGAGGTACACTGAGGGTCGAGGCCACAGCATCAACACTCTATTTATGACTTAAACCACATCCTCCTCTTGAAAAACAAAGAGAGTGAAATATTTGCACTTGTTCAGCATGAGGCTAAAATAAGTGCTTAAAGGAAAGTAAATTTGCACTCAGTTTAGATGAGATAAAGGTGATGAGTGGGCTGTGAAGGCATTGATATTGACAGCTGTCACTTTTCAGACTATTCTGGAAATCAGCTTGAACACCTTTTATAAGAGAGACGTGCTCTTGTGCTTGGTGTCCAAAGTACCTGTTTTTGATTTTGTCCCTTGAGTGTTATTAGGTTTCTCTTTGATTCACAAGGTCAAGAGCTGCATCCATCAATGTGCCTGCCAGATGCTGTTTGCAGTGGAGCTGTAGAAAACCTGCCTGGGTTCAAAGCAGGTAGCACATGTTCTTTAATAACATTAGTTCCAGGTCAGATATTCTGGAGGCTGTTGAACCTCATGTTTTCCCAAGTGTGGGTGTAGGTCCTTCCCAGTTTCATGTTACGTTGCCAGCACACTGCTTGTGCAGCTGGTGTGGTGATGGCTGCTCTGCTCTGTAGGACCAGGGTGGGATGGGCAGAGGAAGTAACAAGTCATAGCCCTGTCCATACTTGTCTGAATTTTATGTGATTCACATCTGGGTTTCCTGTGTATGGTTTCAGAGTTAATGTGCGCAGAGTGAAAGACGCTTGCTTGAAATTAAAAATATTGACCCAGAGCATATTTCTTTGTCTTTACTTGTTTTGCAAATTCCTTGCTGCTCTATGAGCATTCCTGTTTCTGGCAGTATCTTAGAGTACCTGCAAAGTAAAGGGTCACTCAGAAAGCTTTTCTTCTCCCTCTGCCCATAGGCGTAGGGTATCTGAGATCACTTTTTTTCAGTTCAGAGTGTTAATTCAAAAGCCTTGAATCTTGCATGGGGTTGTCTGACCTGTTTTTTTAATATGGTTTTGTTTCCCAAATGAACACTGTCGTTTTAACAGCTTGCTTCCAAATGCCTTTAGCCTTTGTGACTTGTATGGACACAGTAATGTAATCCCTCATTTTCTTCCTACTGCATGCTTGAAACTCTGTCCTCAGCATAGGGAAATACTGTATGGGCTAGCAAAAGCTGACTAGTAGCACACTTTAGGTCCATTAATTGTCTTTATCTGTTACATTCTGAGCTGAAGAGTCCTCACTATTAAAATATGAGAACCCCAGTGTGGTCAGGAACATTTAAAGGTGAGATATTCTCTGTATTAACCCAAATTTGTAAGAATATAGAGCAGAGTGCTGATAACACCAAAGTCGTGGGTTCAGTTCCAGTATGGGCCATTGGCTTGAGATGGACTCATTGGTCCTTGTGGGTCCCTTTCAACTCAGAATATTCTGTGAAATCTGTGAAACTTCTCCACAAACAGAAGTAGTTTTAAAACGCCTTTCATAAAGGAAAGCAAAATAGCGTGGAACCATAATGCAGAATGTTGCAAAATTTTGAGTTGGAATTCTGTGCTTTTTACTTCAACCCCCTGGTATTTTAAGGTTTCAAAATAGACTGAATTAGTTTCTTCAAAGACCTGGATAAAGTGTTTGAGGCATCTCAGGCCTTTTTCAAAGTGCCCTGGTCAGCCTTGGGGGTTAGTGATGAGAATCCTTTTGTTTGCAACTTCTTTTGAAGTTCTCCTTTGGTGACAGCAGCAGTAGCACTGTACTGTTGAAGCTGAGAGGAACAGAAAACTGTCCTTGGAAAGTCTAGCCCTCTCTTTTTCCATCATGGTGTCATTTTTTTTTCTTTCTTATAGCTAAATACGATTTTGACACATGCACAGAAGTGTAAAAATAATAACATATAGAATTTTGTAGAAACTATGAAGTAGAGGATATTGTGAGTCTTGTATTTTAGAAACTACATGTAAAAAATCTGTAGAAATGAAAATTAAACTGAGAAAATAAGGTACAATAAAAAGCTGAAGATAGTGATTGTGATTAGCTTGATGTTTAAAGGAGTTACTTTATTTAACTGAAAATTAATGGTAAAATTTGCATCCTTTTCTTGGCTGATGGGGACTGAAGAATGAATGGATGTAGGAGTTCCTGGAATGTTTTCAAGAGCTTGGAGCTGTATAGATAGGACAAGCCCAGCTTCAGTCTGGCATAACCTTGTTCTGAATGATGGCAGTATCCTTGTTTCAGGAGTACAAATCTGCCAGTGTGACGTTGTTAGAATTGACTGTTCACCTTCAGTGCAAGAGGCCTGGTGCTTGCTGGTGTGTGTGTGTGAGTTTCTGTACCAACGGAAAGGCGTTTGGGAAATCTGCACATTTAAGAAGAATTAGTGGTCGAGTTCAAGAATATGTTTGAACATACTTGTTAATGCAGGTCCAGGAGGTCTCTGCCCACCTGAAGAGGGCCAGCTGCCATTCCATGAATTCTTGCTGCTAATAAGTGTTGTCCACAGCATCTCTTCTGTTTGACTGTGTTAAGCTGTATATGTAGAAATTCCTCTCAATGAACAGCAGCTAAAATTTTTTTACTGATAGAAGTTTCTGATAAGAAGTAACAGGGAATTTCTCCAGCTTTTATGAAAGCAGCATTGTTAAAACTTAATAGAGGTATGCAGAATATAAAAATTACTAGGAAAATTACGACTCTTAAGATGGACTTACATCCTGCCCTGCTGATCACAGCACTATTTGGTATTTTGAGAAACATAGGTACATTTGACAGACTTACTAATACTTGTCTCTCAGTATTGTTACTGTCACAATTTTGAAGGAGCACATATTCTTGTTTTAAAGAATTTTCTTACTTTTTCCCCATGGAACTCTGTGGAAAATCAGTTAGCTCTGAGAAGAGACAATGTATAGATTGTCCTTAAGTCATGCTATAGCCTGAAGAGCATACATACATTTTATGAATATTAAATGAAAGGTAGCCTTGCATGGTAGAGTTCAGGGGAATATCATTGCAGAAGTGGAAAATCAAGAATGTTTTGCAGATTTCTTCAGCTAAGTCTGGAGCAGTATGATATACTGCTGTGGATATGGTTTAGATTATCCACATTGCTATTGCATGCAACAACTTACTGTTCTTCTGTTATTTCAAAATGAAGGTTTATTGCTGGGCAAATCTGGTTTTATCCACTAAAAACTGTTTTCTGTCTTTTGATGTGGTGTCTGTTGTTTATCCTAATTTTGTACATGTAGCATGGGGGAAGAATCAAGTGTTTAACCATGCCCCCAGTGCTGCTGGGTTTTGTGGAGGGAAGGTAATGCACTCTGGAAAGGAATTAATGAGACGACAAATTGGAGAAATGTCTGTGCTGCCAAAGCAGCTGCTCATGCACTCACAGTCTGTGTTGTCTTGCTGCAGCTCTTGATGCCTGTGTGGTACTTTTCTGAAAAGAAAGGAAATTTTAGCTGTTTTCACTTGTGCCATTGGAATGCAGCTAAACATACTAGCTAAATCTATATAATAAGAAAAAGGAACAGATTGTATGTTGCCTTCTGCTAGGA